>JAHRHZ010000111.1:35783674-35816593 GCA_024137785.1 Ginglymostoma cirratum
TTGACGTTTCGGGCCTAAATGAAGGGTTTAGGCCCGAAACGTCAAGTTTTCCTGCTCCTATGATGCTGCTTGACCTGCTGTGTTCATCCAGCCCCATGCTCGTTATCTTGACATATTTACCATTTTGACAGATACCTCAAATTTCTGACGGAGTGAATGGATTAGAGTTAGTTGGTGCATAAGGAAAAAAAATTGATAAAATGAAAGATTATATGAGTTGAATTATTTGATAGTTCCACAGTCAGGCTGAATCAAGGAAATCAGAAATGTCCTAAATATGCATAATGTCCAGTGTTAGAATGTAAATAGTGGAAGATTTCTTTTCCTTTTAGTTGTTATTTCAAATATTTAAGTTGGCTAGTTTTGATAAATGTTACAATCTTTGTGACACCTATCATTAATTTAAAGGTTCATCCAAAATTCATAACTTCATATGGGCCGGATGACTGAAGTCTTCCCTAAACGTAGTAATGATCAGTGATGGGAATAGTTTTACATTCTGAGCGAACAGCTTCAAAATGCGACTATACATCAAAACTTTGCTTTGCTTGCTTTTTATGAAAATTAAAGGCCCCAAGTTTTCAATACAACTTTTGTTGCATACATTTCCATTTCCTTGATATGATCTCAACCTGAAACTAGACCAGCTCTTAGGGGGTTTCTCAATGGCTGACAGCATTAATCTGCCACATTTTGTTTCCATTTTTTTTTCTTTTTCGAGAACAGGAATCCCCTTCCACCTTATCACATCCCTCCTCGACACTGCCCACCTAAACAGCCTAGAGTCCTCTCTACCTTAACCCAAGGCCCAGGTACTTCCTCCTTATCTGCTTGATCCATCACAACCCCAACACTCCTACCTCCTACGCCTCTCTCAACCACACCGAAAGACCTTGGACATTCCTGTGTTCCAATACCCTGACTCTAGGAACATCTTGTCACCCAGCAGTGACCACACTCCCAGTGGCATCACTTTAACTGCAGAGCTATGAGCCAAGTGTGTTGGTGTATTGATGTGGGGCAAGACATGTGACCAAGTGAAAACTAGAGGTCCTGCCTCCAGCCAATCAATGGTCACCGGGTCAGTTTAATGGACTCAAGGCAGCCCTGATCAGTGGGGATGTATTCCTTTCAATGGTGTAAAGCCTATCACATTTCTACCCCCTTCAGTTGTGAAGAAGTCATATTTGACTCAAAATATTAGTTCTGAGCTGGATATTACGTGCCCACCAATAGGCACATTTCTATGCAAGGCTGTAATGTAATATAAGAGTTGTGGTAAACCCACCTCTTTCCCAATCACCCACCCTAAACTACATCCAAAAATTGGCAACCCACCCACCATATGTAATTAAATAATGGACGGTCGATTGAGCTTGTTTAAAGCTCAATATGGTTGGCAAGGGCAATGTGATGAGTGGGATTCACAATTTTTTATAAAGTACAGACAATGGTGGGACCAAGGTCTGGGGCAGCTATTAATGGTGGTTGCCTCTCCCTCAACGGGCAAAGCTTGCAAAAGGTTTGCAGCCTTGCTACTTTCCTATTCGTCTATTCTTTGAAACACACACCGTCCCCAAACAGTTAAATCCCTTTTGTTGATGGTACAAGGGAATAGAAAGATTTGAATTGCATTCCTGAAAGTAATTTTCATGTATTTTCACTGTTTGCAGCTTGCCAGTTCTTACAGCAACTTGATTGGTTTCCGCTGTGTCAAAATACTTCAGATTCGGTAATTGTTTTAATAATTGGATTAAGATTAATGGGTACAAAACATGCATTCATTCCAATGTGAGATAACAGAGTGTGGAGCTGGAGGAACACAGCAGGACAGGCAGTATCGGAGGAGCAGGAAAGTTGACATTTCGGGTCGGGACCCTTCTTCAGGGAAGGGAGCTCTGAAATAAATAGAGAGAGGAGGGCTGGGGCTGGGGAAGGTGGGTGGGATGATGATAGGTGAGTGCAGGTTGGCAGTGGTGGGGATTGGTCAGTGCAATGTGTGGGGCGGATAGGTGGGAGAGCAGATAGACAGGTTGCGTCAGGTCAAGAAGGCGGAGATGAAAGGGAGGATTGGTCATGGGATGAGGCCAGGGGTGAGGAGATTTTAAAACTGGTGAAATCCATGTTTAGGCCATTAGGCTGTAGGCTTCTGAGACAGATATGAGATGCTGCTCCTCCAGTTTGCGGGTGGTATCGTTGTGACACTGGAGGATGCCCAGAATGGACATGTCACCCAGGGAGTGGGAGGGGGAGTTAAAATGGTTGGCAACCTGAAGGTGTTGTCGTTTGTCACAAACAGAGCGCAGATGCTCTACAAAACAGTTTTCTAATCTCCCCTTGGTCTCACCGATGTAGAGAAGGCCACATTAGGAGCAGCGGATACAGTAGACCAAGTTGATGGATGTACAGGTGAACCTCCGTCTGATATGAAAAGTTTGTTTTGCGCCTTGAATGGAGGTGAAGGGGGAGGTGTAGGGGCAGGTGTAGGACTTCCTGCGGTTGCAGGGAAAGATGCCGGGGGTGATGGGGTTGGTGGTAAGTGTGGAGCAGACAAGGGAGTCATGGAGAGAGCGGTCCCTATGAAAGGCAGATAGGGGTGAGGAGGGAACTATCTCATTGGCTGTGGGGTCGGATTGCAGGTGGCAGAAGTGGCAGAGAATAATACGTTGAATACGGAGATTAGTGGGATGATATGTGAGGACAGGGGGGATTCTGTCTTTATTTTTGTTGGGGGGAGGGAATGTGAGGGCAGAGGCGCAGGAAACGCAAGAGTTGCGGTTGAGGGCATTTTCGATCACCGGAGAGGGGAAGTTATTGTCCTTGAAATAAGAGGACATCTGGGGTGTTTGAAAGTGGAAAGCCCCATCTTGGGAGCAGATGCAGCGGAGGCAGAGGAATTGGAAGTATGGGATCACATTCTTGCAGGAAGGTGTGTGAGAGGAAATGTAGTCCAGGTAGCTGTGGGAGTCGGTGGGCTTGAAATAGATGCCAGTTTTAAGGCGCTTAACAGAGATAGAGACAGTGAGGTCCAGGAAGGAGAGAGAGGTATCAGAGATAGTCCAGGTGAACTTGAGGTTGGAGTGAAAGATGTTAGTAAAGTTGATGAACTGTTCGATCTCCTTGTGTCATCGATGTAATGGAGGAAGAGGTGGGGGATAGGGCCAGTGTAGCTTTGGAAGAGGGATTGTTCCACAAATCCTACAAAGAGGCAGGCATAGCTTGGGCACAGGCTGGTACCCATGGCCACCCCCTTTGTAGGAAGTGGGAGGATTGTGATATCTTTTTGACAGTTGTTGCTGGATTTTTTTTAGCTTTTATCTCTTTGACAATTGTTTCCTCAGATAAAACACATTTAGAGCTAATTTAGTTGCCTACAGCCTGCTTATTATCGGATAATATTTGTATGTTTTGTATTAATCTTGCATTCCTAGTTCTCAGATGTTTCTTCATCTGAACTCCACTAATGGAAAGTTCACATTTATTTCAATGGGTTTGGAATATAAGAGTAGGGAAGTCTTACAGCCACTGTACAAGGTGCTGGGGAGAACACATATGGAGTTTTGTGAGCAGTGTTTAAGGGAATTTAAGGGAAACTTATTTAAGGGAAAATATCATTTCATTGGAGGCAGTTCAGAGGGGCTCACTACAATGATCCCTTGTATGGACTGATTATCTTATGTGAAGAGGTTAAATAGATTGGGACTCTATTCATTGGAATTTAGAAGAATAGAAACAGATATGATTCTTAAGGGACTGTTGAGATGATGTTTCCCCTCATGGAAGAGTTTAGGATCAGAGGGAATAGTCCAGAATTAAGGGGTGCCAATTTAAGACTGACATGAGGAGGAATTTCTTCTCTCAGAGAGTTGTGAGTCTTTGGAACTCTGTCATACAGAGCTGTGGGTGCAGAGTACTTGTGTATATTTTCAGCTGAGATAGGTAGATTCTTGATCAATCAGGGAATCAAGGGTTGCAGGGGAAAGGCGGGCAAGTAGATGTGAGGAATGTCAGATCAGCCACAATCCTTTTGAATAGCAGAACAGGATTGAGAGGCCAAACAGCCCACTTCACTTACTTCTCTAGGTCTTCTGGTGTTATGGATTGTTTTGTAGTATTCACTGCCACCAAATCCATATTTGCTAATAGGTGTAAATGGAAGAATAAAGTATAGATACACATGAAAATAAAGACATGAAAACAAGATACAGACAGACATCTGGCAAAACAAAAATCAAATGGTAGGACAGTACTCATGATCTGAAGTTATTGAACTCAATTCAATTCATTTGTACAATTAAATCCTGAGTGCTAACCAGTCAACCACCTGCATAGTGGATGGAGGGAGTGATTGGGATTGGATAGGGCTCTGGAAACAGCAAAGGCATTTATTAATTCTACCTTTAAAAATAAAGCCTAGCATCAAAACAGGTGGCAATAATAGTTTTATACTTCTGAATTGTATTGTGAGGAATGTTAAGTCCTGGGGGAATATAGGAGACAGGTTCTGGATCTAACCCTGAGGGTTGGTGTGGGAGGTTCAATGGTGGATGCCCTGAGCCAGTAGATAAACTGCCTCAGAGTCTTATCTGAGCAAAATGATCTCAGTAGATAGATACCTATATAATGTCCACCTGAGGTGTCTGGGCACAACAGCTTGTTAGTGTTAAATTTATAAGGAACTTAAATGAGCTTCATTGTTCTTTATTCTTATATAAGTGCTTAAAAATACTTCTTAAAATTTTATATTGACTAGAAGTAGAAGCACAGTTGACTATGAACTTACAGTCAATGGACACCTAAAGTCAAAAAACTTATGGAGTCACGTCCAAGATGCAGCTTATCTGATCAATCAGAGTTTCAAAGTGGATTTAAAATCCTTTCAAGTGAAGTCAACAGGTAAGAACTTGACGTTACAAAATCAAAGTTGCTGGAAAAGCTCAGCAGGTCTGGCAGCATCTGTGAAGGAGAAAACAGAGTTAACATTTCGGGTCCGGTGACCCTTCCACAGAACTGAGGAAGTTCTGAAGCCTCGTTCTGCGGAAGGGTTACCGGACCCGAAACGTTAACTCTGTGTTTCCATGCTGTACATCTCTATGACTCGACAACTATATGGATCACCTGTTCATCATTACTGAGTGCCCGGGCCTCTGGATTACAAGGCCAATAGTCTAACAATTATCCTGCTAAGTGCCTCCCCAGTTACAATTGTGATGCTGAGTAATAATGAGTTTTTAAAAGTTTTTTTTAAGGTGTGCTGCCAAAACGTTAATTGTATAACAACTGAAATTTTCTTTTAGGGCTGGTGACGATTGAAGTATCTCCTAAAATCGTTCGTTATAAGAAACCTCTAACTATATATTGTACAATTGATGACAATGTAGAATCCGTGAGCTGGTTCATTTTAGGACCTGAAGATGAGGAAGAAGCAAATATTTCTGCACGTCATTATAGTTTTGAGAACAATTCTGCATCTAATTCCATTCTTAAAATAAATGCAACTTCAAGGTGGAAAGGTAAGGCCATTTATGCAAGTTTACTGCATAGCACAAGTTATCAATTTCATCATTTATAAATAACTGATGGTTCCAAAATCCAATAGAATACATTTCTGCCATTATTCCACATTCTATAGTCTTTGGCAATTGGGTTTGAATACTATATTACTTTTGGATTATTTCCAACTATTTTCGCTCTCTTCTTTTGAATCTTAGCATAAAAGTCCTGGATGGAGTTAAGGTGTGAGCAGCTGGCATCACCATGCTCCTTCACCAATTTGGGACCATCGCCTCCATTTGTGAGCATTCTTTTCCTTCAGAGACACAATAGGACAGAGGTGGCTTCTGATTGGGGCACATGAAAGGCTTAGGAGCAGGAACAACTATACCAACTCCTGAACTCTCTCCAATAATTGATTTAGAACCAAGCTGTCCTGCAACTGGTAGAACACTGACAGCATGAAATGGTTCTCACTCATTCAATCCGCATAGTACATCTGCTGCTGAGTCCTGCACACAGTCCTCCTACCTGAAATCTCTCTGCACTCACACTGTTGCTCAGCCAGAAGCCCCTATGAGTGTTATGTAGCAATGACTAGACAGTACCATTTGCCATTATGCAGTACAGCACATTGTTCATTCTTTCTCAGCCTGGAACCAAGTCCTAGTGTGAGCCCCTTTGGTGCTGACCTGCACTGCTACCTCCATCTATATCTCCTAGGCCTTCACTGTTGCTATCTCTGGGAACTAGTCCTGGATGGACCCTTCTGTTAGAATCTAGATATGGCAGCAGACATGAAAGAAAATGTCACTTCCAGTTGGGTGGTATTTACCTTTTGCAATTGCATGGCTCTCAGCTCACCAGATATGTATGCACAGCTAGCTTGGGAAAGATGTGGTGGATACAGGCAGGAAACTCCACCTCTCACCAGTGTGTTCCAGAGTTGAATGTCGTGCCACCTTATTTAAGGGACACTGAGCCAGCCATTCACTCAATACAAGCCAAAAGCTTTTGTTTAGCCTGTTGGTCCCTGCCAACCCCACCAAGTTTCACACACTCTTCCCAAACCTGAAGCTGTCACAGTCACTGCAGGAAATGGAACACGTGTTTCAGCATTGCCTTGCAATGTCCTCTCCTCCAGGTTATCTGGGAATGTAGGGAAGACCTAGTTCCCAGAGATAGCAACAGTGAAGGCCTAGGAGGTATAGATGGAGGTAGCAGTGCAGGTCAGCACCAAAGGGGCTCACACTAGGACTTGGCTCCAGGCTGAGAAAGAATGAACAATGTGCTGTACTGCATAATGGCAAATGGCACTGTCTAGTCATTGCTACATAACACTCATAGGGGCTTCTGGCTGAGTAACAGTGTGAGTGCAGAGAGATTTCAGGTAGGAGGACTGTGTGCAGGACTCAGCAGCAGATGTACTATGCGGATTGAATGAGTGAGAACCATTTCATGCTGTCAGTGTTCTACCAGTTGCAGGGCAGCTTGGTTCTAAATCAATTATTGGAGAGAGTTCAGGAGTTGGTATAGATGTTCCTGCTCCTAAGCCTTTCATGTGCCCCAATCAGAAGCCACCTCTGTCCTATTGTGTCTCTGAAGGAAAAGAATGCTCACAAATGGAGGCGATGGTCCCAAATTGGTGAAGGAGCATGGTGATGCCAGCTGCTCACACCTTAACTCCTTTCAAAGCAAACTGGCAGGGGATTACTGGCATCTGTATGGAGGGAGGCTTAAGAGGAAGCAAGTGAGAATTCATTTAGTCTGCTGATGTCAGATGAGACATTGTTTAGAGAAGGGAGTGTGTGTTGGCATTGAATGATTCCTTCTCATCTCCACTCCAGCTACCAGCAGACGAGCCAAGCAGGTTATGAGACAGTGTCTCTCCAACTCGACCTCCAGGTCCTTCTCAGTCACCAACTCCAGCTCTGCCACGATTGCCACTTCTGAGGATAAACTCTCAGAGGATGCAGAAGCATCTCCCCTCACCTGAGATGTGGCGACCCTCAAGTTAAACCATCACTGGTCATCTCTGTCTAATGAAAGAGCAGCCCCTATTATTCATTCCATCATTTTACTGAACATGCATTTCTGTTTCATGTTGCATTATGTAGGTAAATACTATTGTCGTTATTATTTCGCACGTGGATCGCTGATCCATGAAGCTAGTGGAGATTCAAACATTTATCTTCTCCCTGAGGAGATCACAACAATTCCATCACAATACTCAGTTTCAGGAAATGAGAGCATCCCTGTCGCATGTTGCATCAAGGATGATGGAGAAAATTATACTGTCACATTGGAAGCAAAAGGCAGCTCAGGTACAACTACACAATTTTAGGTTTTATGCATGTTTCCCTGAAGAATTACATAAATATTAAGCACTTCTGAAGTATACTGATTTCTCATCTTAAACTAAAATGTTAAAAGCCTTCTATTTTGTGATTATGAAATATTACATCTAAACTATGAAAATTTTCAGTGAGTCATGGTTTATAACCTCTCGTTCCAAATAACTGCTATGTAAGACAAAAACATACCTTCGAAATGGGAAGTGAATGATTGCATCTGTGAATTTTATCTTCAAAGTGTAATTTGCCTTTATTTATCCCATTTACTTTATATGAATAAATGCATTGATTCCAAAATCTTCAAGACCATATTAAAGTCAGATCAAGACCTAGTCATGTCTGCAATTTCAAAGTGGCTTTTTTGTGATGAAATTACCAATCTATCTCAAACATGGCCAATCCTGGATACATATTCAGAAGTTAAGAGATCTTGGGAGTAGGCGGGTCAGGAATTGCATACAGAATCAAGTTTACATCAGGTTTTACAATATCTTCAAGATATTAACAGGAAAAGACAAGGTAGATTGATTTTTCCACTGCATGGCAACTCCAGAACTAGGTGACATAGCCTGAGAATTAGAAGAGATGTTAGGAAGCACTTCTATACACAAAGGGTGGTAGATATTTGTAACTCTCTTCCACAAACAGCAGTGGATGCTGGATCAGTGGTTAGGTTTAAATCGGAGACATAATATGGGCTAAAGGCTGGTATATGGATTTAGGCCACAGATCAGCCATGATCGCATTGAATGGTGGAACAGGCTTGATGGGCTGAATGGCCTACTCCTGTTATTATTTTCCTAAGTTCCAATGCCATGATATTTCAAAGGGGCTCTGCCCATTCAGGCATATTGTTACTATCCGATCTAATGGTAATACTGAACAAGCTAGATCGAAGAGTGAAACCCGGCTTGAAAAGTCATAAATTTTATTTTTGCGACAGTGGTTCTTCAATGAACATGCTCGCGTAAGGTTGCCAATGTTCTTTCAAGAAAATAACATGACATTATTAAAACAAAGAAAAGAAATTCAAAAGATATATTAGGTAGTTTTGAAAGATCTTAACATAAACAGCAAAAACATTAGTTCAACACATTTTTTTTATTTACTCGTTTATGAGATGTGGGGGTTGCTGAATGGCCCGGCATTTATTGTCCATCTTTAATTGAATTAAGAGACAGCACATTGCTATGGGTCTGAAGTCACTTACAAGATCAGCAGTTTCCTTCCCTAAAGGACATTAGTGAACCAGATATTTTTTCTCCCTAACAATGGTTTCATGGTGATCATTAGACTCTTAACGCATATCTTCATTGAATTCAAATTCCACCATCTGCCACGGTAGGATTCAAATCAGAATCTGGATTAATAGCCTAGCGATAACATCACAAGGTCATCACCTCCTCTTGCCCCAATTAAACAATTGTCTAAACAGCCTTCTGTCCTGTTTCTGTGAATCATGTGGATCTCTGTGGCCAAGAAGGAATGTGCAAGCTCTTTCTTCTGAATGAGGTGGCTGCAGATGAGGGTAGGTCTTTGCTTTGAGTTGTAGCTTGTAAGTTTAACATGGCAATCCAAAAGTATTGCTAAATTGCCTTACACTGTGACCATTTTAAGAATGAGAATGACAGCTGGCGCTGACAGGGAATTGGAACGTTGAATCAACATCAATTGTGTGGTGGTGTATCACTAGTGTGAATATTAATTATATTTTCTTACTTTTTAGGCATTTCAGCAGTAGCTCAATTCATATTAACTTTGTCACTGAACCACAAGGTTAGGGATTCAATTGCCACTCCCAGGATTTCAATTGCAAACATTTCAGTTATTAATTGAGTGCAGTTTTGAGAGGGTGCTGCACTTCTAAGGTCATTTTTTCCAGATGATATTTGCTATCAATAACTGTATGCCTTCTATGGTTGATATGAAAGTTCCCATGCTATTAATTCAAAGAAGTAATAGGTGAATTATCCCTTGTTCTGGGTTTATATTTATCCCTCAATCAATATCACGGAAAAACAGACTCTGTGACCATTATCCAAATTACTGCTTGTGGGATTTGACTGTGTGAAAATTACTGTTAGCATTCCGACCTACGACTGTGACTATGCTTCAAAGATATAATATTGACTGTGAAATGCTTTCAGATAGCCTTATATCATGAAATACTCCGTGTAAATGAGGATTTTTTAAAATTTTAGATGGAGATTCAAGTGAATTGGAGTCAACTGTCAATGGCACGAAGTGTTGGAAATACGTAATAAATTTCAAATTTGCAAACACTACTGTGTACAGTTGTACATTCACAAATATAGTAAAGCAAAGCATATCTGGAATGATAACTATTTCTGTCCTAAAAGGTAAGTAAAGCATTTGTCTCCAAATTCAATAAAATATTCCTTAAATAATGAAAAGCAAAGAAATCAGTCTTGTTCATTTATTTGCCGGACTATCAGTTACCACCAGAGAAGGTCTGCTATAAGTCTCCAGTCTTTCCTGATATATTAATAATTTATTTCACATTCGTGTTTTGGTCTGCTTCTCTCTTGGCAGTAGGCCACTTTGAAATCCAAATGAGCAAAGATGCTCAGTGCTTCACAGAAGGAAAAATAACAGTCAAATACCGTTAATACTGGTGATTGAGTTGCACATTCATCTGGCTGGTCCTTTCGAAGTATACAAAACCAGTCAGACCAGAACTGAAAACAGAAATTGCTGGGAAAACTCAGCAGGTCTGGCAGCCTCTGTGGAGACAAAGCAGAGATAACATTTTGGGTACAGTGACTCTTCTTCAGAACACCAGTCAGACCAGTATGTCTCCATTTACCAATTTAAATGTATTTTCCTTGCCTCCTGAATCTTTTAAATTCATAGCCAAGAGAACCCACTGTTAGGGAAGCTTCCATTAAGGAAAAAGCGGTAAAATGTGGAAATGGCAGAGGTGGTCCAGACTCATCTTGTATACCTTAATATAGAACTCCAGTTCAAGCCAGTATCATATTTACAGGTTTTACTAGCGTTTACTGGGTTTTCTCTCCGAGATGTGGGTATCCCATGCCCCCTCTCAAGCTCTATGGCACAGAGCATCTGGTAACTATTTCTATGGTCTTTGATCCTGAAGGAACTCAACTTTTTCTGTTCATATGCAGAAGAGTAGCACAGAGGCCGGTATCCTGTGACCAAGTCACCCATTATTTACACATGCCAGTACAGGGGTGGCATGGTGGCTCAGTGGTTAGCACCGCTGCCTCACAGCACCAGGGACCCAGGTTTGATTCCAGCCTCAGGTGACTGTCTGTATGGAGTTTGCACATTTTCCCCATGTCTGTGTGGGTTTCTTCTGGGTGTTCTGGTTTCCTTCCACAGTCCAAAGATGTGCAGGCTAGGTGGATTGGCCATGCTAAATTCCGCACAGTGCCCAGGGATGTTAGAGTTAGTTGGGTTAGACATGGGAATGGATCTGGGCGGGATGCTGTTCAGAGGGTTGGTGTGGACTTGTTGGGCCAAATGGCCTGTTTGCACACTGTGGGGATTCTATGGTTCTGACCAGGTAGCTCAGAGCCAGTCCCTGGAATAGGGAGACTCTTTGAATCTCCTGTTCATTGTTTCTTATGTGCAGAGTGAATGGGCTCTGACCAGTCAGAGCCAGTATCTAGAATGAGGAGACTCTCTGACTCTCCCGTTTATATCTGTCAACCAGGGCTCCCTGATTGGCCCAGGTTAATAATCCCAAATCAGGGATCACATACTCAATGAGACCCACCTGGCCATCGTTCCAACCACCACAAACCTCCTTGTTAATGTCATAATCAGGAGGGGAGGGGAAGTAAGGGAGGAATATCACTCTAGGCACAAAGAGAAAGACAGCAGCTCAAATGACTGCAGTCAGCAGTCTACTGGAGACTGCAATAGTTATAACTTGTTAGAATTTCTAAGGTTGAATCACAGTTTCAACTCAACTTGAGCAAAGTGACTTCCCATTTTAAAGAAGACACGTTTGGGTACCTATCTGAGGGGATTACCAAAGATGGAAATAGCAATGCTAGTGGCACAACTCTCAGTTGTTTCACTAGTAAATCAATACGTCATCAGTTGGATTTGATGGATGTAAAGGTCTCAGAGCACTGTGGCTCAGAGGTTAGCACTGCTGTCCCACAGTGCCAGCAACCTGGGTCCAATTCCAACTTTGGAGAATTGTCTGTGTGGAGTTTGCACCTTCTCCCCATGCCTCTAGGTGCTCTTGTTTCCTCCCACAGCCCAAATCTGTGCAGGTTAGGTGGATTGGCCATGATAAATTGCCCGTGGTGTCCAGGGATGTGCAGGTTAGGTAGGTTAGCCAGGGACTTACAAGGTCATAAGGTGGGGTGGGGGGGGGGGTACGGTGAGTGAGTCTGGGTGGGATGTTCTTTTGACAGTCAAGGTGGACTTGTGGGGTCAAATGGTCTGTTTCCACATTGTAGAGATACTAAGCACTATGAGGAAAAAGAGTATGGAGTTCTCCCAGATTTCTGGTCAACATTATTGCCTACATTTAAAAAAATGCTTATGGATTTTTTGTTACTTGTGGCACTTTGCTGTGCATAAATTGACAACTGCATTTGTTTACATGACAGCAGTAATTCGTCTCATAGAATCCCTACAGTGTGGAAACAGGCCATTCAACACAATGGCCCTCCAAAGAGCATCCCATTCAGACCCAACCCCCTACCCATCCCCATAACCCTGTATTTGCCATGGCTAACCCATCCAGTCTGCATATTATGGACAATCCACCTAACCTGCACATGTTTGGACTGTGGCAGGAATCAGAATACCCAGTGTACACCCATGCAGACACAGGGAGGACATGCAAACTCCACACAGACAGTCACTCAAGGAATCGAACGCAGGTCCCTGGCGCTGTAAGGCAGCACTGCTAACCACTTAGCCACCATGATGCAGGCAATTTTGTAGCGTCATGATGCAATGTTTCTTTACGCTGGAGCAGCAACTATTCTTCTACAGCATTTCATTGGGGTGAAATGTTTCAAGATGTTCTTAAGCAATAAAAATTGCTATATGATGCAAGTGCTTTCCTTAACATAAAGTAAATAATTTAACTTTGCTATAACTTTCATCTAAGAGAGGAAACTTTGGACTTCATCTGAATAAAACATACATAAACTTTAATTTTGATGCACATATTAAGTCTGGTGGAATTCTTTCCTTATGTTGAATGACAGGTATATTAGAATATTCATAGTGCATGACCCAACACATGGCTGCTCAAACATATGATAACGTATGGTGAGAGGATGTAGAATTGGCCATTCTGATCAAAGAGATGCCAAAAGGATCACCAGGGGCAAAGCCCAATTACATAATAACATAGATGCAATAAAATTTATTTATAAAGAAGAAAAGAAAATGATTTCAATGTATTTCGGAGAAAAGAAAAAAAATTGAGCTGTAGGGAGACGCTAAATAAGCTGGGGCTAGTTTCCCTAGAGCATCGGAGGCTGAGGGTGACCTTATAGAGGTTTAGAACATAGAAGATAGAACAGTTCAGCACAGTACGGGCCCTTCGGCACACAATGTTCTGCCGACCTATTATCCTACTAAGGTCAAACAACCCTGCATACCCTACATTATACTATCATTCATGTGCCCATCCAAGAGTCGCTTAAAAGTCTCTAAATTATCTGACTCCACTACCACTACCAGCAGCGCATTCCACACACCCACCACTCTCAGTGTAAAGAACCTACCTCTGATGCCTCTCCTATACCTTCCTCCAATCACCTTAAAATTATCCCCCCTCTTCATAGTCATTCCCGCCCTGGGAAAAAAAAGTCTCTGGCTATCCACTCTATCTATGACTCTCATCATCTTGTACATCTCTAACAAGTCACCTCTCATCCTTCTTTGCTCCAGTGAAAAAAGCCCTGGCTCCCTCAACCTTTCCTCATAAGACCTGCCCTCCAGTCCAGGCAGTATCCTGGTAAATCTCCACTGCACCCTCTCTAAAGCTTCCACATCCTTCCTATAATGAGGCGATCAGAACTGAATACAATATTCCAAGTGAGGTCTAACAAGCATTTTATAGAGCTGCAGCATAACCTCACAGCCTTTAAACTCAATTCCCCTGCCAATGAAAGCCAACACACTGCACACCTTCTGTACAACCCTACCAACTTTGGTAGCAACTTTGAGGGATCTATGGATGTGGCCCCCAAGATCCCTCTGTTCCTCCACACTGCCAAGAATCCTGCCATTAACCCTGTATCTGCATTCAAATGTGACCTTCCAAAATGAATCATTTCACACTTTCCTGAGTTGAATGCCATCTGCCACTTCTTTGCCCAGCTCTACATCCTGTCAGTGTCCCATTGCAACCTACAACAGCCCCTCCATGCTGTCCACAACTCCACCAACCTTCGTGTCATCAGCAAACTTACTAACCCATCCTTCCAGTTCTTCATCCAAGTCATTTATAAAGATCACAAAGAGCAGTGGTCCCAGAACAGATCCCTGCAGATTTACAAAATCATAAGAGACATAGATACGGTGAAAAGCCAAGGTCTTTTCCCCAGGGTGGCAGAGTCCAAAATTAGAGGGAATAGGTTTACGGTGAGAGGGGTTAGAATTAAAAGGAACCTAAGGGGCAACCTTTTCTCGCAGGGGTGATGCATGTGCGGAATGAGCCACCAGAGGGACTGGTGGAGGCGGGTACAATTACAACATTTAAAAGGCATCTAGATGGATGCGCAAACAGGAAGGGTTTAGAGGGGTAACAAGGTGTGGAGCTGGATGAACACAGCAGGCCAAGCAGCATCATAGGAACAGGAAAGCTGACGTTTCGAGCCTAGACCCTTCTTCAGAAATGGGGCAGGGGAAGGGGGATCTGAAAAAAATAGGGAGAAAGGGTTTAGAGGGATATGGGCCAAATGCTGGCAAATGGACCTAGACTAATTTAGGATATTTTGTCGGCATGGACCAATTGGATCAAATGGTCTGTTTCCATGCTGTACAGCTCTATGAATCTATGACACTATGATTGCCCATTATGGTTTGTTTTCTATTTTAAACTTCTGTTCAGAGAATGAAGCATCATGCAAGAGTGAAGAGACTGGAGGCTATAAGTGGCAAACTACCGCAGTTGGCCAGTATGCAGAAAGCAATGACACCTGTGAAGAAGGAAAGGTTGGAAAAATAATAAGATTTTGCAAAGAGGGAGGCCAATGGGACAAAGTGTTCGTCAACTGTACAGACAAAACACTCATCAAATTATTGTTTTTGGCCCAGGTAATCTTCTTTGTTATAACGGGCTTTGATGTAATTTACTTGCTTATGAATGAGGAAAATAGTTGACTCAGCTCTTGGCTTTATTTGAAAGTCAGTCCTGTTTCTGAGGCCAAATTCCATGTGTCTTGGACAGGAGCGTTCACATTTATTTCAGTGTATTTCAACTGAAATAAACCAAAAGATGTAGTAATTTCAAGTTAGGTCCGAAACAACTTGAGTTTCTGTGATCTTTTTGCTCTGTTTAAGAAACATTGCACATGAAACCAGAAAGGGAAATTTCCTGTCCACCATCACCACCCATTTGTCACTGAAACTCCAACTGTAGCCAACTGAATTAATTAGGACAGTGAGCATGCAAAATTGCACCTAGTTGTGAACCTTTAAGGAGGCTCCGAAAATAAAGTCATTCTTTTAGATTTATTTTAAAAGTCTTTAGATTTCATTTTACATACTAGGAAATTGACATCTGTACACCAGTGTAACTAACAATTGATTCTTTGTAGTTTTCAGCTATTTAAAATACTTCTAAATGGCAGTGTCTGAAAAAGTTTTTCTCACATCATCCTTGCTTCGGTTCCACATCACCCCCCTCCCCCCCCAGTTATCTTTCAGGCTGAGGGTTTTCCTTAGAGTTTCTCCATCTAGTGATTAGCACTGCTGCCTCACAGCGCCAGGGACCCGGGTTCGATTCCACCCTCAGGCGACTGTCTGTGTGGGGTTTGCACATTCTCCCTGTGTTTCGTGGGTTTTCTTTGGGTGCTCCGGTTTCCTCCCACAGTCCAAATATGTGCAGGTTAGATGGATTGGTCATACTAAATTGCCCATAGTGTTCAGGAATGTGTATATTAGGTGGGTTTATAGGGGGATGGGTCTGGATGGGATGCTCTGAGGGTCGGTGTAGACTTGTTGTGCCGAAAGGGCCTGTTTCCACACTGTAAGGATTCAATGATTCTATGATAGTTCAAACTTAGAGTGAGAGGTCAACCATTTAAGACAGAGATGAAGAGGAAAATATGTGGAATTCCTTAACACACAGTGCTCTACGTAAGTATATTCAAGGCTGACATTGACAGATTTTTAATTGAGTGTTATGGGCAGAAGGCAGGAAAATGGAGTTGAGAGTTACCTGATCAGACATGATTGCAATGAGCAGTCTCAATGGGCTGAATGGCCTATTTCTGCTCTCACATCTTGTGGTCTTGTGTTGGGTGGAGCCTGTCTACTGGGTTTCACCTATAGCAGGCTTGAAGGACCTGTAGCTCACCTGAAGCATTGGCAACATCCTCCAGAAGTTGATTTCTTTTCTTCTCGTTCCCTACCTGCTGTATTTGGCAAACTGGGATCTAACTGGGGAATCCCAGTTGGCCTTCTAAACTTACCATTGATAAGATTTTTAAAGAGTGTCGTTACCTGCTCACCTCACAGCCCACGTCAGGAATGAATTCAGAAGGCTGGTGTACTAGCCAGACTCGTAAGGTTTGGATTCTATTTGCTTCTACTCCTGGAGTTACAGACTTGAAGACAGAACCCGGTGTGTGTAACACCACAGGATAATAATTGATATCCCAAAACACGTTACTAAAGCTCAATTTTCACAAAAATGGACAAAGCTGTGGAATTTGGTCACCCAAGCACAAGATGGAAAGGGCAAACAGTCATTTAATAAAAATGGAAATTGACTTACCCAGTTGCTGTAAATCAGGAATATAATCTGTGGCAAGGCACAATCATTCTCTTTGTTATAAAAGTCACCTTGAGATACACCTTAAGAGATGTTAATAGCAAAAGTCCAACATTTGGGGCTGACCAGTAAAGGGTAGTGCGGAATGTATTTTATTTTATTTTGTTTATATTGTCTTTCAGCAAATAAGCGAGGGACGTGATTCAACTTTCCATGAGCTGCCATTCATATTGAAAGATCTAACTGACTTTATTGACGAGGAGAAGACTCTTCCGGATAATATTGCTACAGTTAAAATTCTGGATACACTGACCTTAGCCACAGAGAGGTCAAATTCGACATTTAATGAAAGTGTTATGTCAGTAAGTAATTTTCCTCTGTTTGTAAGAAAATCAAAGCTTCTAGCTTGACAATTAAATTCCTTTGCATTTTATTTGTAGTTAAACTAACTAAAAGGATGATGTTCTAAGTTACAGTGCCTATCTAAGGAATAATTTGTGATGAATTGTATCTTATCATGTGATGAATTCTAGAGGTGATGTGTGAGTACTAAAATTATCGCTATTATGGTCACAGTTGACGTACTGCAGGCTGTCACTTTGAGAGGTGGACAACTTCAAGTTTTTGGGGTGGCATAGCGGCTCAGTGGTTAATACTGTTACCTCACAGCATCAGGGATCCACCTTCGATTCCACCCTCAGCCGACTGCCTGTGTGGAACTTGCCCATTCTCCCCATGTCTGCATGGGTTACCTCTGGGTGCTCCAGTTTCCTCCCACAGTCCAAAGATGTGCAGGTTAGGGTGGAATGGCTATGCTAAATTACCCATAGTGTCCAGGGATGTCAGGCTGGGTGGGTTAGCCATTGGAAATGCAGGGCTACAGGGATAGGGTAGGGGGTGGGTCAAGGTGGGGTGCTCTTTGGAAGATTGGTGTGGACTCAATGGGCCAAATGGCCTGCTTCCACAATGTAGGGATTCGATTAAATCAGAGTGACTGTCCTTGACATCAAAGCCACGTTTGACCAAGTGCGGTAGCAAAGAGATGAATCAAAACTGAATTCTTCACGCACTTACGACAATACAGCAGATGTTGTTCAATCATGGAAACACATCTGATGTAGGTTACTGCATTATGACCTTCATAGGTATGGGCTGGTTGGGTACAATTAGTAACTCTTTGTTGCAAACAGCCAAAGGTTATGCTGTTTGGTATGATCCACAAATCGCTGGGATGTACAGTCACGTACTTAGGCAGCATCCTGATGACTACGAGCACCAATGGTGCTGCTACCATGTAGTTATAGGACAAAACAGTGATCTCCACCTGCTGCTCAAACCTAGTTTCCAGTTACTCTGGGTATATTGATCTTTAAAATCTCATTGCTTTTATTAAAAGCTTTGTACTTTGGAGTTGAGAGAAAAACAGTTCAAACTGACTTTAAAGTGGCCACCAAAGTTGAAGTATCTCCACAGAGACTGGTATCCTGTTGCCAAGTCAACCATTATTTACATGTGGAAAGTGCTTGACACTGGTCCAGTTTCCTCAGAGCCAGCTTTTAGAGTGTCAGAATGTCTGACACTCCTCCTTTTATCTGCTACAACGATCCCTGATTAGATCAAATTTTGATTTGATTTATTTGATTTATTATTGTCACATGTACCTAGATACAGCGAAAAGTTTTGTTTTGCATGCCGTACAGGCAGACATATAACACAAAGTGCATTAGGGTAATAGAACAGAACGAATCTCACAATGTTACAGCTGCAGAGAAGGTGCACAGAGAGCAAGATCAACATTAAATCTAAAATTTGAGAAGACCATTCAGAATTCTAATAACAGCAGGGAAGAAGCTGCTATTGAACCTTTCCATACATATATATAAACTTTTATATTTTCTGCCCAACAGAAAAGGGTAGAAGAGAGGATAACAAGGGTGGGAGGGGTCCTTGATTATTTTGGTTGCTTTCCTGAGTATAGAAAGGGTCAATGGATGGAAGGCTGGTTTGCATGATGGATTGGGCTGTGTTCACAACTCTCTGTAGTTTCTTTTCAGAATAAAAGACCCAATCAAGGAACTTATATTCTGTGATGATAACCTGGTTGAGCTTGTTACAATCATTACATCTCTCCCTCTGAGTCCAAGAACGTAGGCGGGTCCTTTTTCTTGTAGGGCCTCCTGGGACATTTTAGCACCAGGTCAGATTCCTCCAATCCTGCCTCTGATACGGGTGGCATATAATACATATGAGTTTGCCTCTTGGCCCAGGGTCTCAGGAGAAATTCACTCTCTTCTTCCAGCAGCTAAGGCTTCAATGGGGTGGGATCCACTGTGTCCATCCCAGATTCAGATATCTCTTCGACGCTAATGGAGAGGGAGAATCTATGGGCTCCAAAGCCTTTCCAACTGTTCCGAGGAGCAGGGCACATTTTTCCCCCACACTGTTTGCGAGCTTGCGGCTTCCGTATAGTCCAGCTTTTTGTTCAGGGCTGCCACTCCTATCCAAACTTTGTTTGTCACTGGTCCTGACCTTGTATCAACCAAGCCTCTTACCCATGCAGGGCCATTTCCGTGGTTCCTACAACAAATTTTATCCCGTGTACTAAACTGTCTCTCTCGCTTGGCAGAGTCTGCCATCTGGCATTGATGTTTCTGGTGATTTTCACCCTCCCCCCGCTACTCCCCAGGCCTGGGAAGATTGGATAATAACATGGTGTAGAGTTTTCTCCCCATTAGCAACCATGCTGGAACCATCCCTGTAGTTGCATGAGGGGTGGTCCTCCAATCAAATGGGAACCAGGACAGTTTGATATCCAGCACTGCTGTACGCTGTTTTTTGAACCCTGCCTTCAAACCCTGCCTCCCTTCTGCCAGACCATTGGATGATGGATGGTGTGGAGCTGTCCTTATATGCCAAATCCCATTCAACTTTAAGAAATATTTAAGTTCCCTGCTGGTAAATGATGACCCGTTATCTAAGACTAACATTTTCGGGAGTCCATGTATTGCAAAAGATGCACGCAGTTTTTCTATCATCGCTCCTGTGTTTCATAAATGAACATTATGCACGTCCAGTCATTTTTTGAGTGGGCGTCTACAATGACTAAAAACGTTGAGTCCATGAAAGGACCTACATAATTGACTTGTAACTGAGTCCAGGGCATTCTGAGCACTGCCCCACTAACACAGCTATGTCTGTATATAGCCTAGCCACCAGACATAGCTTCTCGCCAACATCTTCATTTTGGAAACCCCTGGATGACCCTGGTGGAGCTCAGCCAGGACCTGGCCGCGATCTTTGCTCAGGCCAATCACCCTTGTTCCCTGTAATAACATGCCATCCTCTACCGTGATCTGGTCTCTCTGGGTCCAAAAAGGTTTCATTTCTGGTTGTGATGGTTCTTTGGTGTCCCCTCATCACCACCAGCTATTTCAGTTTTGCCAGGACTGGATCTTCCTGTGTCCAAAGCCTGATGTTGTCAGCTGCAATTGGAAGTGCATCCAGAAAATTTAAAACCATTACGGACTCTTCTAGGGGCGGTACCACTGGTGGTGTATCTGCCAGCGGGAGGCGACTCAAGGCATCGGCTTTGGTTTCTTGGCATCCCAGACAGTGTTCCAACTTGTAATTATATGCACTTAGTATTAGGACCCACCGCTGAATTTAGCCTGAAGCTATGGGCGGCACTGCTTTGTCCTCTTTAAGTAGACCTATCAGGGTTTGTGGTCTCATTATTACATCCATGAAGGTATTATTGGAACTTCTTAACTTCAAACATGGACGCCAAACATTCTTTCTATATCTGGGCACAGTTATGCTTCTGCATTAGCCGAAGTCCTGGATGCAAAGGTTATTGGGCGTTCATCTCCATTGGGCCACCTAAGAGCTAATACTTCCCCAATGTTGTACAGGGATGCGTTGCGTGTCTATACCAGATCTCACTTGGGATCATAGTGTTGCCAACACCTTAGAGGATGATAGCTGTTTCTTCAATTCCCTGAAAGCTATGGCTTGGCTACTCAACCATTTCCAAGGCTGACCCATTTTTTTAGGGGTTGATGCAAAGGTGCCAGGATGGAGGCCAGGTTATGTATGAGCTTTCCATAATAATTCACCAGCCCTAGGAAAGACCGAAGCTCCAATACAAAAGTGGGAACTGGTGTACCTTTGATGGTGCTCACTTTATCTTTCACTGAATGTAACCTGGTTGTGTTGGCCCTGTAACCCAAGCAGGTCATTTAGGCTGCCTGGAACACACATTTCTCCCTTCTAGGTATACACCCGCCTGGGACAAATATTTAGGGACTGTGTCCAAGTTCTCTAAGTGCTCCTTATTAGTATTTCCTGTTATTAGCGGGTCATCTAGATAAATGGCGACCTGGGGTAGACCATACAAAATGTTCTCCACAGTCTGCTGAAAAATTGGACAGGCTGATGATACCCCCCCAAATGGTAGTCTCAAAAATTGGTACAAACCCTTATGGGTATTAATTGTAGCGTACATTTGGGAATCCTCACCTAACTGCAAATGTAAGTACGCAAGGGTCATGTCCAGCTTTGTGAAAGACAGCCTCTCTGCCAGTTTTGCATATAAGTCCTCTATGCAAGAGCTTGGGTATTTATCCAGCCGCAAGAAGTGGTTTACCATTTGTTTAAAATCCCCACGAAGGCAAACCAACACATCAGGCTTCACAATCCGTCAGTTTGGTGCTGCCCATTCTGCAAACTGGGCTGATTTGATGATCCCTTCGCTTTCCAGCCTCCTGATTTCTGTCTCTA
Source organism: Ginglymostoma cirratum (assembly GCA_024137785.1). Classification (NCBI taxonomy): domain Eukaryota; kingdom Metazoa; phylum Chordata; class Chondrichthyes; order Orectolobiformes; family Ginglymostomatidae; genus Ginglymostoma; species Ginglymostoma cirratum. The sequence goes on from JAHRHZ010000111.1 coordinate 35,805,266, forward strand.
CTTTTGCCTGTAAGGTAAATGGCACTGGGCCGGCCTTTCAGAATCGTGGTTTCAAGGTGGCCTTTGGTCCTTTGATAGTCCCTAGACCTTCCTGAAAGACTTCCGGGTATTTAATTAGGACTTTCTAATCGGAGCCAATCTAGGTGAATGTCTCTCAACCAATTTCACCCCATCAGGTTTGGGCCTGTGCCTTTTACTACCATCATGGGTAACTGAAGCAGCTGCTGCTCATAAGAGATCAGAACTGAAGCTGTACCCTTAATCTGTAAAGGTTCCCCAGTGTAGATTCTCAGTCTAACTGAGGTCTTATGTAAACTTAAGGGTTGGAGTCCAGAGTGAATCTGACTGATTCTAGAACACAGAACATAGAGCAGTACAGCACAGTACAGGCCCTTCGGCCCACAATGTTGTGGTGAACTTTTACCCTAAACCTAAGGTCTATCTAACCTCCACCCCTACCTTATACTATCATCCATATGCCTATCCAATAGCCACTTAAATGCCCCTAATGAGGCTGACTCCACTACGCTTTCCGGCAATGCATTCCACGCCCTGAACACTCTCTGAGTAAAGAACTTACCTCTGATGTCTCCCCTATATCTACCTCCACTCACTTTAAAACTATGTCCCCTCATAAAAGCAACCTCCATCCTAGGAAAAAGTCTCTGGCTGTCTACTCTATCTATACCTCTGATCATTTTGTACACCTCTATCAAGTCACCTCTCATCCTTTGTCGTTCTAAAGAGAAAAGCTTGAGCTCTCTCAACCTTTCCTCGTAAGACCTTCCCTCCATTCCAGGCAACATCCTGGTAAATCTCCTCTGCACCTTTTCCAACACTTCCACATCTTTCCTTTAATGAGGCAACCAGGACTGGACACAATACTCTAGATGTGGCCGAACCAGGCTTTTGTATAGCTGGAGCATAGCTTCACAGCTCTTGAACTCAATCCCTCTATTAATGAAAGCTAACACACCATACGCCTTCTTAACAACTCTATCCACCTGGGTGGCAGCTCTCAGGGAACTGTGAACATGAACCCCAAGATCCCTCTGCTCCTCCACACTGCCAATAATCTTTCCATTAACCTTGTATTCTGCTTTCAGGTTTGTCCTTCCAAAATGAATCACCTCACACTTTTCAGGGTTAAACTCCACCTGCCACTTCTCAGCCCAGCTCTGCATTCTATCAATGTCCCTTTGTAACCTAGAACAGCCCTCCTCACTGTCCACAACGTGACGCACCTTCGTATCATCCGTGAACTTGCTAATCCACCCTTCCACTCCTTCATCCAAATCATTTACAAAAATCACAAATAGGAGAGGACCGAGAACAGATCCTTGTGGTACACCACTCATAACTGAGCACCATGTTGAATATTTTCCGTCCACTACTGCCCTTTGTCTTCTAAGGGTCAGCCAATTCTGAATCCAATCTGCCACATTTCCCCCTATCCCAAGCCTCCTTACTTTCTGCATGAGCCTACCATGGGGAACCTTATCAAACGCCTTACTTAAATCCATGTATACCACATCCACTGCTCCACCTTTATCCACATGTTTGGTCACCTCTTCAAAGAATTCAATAAGGTTCATGAGGCATGATCTACTCCTCACAAATCCATGCTGACTATCATGAATCAAACTGTGCCTTTCCAAGTGAACATAAATCCTGTCTCTCAGAGGCCTTTCCAATAATTTGCCCACCACTGATGTAAGACTAACTGGCCTGTAATTTCCGGGGTTATCCCTGTTCCCTTTTTGAACAAGGGAATGACATTTGCCTCTTTCCAGTCTTCCGGCACTATACCTGCGGACAGTGAGGATGAAAAGATCATCACCAAAGGCCCTACGATCTCGTCCCTCACTTCCCATAGAATCCTTGGATAAATCCCATCAGGCCCAGGGGACTTATCTATCTTCAACTTCCTCAGAATTCCTAGCACATCTTCTTTACTACCATCAACCTCCTCTAGCCTACCTGTCTGTTTCACAACGTCCTTCTCGACAACTAGGTCCCTCTCAGTTGTGAATACTGAAGAAAAGTATTCATTAAGGATCTCTCCTATCTCTTTAGGCTCCGTGCACAAATTCCCTTTCCAATCCTTGATTGGCCCTACCCTTTCTCTGGTCATTCTCTTGTTCTGCACATACGTGTAAAAAGTCTTGGAGTTTTCCTTGATCCTATCCGCCAAGGTTTTCTCATGCCCCCTAATAGCTCTCCTAAGCCCTTTCTTCAGTTCCTTCTTGGCTAACTTGTATCCCTCTAGAGCCTTTTCCGTTCCTCTTTTCCTAAACCTTACATAAGCCTCCTTCTTCCTCTTAACCAGTCGTCAGCCTCTCTCGAGAACCATGGCTCCTTCACTCGACCACATCTTCTCTGCCTGCTAGGGACAAACATATCAAGCACATGCAGTATGCATTCCTTAAACAATCTCCACATTTCTGTGGTGCTCTTCCCTGACAGCATCTGTTCCCAATTTATGTTACCCAGTTCTTGCCCAACAGAATTGTAATTACCCTTCCCCCAATGGTAAACTTTACCCTGCCATATGCACCTATCCTTATCCATGACTATCGTGAAAGAAACAGCGTTATGATCGCTATCGCCAAAATGCTCTCCTACCAACAGGTCTAACACTTGGCCCGGTTCATTGCCAAGCACCAAATCCAAAGTGGCCTCTCCTCGTGTTGGACTATCTACATACTGTGTCAGGAATCCTTCCTGAATGCACTGGACAAAATCTGCTCCATCTAAACTATTACAACTAAAATGTTTCCAATCAATATTTGGAAAGTTGAAGTCACCCATGAATACAACCCTGTGACTTCTGCACCTTTCCAGAATCTGCCTCCCAATCTCTCCTCTACTTCTCTGCGACTATTAGGGGGTCTGTAAAAAACCCCTAACAAAGTGACGGCTCCTTTCTTGTTCCCGACCTCAACCCAAACTGACTCTGTAGACATATCATTCTCGAACTGCCTTTCAGTAGCTGCTATACTCGCCCTGTCTAGCGATGCCACTCCCCCGCCTCTTTTTCCACTCTCCCTATTTCTTTTAAAGCATCTAAATCCCGAAACTTCCAACAACCATTCCTCTCCCTGAGTTACGCAAGTTTCTGTAATGGCCACAACATTGTAGTTCCAAGTACTGACCCATGCTCTAAGTTCATCCGCTTTATTTCTGATACTTCTAGCATTGAAGCATACACACCTCAAACCATCTCGGTGTCTGCAATTACACTCCATCAACTGCATTTCTTTAGAAACCACCTCGCTCCCTGTTGTGTCTGTTGGAAGGCGGAACACCTCATCCTCTGAATTATAAATCCGTTCCCCACCCCCTGCCAAAGTAGTTTAAACCATCCCGTACAGCTCTAGCAAACCCCCCCTCCCAGGATATTTGTGCCCTTCCGGTTCAGGTGCAACCCGTCCTTACTGTACAGGTCCCACCTTCCCCAGAATGTGCTCCAATTCCACATAATGGAAGCCCTCCCTCCTACACCAGCCCTGTAGCCACGTATTTAGCTGCACTCTCTCCCTATTTCTTACCTCGTTATCACGTGGCACTGGTAGTAATCCAGGGATAACTACCCTGTTTGTCCTGGACTTCAGCTTCCAACCTAACTCCCTGTACTTGTTTTTCACATTCTCTCTCCTTTTTCTACCTATGTCATTGGTACCGGTGTGTACCACAACTGCTGGTTGCTCACCCTCACCCTTAAGGATCTTGCAGACACAATCCGAGACGTCACGGACCCTGGTACCCAGGAGGCAACATACCATCCTTTCATCTCGTTCGCATTCACAGAACCGCCTGTCTGTACCTCTTACTATTGAATCCCCCACTACAATTCTCTCCTATTCTCCCCCCTTCCCTTCTGTGCCACAGGGCCAGGCTCAGTGCCAGAGACCTGTCTGTTATGGCCTTCCCCTGGTAGGCCATTCCCCCCCAACAGTTTCCAAAACAGTGTATTGAGGGGAACGGTCACAGGGGATCCCTGCACTGTCTGCCTATTCCCTTTCCCCTTCCTGTCAGTCACTCAGCTACCTTTGTCCTGTACCTTGGGTGTGACCACCTCCCTGTAACTCCTCTCTATCACCCCCTCAGCCTCCCAAATGTTCTGGAGTTCATCCAGCTCCAGCTCCAGTTCCCTAACACGGTTTTTGAGGAGCTGGAGTTGGGTGCACTTCTCGCAGGTGAAGTTAACAGGGAACACCAGCAGCGACCCTTACCTCCCACATCCCGCAAGAGAGGCATGCAACCGCCCTAGGTTCCATTCCCTCTACTCTAGATTTCCAGAAGAATAATAAAAAAAATGCCTTACCTTACCGAACCTCCACACAGTCTTTTTTGGTTAGAGGGGGAGGACGGGTGGGAGACACTACACTTCGGGTTTAGCCAATGCCCGAATTTATCTGTTTCTTCCTGGCTCGCGTTCCCTCCACACACCCGCCGCTGAAAACAAGAGGGCCACTTGCTGCACGAGGTGAGTTTTTATACAAGGAGAAACAAAAACCGCCTTACCTTCCCATCGGCACTCTGGCTCGCGCTGCTGCCGCTGAAAACAAGAGGGCGGCTTGCTGCACAAAGTAAGTTTTTATACAGGGAGAAATTTCAGATTCTCAATTACTTTTTTTGTATAACTGTTTCTGTGAGGACTGGGTAATGACATATTTTAGAGGGAGAGAGACAAAGAGACAATCGAGACTTCAGCTTCTTTTCAAGTATCTGCTAACACCTCCATTGAAATACTGGTTCCAGTTTATATTTCTGAGAAATTATTTTGGAACAGTGCGATACCTGAAGCCTATCTGGACTTCAAAGTGAATCTGCAATCACTGAAATGACCACACTGGTACCGACCTTCATTAGAACCTGGTGGCCATTTAATCAGATGTTTATTTTGATTGGTTCTGATTTGGATGGTGCTAAGATATTCCACTGTTCCAAACCAGATATGGGTGGACTTTCCAGGTGTGCACTCTCCTGGATACCGCCCCATGAGACCTCTTAGTAAGTCCAGTAGGATTCCTTTGCTGCCTGGAGTCTGCATACCATTACCAACTACAGTGGCTTGCCGGCCCAGATCCTGAAGAAAATTTTAACCATTTGACCGAGGCTTGGCTTTGTTTTGGGGTTTTGCTGTGAGCTGGCCTAGTGTCCCTCTGTTCAGGATATGTCCTGAGTGAGGCTATGGAACTGCCTTCACTCGATTGGTGTTCCCCAAGCTCAGTCAGCCTGGCAAGGGTGTCCACTTCCATCCGAATATCCTGCAATTCATATACTCCACTTTGCCGTGTTTTCCAATTATAAAGCCAGTCATGGTCCCTGTTTGAAGTCCAGTTAGGCTTCAGCTATCGCACTGTCCCAAAATAATTTCTCAGAAATATAACCTGGAACCAGTATTTCAATGGAGGTGTTAGCAGATACTTGGAAAGAAGCTGAAGTCTCGATTGTCTCTCTCTCTCTCTTTCTCTCACTCTCTAAAATATGTCATCATCCAGTCCTCACAGAAACAGCCATACAAAAAAAGTCATTGAGAATCTGAGAATTTTAGTAACTGCAATATTCACTGTGACAAACTCAATTCAAGAAACCAGCTAATCAACTTCAGCCTCAGGTTGAAATATTACACCTTAAAGAGAATGAAAGGATTCTAAAGAAACTGTATGTTATCTTCCTTTACATTGGGCACTATTCCCTTTTAACGTTGTATGCACGCATGACCATGCCTATACGAAAACCATGTGTTTGACAACACATTTTTTATTCATTTCCTTGGCTTTCATAGTTAATGACATTGTTCTTCTCTCATTGAATAAAGTCATGTTAATTGTCTTATTCAGAGCTAGTAGGAACTGCCGATGCCGGAGTCTCCGTTAACAAGGTGTAGAGCTGGATGAACATAGCAGGCCAGGCAGAATCAGAGGAACAGGAAAGCTGACGTTTCGGGTCTGGACCCTTCTTCAGAAATAACCACTTCTGAAGAAGGGTCCAGATCCGAAGCATCAGCTTTCCTACTCCTCTGATGCTGCCTGGCCTGCTGTGTTCATCCAGCTCTATACCTTGTTACCGCTTAATTGTCTTATCATTGCTTATAAAACAATTGACTGGATATTTTTAAAAGTTGGAGAAAGATATGATCTCATGGAAAAGAACTTACACCTTTGTTGTGAAGGAAGGTGTTGAACATAGGAGAGGCAATTTACTCCTTCCTGGACACAAGGAAGAAAAAAAGTGAGTGGAAATAATTGGACTGCTTTGAATCAAAAGGCATAATGGGCCAAATGCCCTTTTTCTGTAAATACATCAGGTCCTGTGACCCTTCATCAGAACTCAGTGTAATACCTTTTCAAGGTGTGCATAGTTCTTCAGTTCTGAAGAGGGGTCACTGGACCAGAAACGTTAACTCTGCTTTCGCTGCACAGATGCTACCAGACCTGCTGAGTTTCTCCAGCAATTTCTGATCTTGTTTCTGATTTCCAGCAGGCCCATTTCCTCGCTTTCTTTTGCCCTTTACTGTGTTCTATCATTCTGTTATTCTTTGATAGGGCATATCATTGAATTGTCTGAACTTGGAACTAATTGACAATACATTCAAATACAATGAGTAAAATTGTAATTGGGCTTGCTCCCATGGAGTTAAAGGAGGACCATTATGAGACAAGGGTTGAAACTTGCTGCTAGTAATCAGTAGGAGAAACTTCACTCTGCATATGACCTTATGTGGAAATGTACTGTGCTGACAGAGGATTAAAAACCAAAGTGTTTCAATCTTTAGCATTGGTAGTTCCACTTTTTCAAAAAATTAACAAATTTAACAAAAACTAGAATATTCATATCAGTGATAATCAATCATAAAATGGTATATAGGCAGCCAGCAGTAATTAGGATTGATTTTCCATTTAAACATGGCATTTTTGGTGAAGTATTGAAGATTTTGTTCTTATTCCATGACTTGTCATTCTAATTTGTCAGAGAATACTCCTTGTATAATATTATTGTGTCACATTTATTTCCTTACAGGATTTCCTCTCAATAGCAAGCAATGCAACACAAAACGACGTAAACAGCAAAGAAAACAATAACGTCCGTTCAAGCACATTGATGAGATCTGTTGAAAAATTCAGTGAAGCATTTCAGCCTCCTGAGGAAAACTACAGGCTGAATCTTCCAAACATTAAGCTTAAGGGGCAAATGTTTAACACTGTTCCCTCAGAAGGTTATCGTGAGATCTTTTCTGAAAATTATACAAGTACAGTAGAGATAGAAAGCAACAGTTTGAAAGATAGAGTAAAAAATAATTCTTTCACAATATCAAGCATCCTATATTCGAACTTAGATCAAAGTTTATCTGCGAGAAACAATCTACCAGAAGATGTTAAAGATTACTTTATAAATAGCCTGGTCCAATCAACTACATTGAAAATTAACAGTGGAACAGAAAACATGAACTCCAAGATTATTATCAACATGTTTTTCTCTCCAAGATCAGAAACAGGCAATCTGAAAACTGCAAAGTGTGTTTTTTGGAATTATGATCTCTTTGAAGGGGAAGGTGGCTGGTCAGATGAAGGTTGCAAATCAGTTTTTACTGAGATAGGAACAAACTGTACCTGCGCACACTTGACATCATTTACTGTGCTCATGACTAAAAAACCAATAATTATTCCGTTTCTTGAGGAAATTACCTACACAGGATTGTTCATTTCCATTGGGTCCTTGATATGTTTTATCACTATTGAAATTGTTGTGTGGAACACAGTTGTCAAAAGCAGTGTCAGCCGTTTTCGTCACACTACCCTCATCAATACTGCTATTGCTTTGTTATTTGCCCAATTGTTCTTTCTGATTGGTTCAATTCAACCTGTTAAAGACAATGAAACCTTGTGTACAATTGCTACAATTTTCACCCACTATTTTTTCCTTTCTGTATTCTTTTGGACATTGGCTCAAAGTTTAACACTTCTCTACCGGCTTATCTTTGTTTTCCATCAAATGAGCAAGACAACCTTTATGTCATTTTCTTTTATTCTTGGCTATGTTTGCCCCTTGGCGATAGTGATTGCTGCAACGACAAACTTCATCAGCAAAGGCACATATAAGAGAGAAAACATATGTTGGCTAAATGTCATTCCATTTGGAAAAGTCTCTGCCTTTCATACATTTATCGTACCAGTTGGATGCATTATTGGAATCAATATGTTTATCCTGACAGCGGTCATTGTGAAAATAATGAGGCCATCTGTATCAGAAGGGAAAAACAAGGAGGACAAAGAAACGATTAAGAAAATCATTAAAGCTGTCCTTATTCTTACTCCAACTTTTGGATTGACTTGGGCCATTGGATTTCTCTTAACTGAGGATGATCAGTATTTTCTCCATTACGCATTTGCTATTTTAAATTCAGTTCAGGTAAAGTACATTTATGCCACAACTCTGTAGTGTTTGAGAATGATCTGAACTTTGAAAATGATAATGGAGTGTAATGATATTTAGCCATTTCTCTTTCAGGGTTTATTTATTTTACTAACTTCCAGTTTCACAGAGACAAAGGTAAAACATTTTGAGCTTTGTTTTGTTAATTTAAGCATTTTTGCTTCTTACGCACACAATTAATCTTAAATGTTTATTTCTTTCCATTAATTGTAGGTACGGGTAGCCTTCATAAAGCACTTTAAGTCAATGGTATGTCTTACATTTAAATCTCATGCCTCATTATAAGCAGTACGATACATTAGGTAAATTATTGTCTTGATAAAAAAGTGTGGAACAAAAATTTCAACTAAAATGATACCATTGAAAATTCTTGCATATAATCTTTAGAAACTATTTAGGTTGAAACTTCTTTGGGAATCAGGGTGAGCAAAGACAAGTTAGGGCATGAATGGGGAAAGCGTTCAATAACTAGCTGTTCACTCCAAAGGAACTGGAAGTAACATTTCCTGTAGATTTAGAGGCAGTCAAATAACATCTCCTGGTAAAAGACACACAATCTATAGCTATAATCCAAAAATAAATTATGTTTAATGAACATGTTCAGACATGTTATGACACACCTCCAGGACAGGGGAGGACCTGAGCCATGAATTTCTAGCACAGAGGCAGACCACTACTGTAACATTATGATTCATTTTGACAACAAACAGGTATGTATAACCCCTTCGTGAAGCAGAAGGAGCGCAGAAAAGTGTTTCCAGTGGACTGTATGTCTTGAAACATCAGATGGGCTTAGAGAAAGCAAATAAAGAAGCCTAGTTACTGATAGTTTTTATAAGATTTCCAATTGGTTTGGTAGGCAAAAGTTCAACATGGGCCATTTTCTAAGCTTGCATCTTGCCCCAAACCTAAATGTAACCTAGTAGGAAGGAGAAAAAAGGTGTGTAATTACATAGCACCTTTCAAACGCTCAGAAGTTTCCAGATCACTTTGCAGTAGCTAATTAACTATTTTTGAAGGGTCGTCCCCATTTTAATGTAGGAAACAGTTTGGGCACAACCAGATTTTACAATTAACCGTCAGGTAATGACCAAATAGCTGGTTTATACCGACATCGATTAAGAAATAAAGGCTGGCCAGAATACCAAGAGAGCTCCTTTTGTTCCAAAAGTCTCGTGGGCTCTTTAAGCAGATCAGACCTTTGGTGTCAAAGGTTAAAGATAGCACTTCAACAGTGCAGCATTTGCTGACTATTGCGCAGCAGAGCCAAAGCTGTCAGCATCCTGACAGGTCCTCAATACAGAAAGGGAGATAGTGTCAGACTTGTGGATTACTGATGGTAGAGAAAATTAATAGTTGACTTGGTCCATTGTACTTAACCATGGTGCAACATGGTTCTGCATGGGTTTCCTCCAGGTGCGCTGGTTTCCTCCCACAGTTCAAACATGTGCAGATTAGTTGAATTGGTCATGCTAAATTGCCCATGTTCAGGAATGTGTAGATTAGGTGGGCTATAAGGGAAATGGGTCTGGGTTAGATGCTCTGAGGATCGGTGCAGACTTGTTGGGCCGAAGGGCCTGTTCCCACACTGTAGGGATTCTATGATGATTTATGATGATTTATGGGTTCTGAAGAACTGTCGTATCGGAATTGAAATATTAACTCTGTTTCTCTCTCCACAAATGTTGCCAGACTTGTTGAGTTTCTCCAGCATTGTCAGTGTTTGTTTCAGGTTTCCATCATCTGCAGTATTTTGCTTTCATTCGAGAACAACAATTCTGACTGTGTTCACTATTGGATAACAAACTTTCCCTATGCAACTGGAATACTTCTGTGCTAAATCACAGTCCATATTTGTTGATTGAAGAGCATATAGGGTGGATTTAATGTCACTTCCTCCCCTTACCCAGAGAATGGTCACAGTAGAGGAACAATTAATGTGGTGAGGAGGTATAGGATGGACAGTCTGTCACATTCCTGTCTGCCTCCAGTTAAATGCAGGGTGGAGGAGGTCAAGGTTAGTCTACCCATCCTAGGCCAATTGAAGTGTCTGGTTAAGAGCCAGTTAAAGGCCTCAGCCCTCTGCCACTGACATTCTACCAGCAACAGCATAGGATGCACCATGGATGCCTGCTTCATTGAGCCCACTATCCATGTATTTGTGCTACTCATCTTTCCAGGTCTCATGCAATACCAGCAGTGACCACCAGTGGGAGTTAAATATGCCAGACCATAATGTTTTAGAAAGGATGGGACAGGAATGAAGGGTAGTGATACTGGATGCAGAATTTGGGTTTGATAGCACTCAATATTTGGCTGCTATTGGGGGCAAATATTTGTGTGTTCATGTCTGCCAGGGGTATCAACTGAGACATTAGCTCTGCCAACACACTGAGCAGTCAAATCGTGGCTTGAAACAGCAGGCAGGGAGCAGGATGAGTTGGACTGGCAGAGCAAAAAGGGGAAGGAAAGAGGTAGAACGTATTGCTTGTCCTTCTCTGCCTTGGACATATATGTAAAGATATTCAGTGAATGAGATGCCAATGCCACCACCCCAATTCCCATCCAATAACACAACAGCAGCTACACACTGCTTATCAACTGTGTCACTGACGTGTCGCAACGGTGAAATAAAAGCCAATGTAAAATAAGCATTCTAATCCATATACATAAAAGAAGTCATGCAATATCACATTCAAACCCTTGTACATTGTTTTGGGTGCTGTTGTCTGTCCCTAGCCCAACACAGTGCTACCACGATAACAAGGTGTGGGGCTGGATGAACACAGCAGGCCAAGCAGCATCATAGGAGCAGGAAAGCTTGACGTTTTGGGCCTAGACCCTTCATCAGAAAATCTGATGAAGGGTTTAGGCCCGAAACGTCAA
>JAHRHZ010000111.1:35826593-35859258 GCA_024137785.1 Ginglymostoma cirratum
TAACCTACAAAGAGGCAGGCATAGCTTGGGCCCATGCGGGTACCCATGGCCACCCCCTTTGTCTGTAGGAAGTGGGAGGAATTGAAAGAAAAGTTGTTGAGGGTGAGGACGAGTTCGGCGAAGCAGATGAGGGTTTCGGTGGAACTTCAGTTGCAAATCAGCCAACCTGAAATTGTTCACTTTCCAGAGCCTAAAGGAAAGCACTTGTCCAAAATCAATTTGATCTACCTATTTTAATCCAAACTATCTGGCTTTAAGACACATTCCACACAAGCAATATTATTTTAAATTGTCTTATTAGTAGCGGAGGGCAAGGTAAATGATTTGCAAATGAATAGCATAGAATGAGGAAACATCATCGATGAAGCAGACTCGCATTAAAGTTTGATGTGGTATTTTAATTGCATGATATTTAAATTAAACATCAGGAATGTAAAATTATTTTGAAAAATTAAAATATTTTAACAAATTTGTTGGGAAAACAATTTTTCTTGCTGTTTCATACACTTTACAAATCAATTAATAAAGTAAGTAATCTACTTTAAAAAAGTAAAAACTTCCAAATATCATGAAATTACCTTTGCTATTTCATATAGATGTAAATGTGTGTGCTTCAGCCATGTTGTAATATTCAGGTGATGGGACAAAAATAATCATGTTTTCAGCATTTAACATTCTAAAAAATCAATTAACTGACAATGATTTAATAACCTACTAAAATGTTGTCTTCTCTTTTGTTAGACTTTCCAAACAAAATATATTAAACAAGCAAGACTACAAAAAGAAGTTTGCAATAATTTGTGAAAGCTGTCATTATTTCTGTGCCAGTTTTATTTGAAGGAACAAGACTCCAGAAATATGACATCTGGGGGACCAACGTTTTGTCCTGACATTAGGCTGATAGTTAATACAGGGCTCAAGAGCTTATGAAGAATCTATGCAGCCCATCAAGGGTATGGTGCAACATACCTTTGGCATCGTCAGACAATAATTCCAACGCTTGAACAAATCAGAGGGCATTCTGCACTTTAGCTAAATCATGGCCTGGAAAAATATAGCTGTTGCCTAGGTCTGCTGCAGTTCTAGCCTGCAAATACTTCCATTGATGATGCAAACATTCAGAAAAGGTTGAGAGTAGTGGAGTTCTGTGCCTGTTGCAATCACCAGATGCAATGCAATAGTGTAAATATTTTATTAATAGCCTTTGCAAGTTAATACGAGACAGAATTCATCACATGTTCATCCCACATGCCAAATAAAACTGTCCCTTCAATCAATTCGTGAACATTGCCTTATCTCTCCCCATGAATTTGAGTGCTCCCCTGGATACTAGCCTGTTTTACACTCCTCACATTTTTTCAATTTCACCTCCAGTATATCTATGTAGAAGGAATGGATGAAATTGAGTTATGTGAGACACCAGGTGCAAGTGGGTTAGTTAAGTTGAGCTGGGGTTAGAAAATATTTCATTTACAATATTATACTCGTCTTGAAAAATCGCAAGAAATTGCACCGTACAATACTGAAATGGTGCGGTATGTAAAAGCATAATGTTACAGAAATTGACAGTACAGTAGGAGGCCAATCATCCCATCATGTCTGCACTAGTGAACAGATAGCCACCCAACCTAATTCCATTTTTAAGCTCTTGGTCTGCACTTCAGGCAGGGAGTTACAGATTGCCATGACACTCCAGGTGAAAAATCTTTCCCTTAAAACTCCTCTTATGCTGATATATGCTTCTGTTTATGGACTCATCAACCAAGGGAAATGGAGACTTCCTATCCAGTCTACTTAGATCTCTCACGTTTTTACACATCAATTTGGTCTCCCTTCAACCTCCTATACTCCAAAGAAATTAGCCCGAGCCAAATAAATCTTTCTTCCTAACTGGGATTCTACAGTCTGGATCTCCTTTATATCTTCTCCAGGGCAATCACATTTCACCTATTTTAAAGTGACCAGCACTGCGCACAATAACTCCAGCTGCGCCCTAATTTGAGATTCACAGAGCTGAAAATGCTTCCCTCCATCACTGCACCTAGCAGGCCCTATTGCTGATGTTAAAGAGGATGGTGGGGGTGGTAGCCATCACTGTGGGTAGCAGTTCATACAGAGTAGTGAGCTGGCATGTCTGTACAAAAGCAGCAACATGCAACAACCTCAGAAACTTGGATGATGAGTCCTATCACTACAAATGGAATCTCATAGGGGTCTGTGTGCCGCAGGCTATGGCATGAATTGCGGCAGCGTGGGATGAGACATTCGGCAAGGCCTATCCCAACGTTGGGAGCATCTTGCTCCATCTTTTATCGTTTTTCCATTCAGCAAGGTCAGGTTCCTGCTAGGCAGCAGGGAGTTGCAAAATGACCGAGATTAAAACTTATTAATTGCCCCATGAACATTGCAAATCACCGCAATAATATTCAGTTTTCTAACTTATCAAACGTGCTGAACAAGACAGAAGTCAACAAAACTCAACATGGAAGGCAGAGCGATTACTTGGCAAAACGCACAGTACTTACGAATCACAGGCTGGTGGTACAAGAGGCAACAGCAATTAGCATTGAAAGGCTACACAAGGACATATTGTGCGCAGGGACAGGCTCCTGTTCACAGATTAAACCCAGCTGCACACCAGCAATGCGGGCATGCTCACTCACTTAGCGCCAACCTGCATGCTTGGCACCACCCATTTCCTTACCTGATTTGGGATGCTGACTTCAGTGGGTCTGTCCTACTGTAGTCTGGGAAGTGAACCAATGTAGGGGCAGCCCCAGAGTGAGGAGAATCACATATCATCTGTCAGGGAGCTGCAAACGCAGTGGTCAGAGGTTTCGTCAGTCATGTCTGGGGTTGCTCTTCAAGGTCATTCAGAGATCTGGGACAGATATAGACCTGGGGATGGGTTTGCTGTAAGGGGGAGCCTGTGACGATCACTGTCAAAAGGGATGAAGGAGTTACGGCTGTGTGGGGAAAACAGAGACATGTGGACGGTGATGCCCTCCAAAGGGGGAGCATAGACGAGCAGGGTAGGCATTATTTGGGTGTAAAGCCAGGGGTCAGGGGCAGGGAGGGCAGCGCAGGTAGTGTTCAATATGGTGGGTCTCCATATGCGTGGGTTTGGTGGAAATGGGCTGTTGGGGTACAGTGAGGGTAAAATGGCACACGGAGACTCTGGGACCAGGGCGGAGGAGTAAATATCTGGCAACCAAATGAAGTTGCATTCATTGTCATCACTAAACGCAAAATGCAGCTGGAAAATGGCTGGGATAACACCGAGGATGAGTGCAGTCAGTATTACAATGGTGAGCAAACACTGGACACTAGGACATTAAAGAGGCAAATCCATCACGCAGCTGTTTGCAAACACCAGTGACATTTAACTTGCAATCATTTCACCCCTCATTTGCAATGCCTGTGGAGTGAGGGGGATCAGGGATCAAAGCGTGGTCAAAGGCGATATGCACTATTCCATTGGTTGATGCACATTGAACATGGGCTGCTCAGTGATGTCGAAGTTATTATCAATGGCTTTAAAAGAGGCTAATACTGGCCAAAGGACCCCCATTACTCATGTAAGTGTGGTGTGGGAAACACACACTATTGTTGCATTGTCTGTGATGTAAGATTAACAATAGACAGTACTGAATGTAATGAAAAGTTGAGTAATTGATTGAGATGGGTCTGAGATGGGAAGAGGGTCGGGGCTCTCTCTTTCGATGGAATGTGTTGGTCACTCATCTGGCATGGCATCTTCACCAAATTGCTGCACATGCTCAGGCTGGAGCTGAATGAATGATGGATAAGAGGATCTTTTGGTACAGACCATTGTTCTGACATTCTCAAATTCTGATCACTTAATCTGAACCATCAACATCTTTTCTCCACCAACACTCCACAAACCCACCACCACATCTGTGCTTTTCCCCCCCCCACCCCGCAACTATAGCATAAATGATGCCCCCTCCTCACTTCACTTCAGCTCCAATGAAGAGTCATCCACACTCAAAATGTTAGCTTGCTCTCCCTCTATGGAAACTGTCTGACCCATTGTGATCTCCAGCATTTGTGGCTTTCAGTCTAATCCAGAAGGCCTGGCTCCAAGTCCCAGATGCTCCAGATGCATGTACTAACATTTCTGAGCCAGTTGATTAACAATATCATTGCCCTCACAATCAGGATGCAGCATGTTTCAGAGGTTAGAGAATTGTGTTCATCCATTATCTCAACGGTATGTCACCAGTGACTGCTCATAGTGCCAAGAAACTCTTTCACTTCTTATCATACAATCCTTACAGTGTGGAAACAGGCTCTTCGGCCCAACAAGTCCACACTGACCCTCAGATCATCCCACCCAGACCAATACCCCCCATAACCCACCTAATCTACACATCCCTGAACACTATAGGCAATTTAGCATGGCCAATCCACCTAACCTGCACATCTTTGGACTGTGGGAGGAAACCAGAGCTCCCAGAGGGAGTCCACACAGACATGGGGAGAATTTGCAAACTCCACACAAACAGTTGCCTGAGGGTGGAATCGAACCCGGATCCCTGGCTCTGTGAGGCAGCGGTGCTAACCACTGAGCCACTGTGCCGTTCCCAACAGAGGTCATTGCCATCAAGAATCCTGGGTCCTGCTGCTGTTGGATGTAGTTGCCTTCCTAAGAAGGTGAAGGCAGTGGACCAGGAAGGCAGGAAGGCCAGGAGCAGCAGCAGGTCATTGATCTCTCAATTGAGGGGCAACCAAATCAGGAACAGAGTGCAGCCCCCGCCCCTGCCCCCGCCAGAGATATGTGGGATCCACAGGAAGCCCAGAGGTCTTTGACCCTGACTCCCTTTCCTGGAATTTGTGTCTGTGCATGAAGCATAGAGAAACCCTCTCTCATTCCCCCCATTTACTGCTGCTGCCTGGGCCTGCTATAGAGGAAGTATGCTTTGCTGCAGTCTTCATTATAGGCCTGACTTTGTTTCTCATGAAGGATTTTGTCTGTATCCACCCGAATGCCAAACGTTTCATCATTGAAATGGTTCTGCTGCTTTCAATGTCCCTTGGCAGTGCATTGCAGTCTTGCCGCAGGGAACCCACCGGAATAGTCTTCAGCAACGTAAAGGCAGAGTGGGAAGGGAGAAGGGGAAACGGTGAAACTTCCCAGATGCATCATTAACCTACTGAAGATTAAATTTCTGGAACTTTCCTCATTTGTTTTGGCATTCAGCAGAGGAAGTCTGAGGAAATGCATTCAGACTTACTCTAGAGGGGCCCAGGATATTGTTTGTTTAAAAAAAAAGCCTTCCTAGCCAAAAGGTGCTGTGTACAATTTTTAACACTTTACCCCACATGAACACAGCAATATTCAGAAATACAGAACTTACAGATGTTTATAATATCCTGAGGGACATGAATGGGCTGAATAGCCAAGATCTTTTCCCCAGGGTAGTGGAATCCAAAACTAGAGGGCTTAGGTTTAAGGTGCGAGGGGAAAGATTTATAAGGGACTTAAGGGGTAACTTTCTCACGCAGGTACAAGAATGCCTTAGCATTATATTTTTCCTGTTGTGGCCTTTAGTGCATAAATGTGACCCACAAGGGGAGGAAATTGGAAAATCACTTGGAATGAGAAGCCTAAGTGGCCAACTCAGGGCTGATCCCTAACTGATCCACAGTTGGATCCTGAGGGCAGGGAGGAGATGAACATGGGAGTGGGGAATCTGAGCTGGGCTGGTAGCAGCTGCAGGCCTCTCACAGAGCCAGGATTAGCAATCCTGTTCCTCATAACTGGTCAGTAGAAACATGAAAAATAAACCTTTTCCTGCATCTCTATTGTATCAGGCAGCTGTCGACAGGGAAATGAAAGAACACAGGCTCCTCCTGGTGTTTGAGTGAGATAAATACACTATGGGCCAAAATACTGATATAAAGTCATCCGATAGTGTTTAGTCGCAGACCAGAAAAAGAATCCAACTGTCCAGTACAAAACCAGATATCTGGCCATCCTTATATCTAGCCAAAATTTACTTCATGACCATCAGTTTAGCTTCCATAGATCAGACATAATCTCTCCGCCATTTCTTTTGTATTCATTCATGGGATGAGGGTGTCGCTGACTAGGCAGCATTTATTGCCCATCCCTAATTGCCCTGAGGACAGTTCAGAGTCAACCACATTGCTGTGGGTCTGGAGTCACGTGGAAGCCAGACCAGGTAAGGATGGCAGTTTCCTTCCCTAAAGGACATTGGTGAACCACGTGGGTGTTTCCTGACCATCGGCAATGGTTTCACAGTCACCATTAGACTCCTAATTCTAGCTATTTATTGAATTCAAATTCCACCAGCAGCCATGGCAGGATTAGAGCCCTAGTCCCCAGAACATTATCAAGGTCTCTGGGTCAATAGTCCAGTGATAATACGACTAGGCCATTGCTGCCCCATTGGTTTAAATTCTCTTTTTAATACAGGAGCCAGCTAGGATTTAACTTGTCCAAAAGTTTCATCGTTTTCAACTATTCGACAGTACCTTTTAAGTCTTCCCTTCTCAGGACATTAACAAAAAAATGATTTAGGGAAGTCAATTTTTCTTCAGACCGAGAATTTTGATTTCAATAAACATTGACTGTCTCACACACTGTTGCCAGCTGGGATCCTAAGGGTACATAGTGACAAAATGGAAGTCTGAGAGTCTAACAGCAGTAATAGTGGAGCAGCAACCCATGAGCAATTGAATGACTTAAGATGCAGAAATGGTATGGAAACTGGAATTTTAATTTAAAAAAGCACAAATGCTCTATTGCTCACTGCAAAGAATACAGTAACTGTTTGTACAATTGATAGATGGAGATTGGCTCTGGCTGGAAAAGTGGCAACCTTAAAATGGTCATTCTGTATATGAATATATATAGTAATCATTTCCAGTAATCATGGTTGATGTGATTAGACATAAACACAGTCCGAACTTTACACAATTATTATGTGCATGCAAAGCTATGCTTCTGAAGGCAGCTGCTACACGATATAAAAATCTCTCAAAGTGTCGTAATTCACGAGTAAAACAGATTTCTGCTCAGATTTCTCCTAGTAATTGTGTGTTTTTGCAATCATGCTAATTATAGCAATGGCCAGAACTATCACACCAGCGGTGGCTCCTATCAGTGCCCCAAAGAGAGAACCATGAATCTGTGCTTGTTCACAGCGCTCACCAAAGTACAAGTGTGTTTGAGTAGAGCCACATCTGAAACAGAACAATGAGAAATATTACTCTCTGTTACCAAAGCTAAAACCATTTTGAGCTGTAACAAATAATTCTGAGAACATGGATTCAGGTTGTACCCAGTACGACGAAGTTCAGTGTTCATACAGTGATAGGATGATTTAGCACAAAGGGAGGTCAGTTTTGAGACATATCGTCTCTTTATTAAGTAGCAGAATTTCATCCAGTGGCCTCACCCAGAACAAGCATCTTGGATGAGGTGGCGATAGTTTATTTTTACTTGCATTGGGTTTTCCTGCCTGAATCTTATTTGAAGTTGACAGTGAAGGTGGAAAGCATATTAAGACAAACTTCTCTGTTGCACTCAGTCTGGAAGCGAACACCTGAGCGCAGGCCCAAAGATACTTGGGGTTGAGGGAGTCACATGCCTGGGGTGGAATTTAGTGGCCTCCCATGAGGTGGGCTCAGTGGTAAGGGGCATTTCATCAGGTGGGAGGATGGCAGTTGGAAACCCTGCTACCTTCCTCCCTTTGCCACAATTATATCCAGAGTGGGAAGGTTCTTGTCTGGACTTTTTGCCCCAGTGCCAATGTGGGTCTGTCGTTGATGTTTAATGTTGATGCAATTAATGTCCACTTCAGTACCTTATCATGGTATTAACCCAACAGCAGATAAGGGTGTCCCCCAAGCTGGAAGTCTGGAAAACACAACCTATTGGAGTGTGTGAGCTTGTGGATGTAGTGGCAGCGGCACCATTCAAAAGTGCTCATTGGCTAACCGTGGACTTGGCATCACCCACGAAGAGCAAGTCCCCCGTCATTGCTGCAAATCTATTCCCCATTACTCGCATCGTGCCATGTCTTGGGCCTCAGTTAAGGTGCAATGCCAACAGCTGCCAACCCACCTACAGTGCAAAGCTGCCAGCTTCTTCTGGAATTCCCCACCATTCAGTGTCCTTGATCCTGGCCAAGGTTCTCCACTAGCCAATCACACGCTTAAGGGGCTTCCTCAGAAGAAGTTGACATGGGCACCTCAGTGACTCTTTAGTTGGCAGCAAGCTCCGGCTACCTCCATTAAATACCTTCCCATGGAATTCTCCACTTTTATTCCATGTGCAACCTCACAGACAATTATTTAATGTGAACAAAACATGAAAACCTGCACCACCAGTAGCTATTGCCAATTCAAAAAGCCGTACAGGTGCCAGGTAGTTTTGGATCAGGAATCGGACAAGTTTGAATCCTGATATCAACTTTTAAAATTAGCTTCAAATTTGAGAGCTTTTAATGGCCATATACAAAGTATTTTATAACATCATAAAAGTTACTCAGTAACTGGAATGAGATACCAACCAATTCCTTTCCTCAGAATAT
Source organism: Ginglymostoma cirratum (assembly GCA_024137785.1). Classification (NCBI taxonomy): domain Eukaryota; kingdom Metazoa; phylum Chordata; class Chondrichthyes; order Orectolobiformes; family Ginglymostomatidae; genus Ginglymostoma; species Ginglymostoma cirratum. Next base: position 35,835,179 of record JAHRHZ010000111.1, read on the forward strand.
CTTCACCCAAGTTCGGGAATCTTCACCTACCTGCAACTTGCTTTCCCTTTTGTCATAACACACACTCCACCATTTAGACAATATCCAGGGTCACAGAAATCTCGCAAGGGTCTCTGAGGCTCTTGGACATATCCGGTATAATCCACTGCTCGCCGATGCCTTTCATGAAAGCTTTGGGGACGAATTGGAACTTCAGACTTAATGAGTGGTGTCAGATCTTTAAAAAGAAAATGTTTAAGTCCAGTAAATGGAACGCACAGATTGATAACAGTCCCCCTCTCTATTTTACTCTGCTCTCCTGAGTTGTTCTCAACTTTTATTCAACAGACACTATTCACTATCCAACTGAACCCTCCAGTGGCATAAATCTTCAGAAAGGAGCCTGAATAGTGAGAGTCAAAAAAGTAGTGCGACAATAGTAGGCATCATTTTATTTTGTTGTTAATATCCAGCAATATCCCAGAGGCTAAGGATATTATTAAGTTGGAGTAGGTGCAGAAAAGATTTATCAGGATGTTACCAGGAATGGAGGGTTTGAGACATAAGGAGAGGCTGGATAGATGGGGACTTTCTTCCCTGAAGAGTAGGAGGTTGAGGGGTGACCTTATAGAGGTCTATAAAACCATAAGGGGCATAAATAAGGTGAATGGCAAAGGTCTTTTCCCCAGGGTAGGGGAGTTCAAAACTAGAGGGCATATTTTTAGGGTGAGAGGAGTAAGATTTAAAAAGGACCTGAGGGAAAACATTTTCTCATAGAGGGTGATTCGTATGTGGAATGAACTGTTGGAGGAAGTGATTAATGCAGGTACAGGTACAGCATTTAAAAGACATTTGGACAGGTGCATGATTAGGAAGGGTTTAGAGGGATATGGGCCAAATGCTGGCAAATAGGACTAGGTTAGTTTGGAAAACTGGTTAGCACAGACTGGTTGAACGGATCTGTTTCCGTGGTGTATGACTCAATGACTCTATCTATGACTGTATAAATGTTGTATTACAAGAGTAGGGGCTGGTAATTCTGCGAAGTGTATTGAACTCATTGAATTCAGCTGCAGACTATTGGTGGTAGAGGACAGTGTAGTGTGAGTGACTGACACAGATTTCTGCAGCAAAGAGCAAGTTCTGTTATCTGCCCAGCACTATCATTTGGACTATCTGCTTTGGGCTGGAGAACGACTTGAAATGGGATGGGTAGATCCAGTGGTTGTGGTACATGTCAACATAAACAAAATACCTAGAAATAGAAAAGAAGCTCTGTGTAGGCAGTATGAAAAGGTAGGTGCTAAATTATAAAGCAGAACCTCAAAAGTTAACAACGTCTAGATTATTACCTGAGCCACATGCAAATCAGCATAGGGTAAATAAGATTAGAGAAATTGATGTGTGGTCTGGTGTGAGAGAAGTGGGCTTCATTTTGAGGAAAATTAGCACTAGTACAAGGGTATATGGGCTGTGTATCATTGGAACAATATATACCAGAAATGTGCAGAAACTGCTGTTCTAGCAAGCCATATACCAAGGAAGTGGAGAAGAATTTAAACTGAACAATGTGGATGAAGGATCAAGCTGCAAATCAAGGGATAGCGTTGAGGCAGCGGAAGAAAGCAGTAATATGAGAGATGAAAGTCAGTGAATAGCAGGAAGGGGTAGAGAGAAAAAGAATCATAAGGAAACCCAACAGTCAAGACAAAAGGTTCAGTATCTTAACGTGTAGCATTCGTAACAAGGTAAATTAAGTGATAGTGCACATTGAAGTAAATAATTATGATCTGACATACATTACACAGACATGGTTACTGGTTGGCAAGGATTGAGTCCTGAATGTTGAGGAATATCTGACATTAAAGAAAAATATGAAGCAGTAAAAGTTGAAGGATAGCACTGATAGTCAAAGATGGCATTGGTACAATAGTTCAGGAAGACCTCAATTCAGGAGATCAGAATTTAGAATCAGTTTGGGTGAAGATGAGAAATATTAGGGGAAAGAAGTCATTAAAAAAGTTAACAATAGTAACCACAATATAAGACAAAGTGTACAAGAAGAAATATGTGCTCTTCTAATAATGCTAAGGCAATAATTATGGGTAATTTTAATCTACAGATAAACTGGAAAATCAGATTGACAAGAAAAGCCTGGATGAAGAATTCACAGAATGCTTTTGGGATAGTTTGTTAGAGCAGCATGTCTGAAACCATCCAGAAAGCAGGTTAAACTAGACTTGGTACTTTCTAATGAGACAGAATTAATGAATGACCTCAGAGTAAAGGGACCTCTAGGCAGCAGTAATCACGAATGACTGAAATTTATATGCAGCTTGAAATGGAAAAGTTGGGTCTAAGGCGAATATATTAAACTTAAATAAGGGCAACTGTGTAGTTGTGAAAGTTCAGGCTGAAAAGAACTAGGATACTAAGCTAGGAGATAAATCATTAGCGAAGAGATGACAGACATTTCAGCAGATATTTCAAGATCAGAATCAGTGTATTCCTACCATGAAGAAAATTTACCAGGGGACAATGCATGATTTGTGTTTAACTAAAGGAGTTACGGGAGTCATCAAGCTTAAGCAAAAAGCATATAATTGTGTAAAGATGCATCCAGGACAGTAGATTATAAAATGTAAGAAACAATAGAGAATGACTAAAGGGCAAATCATGAGAACTAAATTAGCACTTGAGAGAAAGCTTGCTAGAAACATAAAAACAAGTACCAAAAGATTTTACAGATATTTAAAATTGAAAAGGATAATTAAAATGTGATTTGGTCAAATAGAACTTGAGAATGAGGAATTAGGAGCAGATAACAAGAAAAAGATGGATGAAATGAATAAATATTTCACTTCTGTCTTCACTAATGAGGGTAAAAAAAATCCAGCAATAGCTATAAATCAGGAGATGGAAAGAAGAGAAGAATTTGATGAAATTATAATAATTAGGAAAGCAGTACTGGGCAAACTTATGGTGCTGCAGACTGACAAACCCCAGGATTCTGATGGACTTCATCATAATGTCTTAAAAGAAATGGCTAATAAGGTAGAAAATGTACCAGCGTTAATTTTCCAAAATTCTTTAAATTATGGATAGGGTCCATCATCCTGGAACACAGCAATAATAAGGAGACAGGCAAAAGGAGACGACAGGCTAGTCAACTTTTCCTCTGTCTTGTGGAAAGTGTTAAAACTAATCATTAAAGAGCTTATAGTTAGGCGCTTGGAAAAGTTCAAAGTAATTAAGAAGAGTTATTATGGATTCGTGTACGGAAAATAATATTTAAACAATTGATTAGATTGTTTTTCAAGGAGTAACATGCACTATGGATGGGGGAGTGCATGTTAATATTCTCTACTTGGATTTCCTGAATGCATTTCCCATGATGTCACATAAAAGAGTGTTGAACAAAGTAGAAGCACATGGTGTAATAGCTAACTTACTAGCATGGGTAGAAGAATGAGTGGCTGTAGGAAACAGAGAGGATGCATGAATAGGATTCTTTTCTGATTGGCAGGAGTGTAGTCCCATGGATGTCTATGCTGAGGCTTTGGTTATTACTATATATACATATAAATAACTTAGATGAGGGGAGTGAAAACATCATAGTTAGATAAGCAAAGTGAGTGGCCAAAAATCTAGCAGATGAGAAAACATGAGAAGGTGTGAAATTGTTCGTGTTGGCCGCAAGAATGAATAAACAGAGTATTAAGAGAACAACTGTAGAATTTGAGGAGCAGAGTGATCTAAGTGCTCTAATGTCCAAGTTCCAAAATGTTAATTTACAGGTACAGGTCCACTTTCTCTATCGCTGATGTTTGGTAGTGGCAGTGTGAACTTTCTACAGAATGCACTGCAGAAATTCACCAAGGCACCTGAGACACCACCTTCCGAATCCACAACCACATCCATCTAGAAGGGCAAGGGCAGCAGTTACATGAGGATTCACTTCCAAGTCATTGACCTTCCTGACTTCGAAATATGTCACTGCTCCTTCAAAGCCACTGAGTCAAAATCCTGGAATTCCCTCCCTAAGGACATTATGGCTCTACCTAGAGCTTATGGAATTGCAGCAGTTCAAGAAGGCAGCTCGCTACCACCTTCTCAAGGGAAATTAGAGACAGGCAATAAATGTTGATGCAGCCAGTGACAACCATATCCCATGAATGGATGAAAACTAAAGCAAGTGATAAAAAAGACTAATGGGATGCTATCCTTTATTACAAGAGGAAGTGAACAGAAAAGTCAGGATGTTAGACTTCAGTTATAAGAAGCACTGATGGGAGCACATCTCGAATACCATTTGTATGTTTTGGTCCCCTTATTTAAGTAAGGACGTAAATGCATTGGAAGCTGTTCAGACGAAGTTTACTGGATTGATACCTGGGACGAGTGGCTTGTCTCATGAGAATAGCTTGGACAGATGTTGAGAGCGATGAATGAACTCAGTGAAGGATATAAGATGCTGAAAGATCATGACAAGGTGGACATGAAAATTATATGTTGAATTTTCCCAGACCCCAGCAACATGGGCAATGGTGAGTCAGTTGGGAAATGTACTGAGAACAGAGAGTGAGATTATCAACATCAAGAAAATAAAATCTGATATTCCACAATGATTTTAACAGCTGGATGAGAATCTTGCTTATGAGCGATGAGAGGCCTATTTGACTGTATTGATATCTCGTCACGACCTAATTTCACCTCAATTATAGCCTGTTTGCTACTTTCCAAGACAGAAGGGAGAGAAACTAGATGGCTCTGCAGCACCATGGAGATGTGGCACACAATTATTGAAGTAAGCAGCATAAAATTAGGCAAGAAAAGATGCCAGGGCTCATGGAGGGAAACTCTTCATGAAACTCCCCAAAATTGACATTTTGCTGACTTTTGACAAAACCCTCAGACACTTCTTTCTTTCTCGCCCAGACCATGACTCCACATCTGAACATCATCAAGCCATTGTTGCCAGGACTGTCACTGACCTCATTACCTTGAGAGATCTTCACTCCCTCCCCCACTGCCTCCAACATTGCAGTCTCCCAACCCCAACAGCCTGCTTCTACTTCCTTCCCAACATCCAACCAGACTGCCCCGGTAGGCCCATAATATCAGCCTGCTCCTTCCCCACCGAGCTCATTCCCTCCTACCTCAGCTCCATCCTCTATCCTCTTGTCCACACCCTACCCACCTACATCCATGTTTCCTCTGATGCCCACCACCATATTGACAATTTCTAGTTCCCTGGTCCTAACTGCCTCCTGTTCACCATGGATATCCAATCTCTCTATATCTCCATTCCCAACCGGATGGTCTGAGAGCTCTCAGCATCTTCCTTGACCAGAGGCCTGAACACTCCCCATCCACCACCACTGTCCTCCGCTTCGCTGAACTTGTTCTCTCACTGAATAATTTCTTCTTTAATTCATCTCACTTTTGCCAAGTTAAAGAAGTGACTATAGATACCCGCATGCATCCCAGTCATGCCCGACTCTTTATGGAGGTGTTTGGATAAATCCTTGTCCCAGTCCTAAACTGGTCCCCTCCAAAAACTCTGTTTTGATACATCAATGACTGTTTCAGTGCCATTTCATGCTGCTGTCTAGACTATGAAAAATTTGTTCATTTTGTCTCCAATTTCCACCTCTTTATAACTTTCACATTGTTCATTTCCGGCACTTCACTTCCTTTCCTTGATCTCTCCGTTTCCATTTTGGGGATTAAACTGTCCACTGCCATCCACTAAAAAAACCACTGACTCCCATAGTTACCTTCACTACAGCTCTTCACACCCAAACCCCACAAGGATTCCATCCTATTCTCTCAGGTCATTCGCCATATCTGTTCGGATAATGCCACCTTCCAAAGCAGTGCTGCTGACATGACTTGTTTCCTCCATAACCACGGTTTCCTGCCCACAGTGGGGTTGACAGGGTCCTCAACCGCACCTGAACTATCAGCCATACTCCAGTCCTTGCCCCTTCCCTTCACTCACAACAGTGTGGTCAGGTCCCCTTTGTCCTCTCTTTTCATCCCACCAGCCTCTGCATTCTCCGTCGTTTCAGACAACTCCAGCAGAACTCCACCTCCTAACAAGTTTTCCCCTCACTGCCCCTGTCTGCGTTTCGCAGGGATTGTTCCCTCTGGGACACTCTAGTCCATTCCTCAACCATCAACACCACACCCCTTCCCACTGCATCTTCCCAAGCAACCGCAGTAGAAAAACACCTTCCCCGTTCACCTCCTCCCTGCTCACCATCCAAGGGCCTAAACAGTCTTTCCAGGTGAAGCAGCATTTCACCTGTACCTCCTCCAATCTTGTGTATTGTATTCACTGCACCCAATGTGGCCTACTCTACACTGGAGAAACCAAACACAGACTGGGTGACCGCTTTGCAGAACACCTCCAGTCTGTGCACAAGCATGACCCTGACCTTCTCGTAGCCGGTAATTTTAACAGAGCATCCTACCCACATGTCCATGTGTTTATCCTTAGCATGTTGCAATGTTCCAGTGAATCACACAGCAAACTGGAGGAGCAACATCTCACCTTCAAACCAGGCAGTTTACAACTTGATGGGCCCAGTATTGCGTTCAACACCTTCAAATTGTGAACCCATTCCTTCCCTTTCTTTCAGCTTTGCTTGTTACATTCTCTGTCACCCTCTCTCCCCTTCCCCAGTGGGGAACGGTGGGAATGTTTTTCCCAGTCTGGCTGTTAAACACACCATTGTTCTGCCATTCACACTTTCCAAACACTTAACCTGAACAATCAACATCCTTTCTCCCTAAGCACTCCATCTCCCCCACTATTGCACAAATACTGCCCCCTTTACACTTCACTTCAGCTTTGATGAAGAGTCATCTAGATTCGAAACATTAGCTTGCTTTCTCTCCATGGATGCTGCCTGACCTGCTGTGATCTCCAGCATTTCTTGTTTTCAATATTTCCTCTTGTGGGTGAACCTAGAACTAGGGAGCCACTGTCTTAAAAATGAGGGATTGCACTTTTAGGACGGAGATACAGAGAACATTTTTGTCTTACCACATGTTACCATGATGGTCTAGTGGTATTATTGCTGGACTGTTAATCCAGAGACCCAGATAACATTCTGGGGACCAGGATTTGAATCCTGCTACGGCAGATGGTGGAATTTGAATTCAATAAATATCTGGAATTAAGAGTCTAATGATGTCCATGAATCCGTTGCTGATTGTCGGAAAAACCTATCTGGTTCACTAATGCCCTATAGCGAAGGAAACTGCCATCCTTACCTGGTCTGGCCTACCTTTGGACTCCAGACCCACAGCAACGAGGTTGACGCTTAACTACCCTGGGGGCAGTTAGGGATGGGCAATAAATGCTGCCTAGCCTGCAATGCCCTCATCCCGTGAAAGAATAAAGAAAAAAAAGTTATGAGTCTTTGGAATTTAGCCTCAGGAGGAAGTGGAGGTGGGATCATTGCATACTTTTGAGGCAGCAAGAGATAGACGTTTGTGAGGCAATGGAATCAAAGGTTATCAGGATTGGATGAGAGTATGGATTCAGAACACAATCAGATCAGCCATGGTCTTATTAAAAGGGTCTGCCCCTGCTCCATATTTGAACGTTTGTATGCACTTACTGAACTCCTTGTGACACTGCATTTAGGCCATTGGACTGGATCCTTAACAGTTACTTCCACACTATGTGTTCCCACTGCCTTTAATCATATGCCTATATGCCTTGAAGCCTCCTTTCCCCCATGAATATATAAGGCCATTCTTCTTTCCACATCACACACCAACCTCTGGGTGCAGCAGTTGAAACGCTTGGAGCTTCTTCTGTCCCATCTCAAAGTTTCTGGGAATAGATTCACTTCATGCACAACCCTCAGTGCTTTCTCCAGCCACTACGTGGCTCTCTTTTAAGAGCTACACTACAGGTTTAACTGGTGGCAGGAAATTACAGCTCTGTGTACAGTTAATGATTGCTGGTTGAACACAGAAACCATTAGATATACAAAGTGCAAAGTTGCTATGCTGAGCCAACTTTTAACACCTATTTAATTTAAGCCCTATAATTCTTCTTTTATCTCCTAGAGTTCCTCCCTATCTCTCCTGAAAACGCTGACTTTTGCTAGAATGTGTCTCCATTGGCGGTCATCCAGTGCACTGATGGCTGATGTACATTTTAGAATTCCATAGTTGAAGATTATCTGAACTTTGTGAGTAATTATGTTAATAAATTAACAGATTGGACATTTTATAGTTACTCTGTAGTTAACAAATGATATTTTTGCACAGCATAGATTTTAACCTCAGCAAAACATCTTTCAGCCAGCACTTATTGCTGAGAAGACGGTATGGAATAAATTATCTCAAAGAGAATTTAGTGAGCTTCTACAGCAAAGCAAGAAATGATATCGCAGAATCATAGAACTTTTACATTACAGTTTACAGTATGAAAGGAGACCATTCAGCCCATCATGTCCCTACCAGCTTCTGAAAGACCTAACCAGCTTGTCCCATTCTCCAGTTCTAATTCCATAGTCCTCTAATTTCATCATTTTCAAGTAAATATCCAGTTTTCTTTTGAAATCTCCAATGGAATCCACCTCCAACACTCTCCCAGGCAGCATATTCCAAATCCTAACAATTGTCTGAGTGAAGAAGTTTCTCCTCACCTTATCCCATGTTCTCTTACTGACTATCTTGAAATTGTGACCCCTAGTTAATGACATAACAACTACAGAAAGCAGAATATCCTTCTTTACCCTGGCAAAATTGTTCATCATTTTGAACACCTCAATAAGTTCACCTCTTAATCTTCTCTGCTCCAAAGATCACCTCTTAATCTTCTCTGCTCCAGAGATTAGTATCCATTGATTATACCTCTGGAAAGCTGTTTAAGTACATTAAAACGTGACTATACTTAAAAGTACACCGTTGTTCAGAAGGTGATTTGGAAGATGCTGAGGTTTTGAAAGGTGCTGCCTAAAAGCAAGTCTTTTATCAATACAGAAATAGCATCTTTCTATTTACATAGCAAGACTTGTCAAACTGTAACAATATTCACACAACTAATCTTTGGGTTGAGCCACTGTCAAACAGTTTTAGCTTCAATATCAAAAGAGTGTTTTGATAATTGGTTACAACACTCATATTCCAGAATACTGCAACCAATAAAAATAAAGGGGAAAAAACTGAACATCAAATGTTTTCTTGGGCTCTTTTTTGATGTCCACTTAGATTGCTTGATCACAGAATATTCCTGAAATCTGAGCTGACAATAAGGTGTCAAGTTAAGAGAAAGGTGCAAAGCTCTCTCCAGGTGTTCATCTCATGTCACTTCAGCAACACAGTTACTGCATTGCAGCTGTAGTCAACACAACAGTATATTTTCCTTAGTAGTGTCTTTGAAAACATCATCCTGAAATATATTACAATCATAGTAAAAATGGAGTACAAATACTCAACTTCCATCATTTTATACTATTCATGGATGAGAAAATAACTGTTAAAAAAGCCAAATGTATGACCTAAAATAACGATGAATGACTAGGTTGTGCCAAGTTCAGGAAATCATCAGCGAATAAGGTTCAATCTGAACCAAAACTAATGCTGTTCTAAAAGGTCACTAAAAGTCAGGTCTGTAAATCCAGTTGATTCACACCTGCCCGGAAGTTATACTTTGAGTAGAAAGGTAGCTGAGGAGTACTCAGCTTGGAAAAAAAAGTGATGAGCAAACCTAGTGATATACAAATGAACTTTTATCAACAGATGCTCCAATGAGCAGAAGAGGGAGAAGGAAAATAAATTTGTGAATATTCAGTTTTCCCTCTCTTAGTCACAGGGATCAGAGCTGGTGAAAAAACAACTTGGAAAAATTACCATTCACCAAGAGATCTAGGTTATCTTCAAGCTTCACCACTCCTGAGGAAATAGTGCATCAACTGGAACTCAGATTCCACTCTTGCAACTCGAGGAATCTAAAATAAATGTTAAACTGCAACTGCCTTTATTGTCCTGTCTGTGTGGACACCTCTTTGCCTGCCTTCTTTTTACAATGTTACTAGATGTATTTCTGTGCGTGCTTCATGTGACGTTTTCTTACTTTTCTCATGTTTGCCAGGTAATAAACTCCATTTTCTTCCACTCAAACAAAACCTTAGAATTCGCTCTTTTTTGTGATTTGGTTAACTAAGTTTAATTGAAGTGGGATAGCTACATGACAAGAAATAAATAATGTTTTTATCTTTATGATTAACTCGGGAGGAATGGTTAAGAAATCGCAAGCCAATCACTTGTCCTTATCTGGTTGAAACAAATGAGGTATCTGCTTTTTCTCTGGACATCTTTTAAAATTGAATAAAAACCGAAAGAACTGCGGATGCTGTAAATCAGGAACAAAAACAAAGTTGCTGGAAAAGCTCAGCAGGTCTGGCAACATCTGTGGAGGAGAAAACAGCTTCAACGTTTCGGGTCCAGTGACTGGACCCAAAACGTTAATTCTGTTTTCTCCTCCACAAATGTTGCCAGACCTGCTGAGCTTTTCCAGCAACTTTGTTTTTGATCTTTTAAAATTGGACTGGCAATGCTCAGAGATTTGTATTTCCTCAGCTCAGGGACTCTAAAGAGAGCAGTATCTGTAATATAACAACCATAAAACACTTCATAGGTGTGTTTGATTCAATAGCACATTAAGTCATTATATGTGAAGCAAATCAGAGCACCTGTGGTGTTCTCTTCATATCTATTAGACAAATCATTCCTTCATTTAAAAGCAAGTGTTTTTTCATACATATCAATACTTCATCATAAGAGCTTTATGTCACTGTTATTACTGAAGAAAATAAATACAAGCAGGAAGTGTAAAACTTGTTGGATCTCAATTGGAATATTGTGTACAGCTATGGGCACCACGGTGTAGGAAAGATGTGAATGCACTGGACAGTGTGTTGAAGTGATTGACAAGAATGGTTCCAGAGTTGAGAAACTTCAGTTATGAGGATAGATTGAAGACGTTTGGACTGTTCTCTGAGAGAAGAAGGCTAAAAGGAGCAGAACCGTTCTGAGGAAGGGTCACTGGACCCGAAACGTTAGCTCTGTTTTCTCCTTCACAGATGCTGCCAGACCTGCTTTCCAGCAACTTTGTTTTTATTCCTGATTCATAGCATCCGCAGTTCTTTCAGTTTTTATTAAGGCTAAGAGGAGATTTGATAACGATTTTCAAAATCATGGAATGGCCTAATTGGGAAGATATGGCGGGGTGGCACGGTGGCCCAGTGGTTAGCACTGCTGCTTCACAGCACCAGGGACCTGAGTTTGATTCCACCCTCAGGAGACTGTCTGTGTGGAGTTTTCACATTCTGCCCGTATCTGCGTGGGTTTCCTCCAGTTTCCTCCCACAGTCCAAGGATGTGTGGGCTAGGTGCGTTGGCCATGCTAATTACCCCATTGTGTTAAGAGATGTGTAGATTAGGGGGAATGGGTCTGGATGGGGTGCTCCAAGGGGTTGGTGTGGACTTGTTGGGCTGAAGGGCCTGTTTCCACACTGTAGGGATTCTATGATCTATAAGCTATTCCAACATATGGAAAGAACAAAAACAAGTGATGTGCTAAAAAGGCAAGACTGAAATGAGAAAAGAGCTTTGTCACACAGCAAGTAGCTAGGGAATGGAATGTGCTGTCTGGAAATGTTTTGGATGCAGCTTCAATGGAAGGCATACAAGGGAATTGGGGAAAAAGTAGGAGATTGGCACTAGGGTAATGATGCTCATTTGAAGATGGGCCAAATGGCTGCAACAATTCTGTCATTTCAATATCTTTTTTCTAAAACAGGTCATGAAATCTGGAGAAAGATTCATAAGCAAAAGAAAACCAAAATTTCTTTACCGTCAAACTCAGTGAAAATAATGAGGTCGTCATTTTTTAAGAAGCTTCTTCGCTGAAGTTGCTTGTGTGACATGAAAGCTGACCAACCAAAGGAAATGCTCCGATAGCAATCACAAGTAGAATCATAGGTTCCAGTGAGCATAGGCCTGTCCCAGAAGAAAGTATCATTTCTATCTGTAATTAAATTCATACAGAAGCAAATTATTTCCAAACCACTTTAAACATTACAAACGATACCAAAGTCCTGAGTACAGAAATCTATAATCAAAATAGCAAATGTCAGATAACTCCATGATGTGACAGTTTTTGCTTGAGGCATTCAGTGGGTTTTCCACGATTCAATTAAAAATAAATAAAGCATTAGATTGAGAAGACACTGGAATCTTACACAAATGTTGGTTACGCAATGGCAAAGAACAAAATGTACATAGTGACAGGTGGATTCACACATGATTTTGCTGATCTTTTCTTCACAACCCCCTGTGGAGGTAATTAGTGAGGTTTTTCTTGTAATGAAAATGGTAACATTGACTATCATGGAGATAATATTTTTATTCATTTCAGCATCGTCAACAGGGTGGGACAACACATTATTTAAATGCCGCTGAAAGTATACTGTTACCTTATCAACAAAATAATCAGTTTTCCTCAGCAAATTACAAAGGATTTTTTGATCAATGTGCAACCTGCATTATTTTTCTACATCAAACAGCTCATAAACATTTGGAAGATTTCTCTAGGACCATATGGCTTTGTGATCATAAGAATTTTAGGGAATAGGAAAAGACCATTAAATCCATGGGTTAACTGATCAACTTGGGAACAAACATCAGACATTTCTGATTATCATACAGGCAACAATTGAATGATCTTTGAGTTCACATTGCTTTTGAAGAGCCATAGAGTCATAAAGCTGTACTGCATAGAAACAGACCCTTCGGTCCAACTCGTCAATGCCAACCAGGTATCCTAAATTAACCTAGTTCCGTTTGCCAGCATTTGGCCCATATCCCTCTCAACCCTTCCTATTCATGTACCCATCCAGATGCCTTTTAAATGTCATAATTGTACCAGCTTCCACTACTTCCTCTAGTGGCTCATTCCATACGTGCACCACCCTCTGCATGAAAAGTCCTGGATGAAGAATTGCAGTTGGCTCATCAGTTTTTTCTGAACATTTGTGATTGGTGCAGAGCCTTTCACCAAGGCAGTGCAACCTGAAAATACTAAGCCTTAAAAGGTCTGATGTTCCAGTGCTGATTGTTGTAAACAGTATGCCAAAGCAAGCATGTTCTTGTTTTATGGATTATGTGATCAGACTGACCTCGTGCATGGGGCTCCGTTAATTTTTAACACTCCCAAAGAACCAGTCAGTATCCATTGGATATCACTTAGTCCACATGAGAATGTGTTTTAGCAAATGAAATCGTGGTTCAAATGACACCGGTAAGCAGCTTCGGAGATAACACAGTGTAGAGCTGGCAGAACACAGCAGGCCAGGCAGCATCAGAGCAGAGAGCAGGAAAGTTGACATTTCGGGTCGGGACCCTTCTTCAGAAATCAGAAAGCAGCTTAAACTTTTTTCCCACTAATGTAATTCCTCTTACAGAGGAAAACTCCCATAATGCCATTCAGGACACTGATATTTGCCTGAAACTCTCCAGAGAATTAAATCATATCTATTAGAACAATCAGGAGTGCTGGAAGCAGAAAAATGGTGCAGTGCCGTGCCTCTTCATTATATCTTTGTGATTTTGCTGAAGCCATTTCAATGCTGTTCTGACCTGTGAGTCCAATGAAAGGAGTTCTGGCACAGAGATCCAGGAAAGATGAGCACTTACTGGGGAGGAAACAACACATTCAAGACCTTTGGAGAGGAAAGGGAGATCAGAGATGCAGCAGTATTTTGGAAGGGGACAGTAATCAAAAGTGCCCTGTAGTGGAGGTGGGTGTTTTGAAGGAGAAAGGGACAAGACCTGAAGAGAGTGTAGGAGCAAATTACTGTGGAAGCTGGAATCTGTACTGAAAACAAAAAATGCTGGGGTTCGCAATGGGTCAGGCAACATCTGTGAAGAGAGAGCAAGCTAACATTTCAAGTCGAGGTGACATTTCACCAGCGCTGACATGAAGTGTGAAGAGGGCAGCATTTACGCAATACTGTGGAAATGGAGTACTGGGGAGAAAGGATGTTGATAGTGCAGGTTAAGTGATTGGAAAGTGAGAATGACAGAACAATGGTGGAACAAAAACAAAGTTGCTGGAAAAGCTCAGTTGGTCTGGCAGCATCTGTGAAGAGAAAATCAGAGTCAATGTTTCGGGTCCAGAACGGTCACCGGACCCAAAACGTTAACTCTGATTTTCTCTTCACAGGTGCTGCCAGACCTGCTGAGCTTTTCCAGCAACTTTGTTTTTGTCCCTGATTTACAGCATTACAATTCTTTTGTTTTTCATTTAGAACGACGGTGTGTCTAACTGCCAGACTGGAAAGAACTGACAGTCCCACAGGGGTGGGGGGAGGGGAGAGAAGACATGATCACAGAGAATGTAACAAGTAAAGCTAAAAGAAAGAGCAGAAATGGGAATAAGTTCACAATCTAAAGGTGTTGAACTCAATACTGAAGACAGCAAATTGATGAGTACCACATTATTTAACATGCTGTCCAGGAAGAGAGGTTGGGTGATCAGCAGCTTGGTGTGAATTCACTTGTGGGAGCAGGAGGTGGGTTGCATGGATATAGGAGTTCCAATTGGGCATTAGGGAACAGGGGAAGTAAACTAGAGAAGGATCTGAGCTCAGGACCATGGCAAGAAGGTACGCAGGTTTCTGTATTTTGCTGGTTTTTTTGAGATTCTCCCTTCTCTATTTAACATTTAACAATCATGTTCACACATTTAGCACAAAATAAATTGGACTGTTTGCTGAAAAAGGATCCTATTTACCAAGAAGAAAAGATTATTAAGCCCAGATGTCCCAACACTGCAGCATTGTACTGGGGGGATGCCTAGGCCCGAAACGTCAAGCTTTCCTGCTCCTATGATGCTGCTTGGCCTGCTGTGTTCATCCAGCTCCACACCTTGTTATCTAGCATTGTACTGGAATTTCTTTAGAGATATGTGGTTGTATTTTCTCACCTGTTATTACTTTGCTTCCATTTGTAGTGAAACTTCTACTAGATGACATTCTAAGTTTGACATCAGGATCTTGGTCCATGATAGTGACAACAGCTTGCCTATTCCCAGCTGGCCACTCAAGGATGCCATCGTTTTCACCACTGCACAGATGGAAAAACATCCCCATGTAGTTTTCATAACGTGAGTGAGGATACAAAATGAGCCCATAGCCATAACCCTCAGTGCTGTAAAACCGCGGACTTATTAAAGTTGTATTGAGTGTCTTGTCTTGAAGAATGGCAGAGAAGTTCTTTATTTGCCAGACACCATTGGGGCAGCGGGTCTCAGTAAAACTGATGTCATCCAGGAAGATTCCGCCTGTAGAATTTGTGGAATTACCGACTATACCTTGAAAGAGATATCGAAACTTGACCTGTGCATGAAATGTCACATGGGCAATGTTCCAAGAATGGCTGCCATCGGCTAAAGAAAAGCAAACAACATTGTTTAGTGAAAAAGTTTAGATATTTGCTATAAACTCAAAATATTTCGGTATGTACTGTGATAGTCCTAACTGCAAATTAAAAGTTTAATAAAACTGATGCCACGGACTTCCATGCTATTTGTAGCTTTGAGTGAGGGAAATATTCATAGAAGACATTATGTGGATGAATTTGAATAAAGTAAATCAATTTGTAATTAGAAGGCTTTGTGACTCTTGAACACAGAGTCATAAAATCATACAGCATGGAAACAGACCCTCCGGTCCAACTAATGCACACCAAACTAAACTAGTCCTACCTGCTTTGTTTTGGCCTAAATCCCTCCAAACATTTCTTATTCATGTACTTATCCAAATGTTCGTCAAATGTTGTAACTGTGCCTGTATCCACCACCTCCTCTGGCAGTTCATTCCACACATGAACCGCTCTTTGTGTAAAAACTTTGCCCCTCATGTCCTTTTTAAACCTCTCCCCTTAAAAATATGCCCCGTAGTCTGGAACTCCCCCACCCTAGGGAAAAAAACCTTGTTAGTCACCTTATCAATGAACAACAAAATATAAAAGTGGATGAAATTTATAGGAGCCTGAACAGTACAGGCTACAGTGAGAAATGTAGCCGAATTGTGTGAAAAGTCCAATAAGGCACATCTCAACATTGGGAGCAACTTGCTCCATCTCTTAACTAGGTTGCAGGTGAGATTTTCGCAAGACCAAATTAGCCATGAGCAAATTAGACACTGAGTATTCTGAACATGGAAATCAGAGAGCTACCAGGCCAAATATTTCACAGCTGGCTCTAAAAAGCCTCTATATTGGACACTGGAAACCAATTTCTCAAGACATGGTCCATCCATATCTGTTGGATCTCCTCACTATTTCTCCTAAATCTCCCTTAATTGATTGACTGTTCATAATTTCTAACACGTTATCAAGGAGTAATAAAATGCAAATAGATCTGATCTGAATTTCACTAAAGTGAAAATTTGACAGGAGTTTTGAACTTTCCTAAACAGTATTTCACATTTTCATTTTTTTAGTCATCACTAAACTCAATGCATTTATCCATATGATGGCTCAAAACAACGATTAGATCTGTGTTTCCTGATCATTCGGACTCAGTACTGTTTCACACACTGCAATGATCCAAAAACAGCCTTCCATTCTTTAACCAGCTACACATTCAGCCCACAGTTTCAGGCATCTGATTCTTACCAAATATTGGCAAAGTATCATCTGTGGTGAGTTTGATGGAGGGAATTTTCTCTTGGACTGTCCTGAACTCACCTCAATAAATACCTAGGATTTGCAAATGGCACCCTTTTCATCCTATGCTTCCATTTCTTAGTATCATAGAATCCCTACAGTGTGGAAACAGGCCATTCAGCCCAACAAGTCCACACTGACTATCAGAAGAGCATCCCACCCAGACCCATCCCTCTACCCTTTCCCTGTAACCCTGCATTTCCCATGGCAAACATATCTAATCTACACATCCCTGAACACAATGGGCAATTTAGCATGGCCAATCCACCTAGCCTGCACATCTTTGGATTGTGGGATGAAACCAGAACACCCGGAGGAAACCCACACAGACGTGGGGAGAATATGCAAACTCCACGCAGACAGCTGCCCGCGGGTGGAATTGAACCCAGGTCACTGGTGCTGTGAGGCAGCAGTGCTAACCACTGAGCCACCATGCCGCCCTTAGCCATACTTGTCTCTGCCAGGATATCCAAGAATCCCTGGCGCTGATGCCAACTTTGATAGGCTGTTGTGCACTTGGTCAAGTGCTGGCTTTCCACATGTGCCTTGCAGGATCATTTAGCCTGGAGATGGCAGATAAGGGGAAACTGACAGTCACTTTGGAGACAGGGACCTGGAGGTGGACAGGGAGCAGAGGATGGATGTCCTTATCTTCCAGGACAGACAGAGGAGGCCTTAACACTAAACACTGCCAGCTCTGCTCTGAGGTTACCATCCAGGTCAATGTGGTCACAGGCATTTAATGGAACTCTCAGCAGCGCAAAAAGAAAGGTCAATGACCTTCTCTGCTCCACGAGGGGAGTCTTCTCTTTGCTACCTCACATTCGCTCTATCTCTGCTACTGCAGATACCTCTCACCAAGGCTCACATCCTATCTTTCTCACTACTGCTTACAGCACCTTCCCTCATTCACTCTTAACACCCAATCCCTCCACACCTCCAACCCTACCTGCCTTCTGCACTGCTTACTCACTCACTGGGGACCCCTCACTACCTTTTTCCACCTGCATCAGCACTAGCAGCTGTCTCACCCACTTCCATATCAATCAATCCCTCCCTTTCTCTAATGCCAGATGAAAACAGCCCAACATTAGGTCAGGAACAGCCAAGGCATTAAATCAGTGGTTAGGGGTGGGGTGCCTGACGCATGGAAAGGATCCTGGCCCTGACTATCCTGAGCAGCCAAATGACTGTGACCAAGCCCTGGACTGATATTAGAGACTTATTTTTGACTTGATGTGCTAGGCATCTCCTGATTTAAGAGAGGACTAACCCACTTAGACTTTGAAACTTGGCCATCTTCCAGAAGCACACACAGTGAGCTTGACGGATGACTGCCGATATCTATGGCAAGCTGCCTTGCTTTGGGTCTGTGCTAAACAACAAGGCAAAACAGAAGTGCTGTGAGCCTGTCAGCTCGAGCTGAGAGGGCAGTGCAAGGCAATGCACGTATGCTGGATGTGTGAGCTCTAAGAGAACTGTTCGCCAGGGACTGCTGACACATAAAAACAGCAAGCTTATGAACTGAAGTTACCCAAGCTCCGGCCACTGGCTTGCACTAGCTTGAACCAGATCAGCTCTGACGATAACATAAGATGCAAGTCTTTATTTGGAGGAAGAATACTGAGGTAACCCTAATGGTGTTCTTGGAGTGGAAAGACATCGGCTGGCCAGATGAGCTAAGAACCAACAAGGACAAGACACCACAGTTCGGGAAGATAAGGAGAAAGGATAAAAATGAAGGATTTCAGCATGCCAACTGTGCAAGTTCTGGAGAGCAACATTCACAAAGTTGTGGCCCCCACACTTGGAAGTATGGAGAGGACCCTGAGATCTAGGAGAAAACAGCTGGCCAGAATGAATTTCTATACTCTGGTATTAGCTTCTATTTTTGTTGACTGTTCAGGGAACATCACTGGAAATGAAGAAGGGTCTAGGCCCAAAACGTCAGCTTTCCTGCTCCTCTGATGCTGCTTGGCCTGCTGTGTTCATCCAGCTCTACACCTTGTTATCTCAGATTCTCCAGCATCTGCAGTTCCTACTATCTCTGAAACTATGTGTGAATTGTATGTCTAGTTTTAACTAGACTAATAAAGTTGGTGGCTAGTTGATACAGATTTGATTGTTTTCGTCTTTGCGCTGAGCCAATAATTGTTGTCGAGGGTGGTAACCAAGCAACAGAGCAAATGAGCAGCCGTGAAGTGTAGTCTGATTCAACGTATGAGCTGTGTGCCTGATCCTGCATGCAAACTGCAATGAGAGGCACTGATGTGTTCCAGTGTGGCACTGAAGTGCTGTAAATGCACTCTTAACATGCTACAATGAAGAAGGGAGGCTGGCATGTGTTGGACTCCAGTGCCCATAGATAGAGGGTGCGTACAGCCGCCACGGCTGACAGAAAGTGTCCTGAGACCTTGGTGCCATGAGGTCAGAAGACACACGACACCAGGTTACAGTCCAACAGGTTTATTTGAAATCACAAGCTTTCGAAGCGCTGCTCCTTCGTCAGGTGAAGTGATGAAGGAGTGGAGCTCTGAAGGCTTGCGATTTCAAATAAATCTCCATGTTATCCATAGAATCCCTACAATGCGGAAACAGACCATTTGGCCCAATGAGTCCACACTGACCCTCTGAAGAGCACCCCACCCAGACCCATCCCCCAACCCTATCCCTGTAACCCTGCATTTCCCATGGCTAACACACCTAACCTACACGTCCCTGGACACTAAAGAGTAATTTAGCACAGCCAATCTACCTAACCTGCACACCTTTGGACTGTAGGAAGAAGCTGGAGCATCTGGAGTAAACCCACACAGACACAGGGAGAGTGTGCAAACTCCACATAGACACTTGCCTGATGCTGGAATCAAACTTGGGTCTCCGGCACTGTGAAACAGCAGTGCCAAACACAGAGCCACTGTGCCACCCCATGTTGGACTATAACCTGGAGTCTTGTGATTTCTGACCTTGTTCACCCCAGTCCAACACCAGCACCTCCACATCATTGGTGCCATGAGATTAAGGTAGAGATCTGGCAAGTTCGAGTCACCCAGTACTCGCCCCGACTTTCAGGTCAGGCATGTATGCAACCAGTTTCTATCTGTCGGGTGGTAAAATGGGACCGTGCAAATAAGTGAGGTGAGATAAGGTTGCAATGAGGGTGATATTGAGTAATAATCCCCATTCATAGGCCCTTCACCACTCACTATTTAGAATCATCATAGAACCCCCTACAATGTAGGTCATTCAGCCCATTGAGTCCACACCAACCCTATGAAGGGCATCCCACCCAGACTCAGTACCCACTACCCTATCACCCTAAATTTCCCCATGGTTAATCCACCTAACCTGCATAACACTGGACACTACAGGGCGATTTCCCATGGCCAACCCACCCAGCCTGCACCTCTTTAGACTACAGGAGGAAACTGGAGCACCCAGAAGAAACCCAAGCAGACACAGGGAGAATGTGCAAACTCCACACAGGTAGTTGCCCAAGGGTGGGGATTGAACTCTAGACCCTGGCACGTTGAGGTAGTAGTGCTAACCACTGAGCTACTTCTCCAAACCTCCTCTGCCTGTGCAGGATTCTGTGAGATAAGTCACTTTTCATAATATTCAAAAATTCATACCTTCAAAGGTCTCAACTTTAACCAGTTTTCGAACAGTTCCAGTTCCATCATCCATCTTCATCCATATAACAAGCTTATCCTTTGGACTTCCTGTCATTTTATAGAAGAACTGAAGGCATTGCTCAGTCCTCTTGGGATAAAGGATTCGGGATTCCAGAACAGCAGTTTGACCAGTCAGTCCTGTCTGCGTATCAAAGTACATGAAGTATCCAGAATCTAAAACATGAAGGATTAGTTAGCAAGAGAAGAAAATTGAATCGTTCTTCAACATCACATTAATGGGGCTTTACATCTGAGAAAAGTTAAGATGTGACAATTGTCAGTGATAAGGTTGGGGTAGGTTAAGTTTCACACTTCTACATCTGGCACAATCATCAAGAGGAAACACCCAACAGAATCAAAACAGTTTAAACAGAGAAAACACATTCCTTGCAGAAAATCTGAAGATTGGGCTGAAGATCTGATGACTCTTTAGGAGTCCCTCATAACGAGGTGGATGCTAGCCACAGATCACAGCCCAGGGCAACAGCTGAGCTTCTAACATGAGGGGGCTGTTGTACTGCAGCTACCATGGCTCTGGATGACCAGGACAGTCTCTTGCCATATACAAATCAGAATATTTTGTAATAATCAATGTATTTGTACAACAACTACTATTTATATTTATGCAGCACCTTTAACACAATAAAATGTTCAAAACATTTCACAGGGTTGTTATAAAATAAAGTTTGACACTGAGCCACATTTGGAGACATCTAGAATCATAGAATCCCTAGAGTGTTGAAGCAGACCATTCAGCTCATGTGGATCCCCTAAAGAGCATCCCACCCAGACCCAGCACTAGTGCTGCATTGTCAATGGCCAATCCATCTGATCAGCACATCTTTGGACTGTGGGAGAAAACCAGAGCACCCAGAGGAAGCCCGTACAGATGCAGGGAGAATGTACAAACTCCATACAGTCTCCCAAGGCTGGGACCGACCCCAGGGTCCTGCTGCTGTGAGGCAGCAGTGTTAACCACTGAGCCACCGTGCCATCCCTTACCTGACCCAATAACCAGGTGAGACCTGTTCCACCCTGCTGGATGACAGTGTTGGAGAAAGATGTATGGTCAAACCTATCAAAGATTGCAGACTCATCAGGAATCATGAGGAAGAAAAACATACTTTTGTCACAGGATGTCATTTTATTTACTTTGAGAAGGGGTGTGTTATGTATTATAGCAGAGGCAGAATCCTGATTTGAGTAGTTCAAGTATGAGTATACAGGAAAGATACAGCAGAACAAGACCTGTTTCAGTCAAAAGGAATGAAATATTATCACAAAGTCATGTTTCAGTAATTAGATCGCAGATAGCAAGAGCAAACATTTGCAAATTGACTGCACTAAATGGACACCATAGAGAAATCAGGAGATAATGTTCTATAATAATAAGCTGTTAAAGAAAGTTAGGGAAGCAGTTACAGATACTTACTTCTTGAGGGTAAAGATGGGGAATATGTTCACTCAAGTGAAAAATATCAGAAGAGAAAGGACAAAAGGAAGATGGACAACAATGCGAAAGGGACCCTGCCCAACTCTGAACAAAAGTGAACACAAGCAAATGTCTTTGAGTGCATGAAATCTTCAAGTTGTAAGGATTGTGACTTATTATTTTAAGATTTTTAAAAATCTGTAGACTGAAATGAGAAACAGCTGCTTTAGTTAGAAAGAGCGTTTAAGATGGCGTTTGCAGTTTTGAAAAGTAAGGAACGTGATGCATATAGCAGGCATCATAAACAACGAAACAACACATAATTGGGGTACAATTGCAGACAATTTGGAGTCGAGGGGGCGTACAGATGCACGTTTTGATTTGGCCACAGGAAGTTGATTGAATTACAGACAAATGCCAAATCCTTTATCACCTGCCAACAGCTGCATGATGGGCTGGGAACGAGTTAGAGAGAGAAAGAAGTGTTCAGTTCTTCTGGGAGCAGTCTCTTTATTTCCTACAGTCAAAACTCAATGTAAACATGGAGAAAACCAGTTTATCTTTCCTGCAACAGATGTTTTTAAGTTGTGACTTTTAATTAATATGTCAGAGACTTTTTATAAGGGAACCGGTTATCTTGTGTCCCTTACCATTGAGTGGAAGACAATTGAAGGAATGTCCTGGCCAGGTGTAAAGTCTTAAGGATGATCTCAACAACAGAACCTGGGAAAAAAAAATTACTGAACCATTTCCTCCTCTGCCCGTAACCCATTTTCGCTTTGGCTGTCTGTCTGTCTATATGTAAGAGGGAGTTTTTATGGGATTAGAATTTAACTAGGTGTATTATATGCTGACACTTTATAACTGTTTACCTGCAGCCATGGTCTAATTGCTTATAATAAATTGCAACTCTTGTTCAATGTGGAAACCCGGTCCATGCTTTCTAGCAATCTGAGTCTGAAAGTCAGGTAAACCTGGGAAATTTGTGTACTGTATCAAACCTTTAACTTTTGAGATGTCTTCAGGAATAGTGGGGCCTGATTTCCAGCAAGTTATCCCAATGAGTTCTAACAGGGCATTTCACAAAAAAACTCTTAAAGCAACAGGTGTCAATCCTCACAGCTCAGTCTCCTAACACTGAAGATAAATTACCAGATAAAATGTTAATATGCTAACACAATGTGCAAAGTTTCTTGAAATGCTTTTGATTTTCATCATTGAGCAAAACTTTTCATCATTAAATTAAGTACTTTAATTCATCTCTCTTTGCACTCAGATAATAGTCATTTAAAATGAGGCAACATTTTATTCAGCACTGTTACTAAAAAAAAAGATTGTCAACACTTGTTATCAGTACCTCGTCATTTGCACTTGGAAAATAAATCTAAGTCAACCAAGATATCAGATATCATCCAAAAAAGAATTATATTGTTTTATCAGCTTGAAGCTCCATGACTGGGTCTTCTTTTGCACTTTGAATCAACGTATGACTTAACAGCATTCAAGTTTTATTTTTGTGATAAGGATATTCTGTAAAATAATCATTCTAATCTAAATCCAGTTCTCATATCAGTTCTTGAAATAAAACACAATAACGCATCGTCAACATGCTCATTTCTAAATCCAAAGGTCTTGAGTTCAACTTCAACTTCAGGAATTGAGCACAAAATCTAAGATCACATTTCAGTTTAATACAGAATAAATTTTGTATTTCCAGTAATGCTATCTTTCAGATGAAGCACGGGATATGAGTTCTTTGATGTGCTTGCAATATCTGTTGGCACTGTTCAAAAAACTAACAAAAGTTGTCTGAGTGGTGAGACCAATATTTAACCCTCAGATAACAAGGACCAATCCAGATAATCGGATCACTTATACCATTGTTTTGCACGCACTGATTGCTAAAATTGTCTTCAAACAACAGCAACACAGCTCAAGTGCCATTGGCTGTAAAACACTTCAGAACGTGCTGAGAATACATTAAATACTCCATAAGTTCAAAGTCTTTTTCCCTGGGTAGACCTGAGTGCCAGAATTCATATCTAATTGAAATTGACTGGATTACCTGAGTAAGGGGAAAGATCTCCAACTGTCCATTACATATAGTGAAATTAAAAACAATTATTTTGCGGATAACTAGGTGTGGAGCTGGATGAACACAGCAGGCCAATCAGCATCAGAGGAGCAGGAAGGCTGACGTTTCTGGCCTAGACCCTTCTTCAGAAAATGAAG
>JAHRHZ010000111.1:35859658-35882176 GCA_024137785.1 Ginglymostoma cirratum
TTCCTGCTCCTCTTTTGCTGCTTGGCCTGCTGTGTTCATCCAGCTCCACACCTTGTTATCTCAGATTCTCCAGCATCTGCAGTTCCTACTATCTCTGAAAATTAATTTGCTCTTGTTTATGATTTTACTATGGTGGACTGTAGATCCTAACATTCAAGGCAATTTGATAACTGGAAAATACAATGCCAGTAAAGTAAAAGCTCTTTTAAGATTGCTGTTATTGGGTGGAATTTTATTGCAGTACTGACTATTCCAGTGCAGGACTGGAAATGAGCTGGGCATCAACTCAGAAATAGGATGGCTGGCCACACACAATCAAATGGTACCAGAAAATGACGTATGTACAATTGAGGAGCCTGGTTAACAGTGTGGCAAGAGCCAATAGGAGTAGAAATTGAGTTGCCTTGTGTTTGGGACAATGGGGGTCATGCGGGTTCTACTAGAAGCTGGTAGGATATTTATTTCATATTGCCTCCTCATTTGGCTGATTGTGGAGTACAGTGTGGCGTAAGCTGCTGGTGTTTGCACAGAATATAGGGGTGTAAGCATGTGTAACACTGACACATGTTCTATCCTGAATTCAACTCTTTAAAGAGTTTAAACCTCTTTTTTTCCTTTTTAAACCTCTTTAAAAAAGCTGCCCTGCAGGACTGATGAGTTCCATAAATTTATATTGGAAAACTGAAGGTGAACAGAAACGGAGCAGCAGGAACTGGAAAGGTCTACAAGAATCAATAAGACAACACTGGAAACATCACTCCAGAAAGAAGACTGCAGGAGGCTATCCTTACTTTTTTTCATGTAGAGTAAAGGGCTAATGTTCAGTTCTGTAAATAGCCAGCCTGTATCAGTAGTGTTATAAGAGATCACTTGGCAAAAGAATCCGGAGAGACATGATCCTGTGTCCTGCCTCCAGTAGTGTAAATAGTTAGCAGAATGTTAAATACCGAGGTTATCTTGAAAACAGCCTAGGCTCAGCAGTTTCTCTAAAACTTGCTAAGGACCCAACCTCTTCCAGGACACGCCTCATGGGACTAGGAAGCCTCAAATGCCACCAAAGGTATTGGAACAAATGTTCAAGGACGGAGAGCTGGTCAATGCTCAGAGACTAGCCATGAGAACCTGGTGACAATGTCTCAAGAAGTTTAATGATTTCACATGCAAGGCAAAGCGCAGTGAATGAATCCTCACTTCACAGTTCAGACTCACATGGCCACCAGCTTCTCACACAGCTCGGCTACAACATCCAAGTAAAGCAACTAAAAGCACTCATGAGGAGTCAAGACTCACATTTAACATTCAAAGGCTTGTTCTCATCCACACACACTTTCCAATGATGCCCACCTCATGCCTACTTCTTGCCGCCTGAATGTACCTCCATCTCTACTTTCAAGGGAGGAGAATTTGAAGGCCCAAGATGCAAATGTATGGAAATAAAGTAGTCACCACCAGGGGCAGGAACAGAAATTATGGGCCCCAGTGCTTCTCCTAGCCTAAGCCTCAGGCCCTCTCCTCCCAACTCAAACACAGAGGCTCTATCCATGCCTGATAACAGCAGCCCCAACCCCAACCAGAGAAGAACAGGTTTGCCAGAGACCAAGGTCCCAGTTAGTGGGCCCCGATGTATAGCCCGTCACAGACACCCATTACAGTTTAATAGTGGGATTCCAAAGTCATCCCTAAAGCTGAAGGGGAAAATTGGAAAATGTTTGCTTGACGTCAAGATTCCCAGTTTTACATTCTCGTTATATGTTCCATGAGAACTTCCAAAAGATGTTGGTGTGTTCGCCGAGCTGGGAGGTTTGATAGCAGATATTTCATCCCCTTACTGGGTGACGTCCTCAATGCTGTGGACCCTCCTGTGAAGCACTGTTGTCTTGTGCTGGTTTGAATTTATATATGGTCCAGTTTTTGCTGCTTCCAGTAGGTGCCAGTTCCAGTTGTGCATTGTAATGGTCGGTATATCGGGTCTAATTCCATGTGTTTGTCCATGGAGTGCCCGGATGAATGCCAAGCCTCCAAGAATTCTCTGGCTGTCCACTGTTTGGCTTGTCCTATGATAGTAGCGTTGTTCCAGTTGAAAGTGCAGTTTTTCTCATCTGTGTGTATTGAAACCAAGGACATCTGGTCGTGTTGTTTAGTTGTTAGTTGTTGTCTATGGATGCGGGTTGCTAGTTGTCTGCCTGTTTGTCTCACATAGTGTTTTGTGCAGACTCCACATGGTATCTTGTAAACTACATTTGTCCTGTCCATGGTATCTACTGGGTCTTTAACCGTGGTCAGTTGCTGTCGGTTTGTGTGCTGTCATGATTCCTAGTGGTCTGAGTAGTCTGGCTGTCAGTTCGGAGTTGTTTTTTCTATATGGTATGATGGTTATTGTTTCGGGTTTTGGTGTGTCCCAGTTTTGTTGTCTATTGGCTAGGCATCTGTGGATGAAGCTGTGGGGGTATCCATTCCTGAGGTGTTCTTCTTCTTCCTTCTGCAGATCGGGTGTGCTGCAGTGTGTAGCGGCCCTTTTGAACAAGACAAGCCAAACAGAGGACAGCCAGGGAATTCTTGGAGGGTTGGCATTCATCCACAGATTCCATCAACAAACACATTGAATTAGACCCAATATGCCGACAATTACAACGCACAAACAGAACCGGAAGCAACAAAAACCGAACAATATATAAATTCAAACCAGCACAAGGCAACAGTGCTTCACAGGAGGCTCCACAGCATTGAGGACGTCACCCAGTAAGGGGATGAAATATCTGCTATCAAACCTCCCAGCTCAACGAACACACCAACATCTACAACCAGCAACTGAGCTACAAATCTTCACTCAAACCCTGAACAAGCTGCAGCTGTTGATGTTAATACTCTATTGATAGGCAGTATTGGAAAGTATTAAAAAGGTGAAGTGTACACCCACCTCTGCATTTGCCGTTTACAGTATGATCCTCATTTCCAGGATTGCTCTTCATATGAACCCAATCAGCATCTTCATTTTCACCCTGAATCATGCCACAGATATTAATAAACTCAAAGGAACATTGGTCCAACAGTGTGAGAGTGGAACCTGAAAAAAGATACGCAAGAAAATGGATTTACTGAATTATTCTTTAAGTGCTGAACTCTCTCCAGAGTACTTTTATTCCAAGCAAAGACTGAAAACTGAACTTACTGCAGTTATACATGCGATTTAGCCTTAGCAAATCAATAGCACTGAAGTCCAATCGCTGTCCAATTATTTCATCAAATGCTGGTATCTTTGCTGTGATAGTAGGAAAACTGTCGTTTTTGTTGAAAGAGAATGGTGCATAATGCATCAGAGATTCATAGTCATATGGAGTATTCAGGTCCGTAATGTAACTATCATCATATACCACAAAGTTATGCTCCATACCTACATAAAAGTGAAAGTTTCTTGATTAGATTTTAGATATACTCTATCAGATATTGAGTTATTACATCAGTAGTTATGGATTCCCACCTCCTTTCACAACTCGTGGCCATTCCATGCCCAACAGAGTTGGGAAGAATTCAAGTGAATTCAAAAGATTCATATGTCTTTAGTCAGTGCAGATTCTCTAATAAGATGAACATTGCTGGGCACTAAAAAACCTCCCAGAAGCTTGTTCAAAATTAAATCCTGCATGTGTTAAATGATCTGCTTTCTTTTGAAAGAGGAGAAGGGAAAATGTCTAAGATGAGATAGTAAAATTAAGTTGAATGTACTTTGTAGATCTATGCAATGTAATGCTTCATGAACAATGTTATGGACTCTCACCTTTAAACCTGGATGTGGGAAGGTTCAAGTCTCGAAGCATTTATAGACCATCAGTGCAGTACTGAGCCAGTGCTGCATTGTTAAAGATGATAATACATGTTTTTTTCAAAAACATTCGTGATTTTTTTATACAATGCAGAAATTTGGCATAAAACCATATATTATTTTTCAGCAATAATTGTGAACATTGCAATCTGCTTAAATTAAATTCTAATTCATTCAAAAAGTTATATATTTTTCGAGGGATTTTATACTGACATCATTAGCATAAAAGATGAGTTCTCATCAGATCAGTGATGTCTAATTATTTGTAACATAGAAGTAGATCAACAATTTACCAACTGGAAAACAAAGAATCCCTAAAACAACATCTAACATTCTGTGTTCAACTGCATGGGCTCCAGAAGTTTCAGAAGCATAATGATGTCACTAACAGTTTTAACATTATTACTACAATAAAATCTGGGCCAATACATTTTCAGAGACATGTGTTTTGCATTTTGACTGTAGCAGGTTTTAGTGAGTGGTTTCATTTCATTTTGGCCCACAGTAGGGAAGAATACTGCCATTTCTGAAATTTGTACTTAGTCTGGCAACTGGTTGCTACCAGTTGCCACTTTGGTCTGTTTGCTTAAATCTCTTTTACAGCAAATTTAGAGCAGAGGCTCCAGGCCACCATTTACTTCATTCTCAAAGGTGAGAAATTTTTAACTCATTGTATTTTTTTTTAAATAAGCTGCTACACAGCTCAGATCTTTACTTACAGACCATATAGATGTCCCTATAATTGAAAAGAATGAAAATTTGAAATCCGACCTGGAATAATTTCATCCCACCAAATGTTAACATAGTCATCCCGGTCTGTCCTTGATTGTTCATGGTAGAATCCTAATGCATGTAGGAGTTCATGTTCGACAATAGCCTTATAGTCACATCGTTCACCAATGGATACATTTTGGCCACTGTGCAAGTCACCAACAAAAGACCAGCACCTGTTCAATAAAGATATTTTTAGTAGTTTATATATAAAGGAAGACTTACGTTTATATAGCACCTTTAACTTCAGTTCTGCCGGGGCCACTGAGCTCTTGACCTCATTAGAGCCTTGGTCCAAGCAATGACAGAGGAGTTGAACTCCAGAGGTGAAGTGAGGGTGACTGCTCCTGGCAATAATGTAGCATTTGATTGAGTGTTTTATCAAGGGGCTCTAGCAAAACTTGAGTCAATAGGAATCAAGGGAAAACTCCCATTTGGTTGGAATCATACCTGGCTCAAAGGTTGTGGTTGTTGGAGATCAATCATCACAGTCTCAGTACATCACTGCAGGTGTTCCTCTGGGTGGTGTCTGAGACCCAACAATCTTTCTTTGTTTCATCAATGACTTTCCCTCCAACATAAGGTGAGAAGTGGTGTGTTTGTTGGTGATTGCACAATATTCAGCCCTATTTGTGGCTCCACAGATACTCAAGCAGTCATATTCAATTATAGTAAGACCTGAACAACATCCAGATTTGTGCTGATAACTGTAACATTCATGCCACCTGAGTGCCAGGCAATGGCCATCATCAACAACAGAGAATCTAGCCATCTGCCATTGACATTTAATTGCATGTACCATCTTCTACATATCCCACTATCAACATCCCCAGGGTTTTACCATGGACCAGACACTATTCTGAGTCAGTCTTTTATAAATACTATGGCTGCCATGAGCAGAACAGAAGCTTGGAATTCTGCAATGAGCAATTCACCTTCGGTCTCCTCTATGCCTGTCAGGAATGTATGGAATGCCCTCCATTTTTTCTGATGTGTACAGTTCCAATGACACTCAAGAAGCTTGACACTGTTTAAACCCTTAAACTCTGTCGCCTGGAAGGACAAGGGCAGCAGATGCATGGGAACACCAGTAACTGAAAATTCCATTCCAAGCCACAAACAATCTGCTTTGGATCACAAGACGATTTTATTGTTACAGCCCTGGATTGTGTTATTACAGAGTCATAAAGACATACAGCATAGAAACAGACTCTTCGATCCAACTAATCCACACTGGCCATGTTCCTAAACTAAACTAGTGCCACTTATCTTCACTTGGCCCATATCCCTCCAAAGCTTTCCTATTCATGAACTTGGCGAGATATTTTTTAAATGTTGGAACTGTACGTACATCTACCACTTTCTCTAGCAGTTCATTCCAACACGAACGACTCCCTGTGTAAAAAAGTTGCCCCTAATGTCCTTTTTAAATCCTTCTCCTCTAACATTAAAAATATGCCCCTTAGTTTGAGTCCCACCCAGCACCTGATCCACCATCACTATAGGTATCGCCAGCCCTCAACATGCATTTAAAAGTGACAACATGCATGCAACTCAGACCCTGAGTGAACTGGAGCTCCACAACTAACGGAATCTATCCAATTTTACATCCTTTAAAATTAAAGAATTTAAAATTAAATGAACTCAATTGTTAGTGCGCAATCCTGTACGTAATGAATTTTCTTGTATCTGTTCTACTATGATAATTCTTCACACTAAACGCAACAAGAAGAAAGTCTCTCTCACAGCTTTGAAAATATACCTGTTTGAAGGAAGTCAAACATTTAATACAAAGCTGAATTTTGCTTAACTAATGACATCATCTTCACATTTTAAAATCAGCTGTTAAATATTTGAACAGCATGCATATTTGTTTAAACTGTCAATTCATTTTGCTTTTTATTTCTTGACACTTCAGGTCATATTTTTCTACTCTGGGTACAATTGCATTTCTTTATTCCCCTTTTCCTACAAATATAAGCAATTAGTTTGCATCTGTTACATTCTCATTCAGTACAAATCACCTTTATGCCCCCAAATGCCAATTTTCTATTTGGACTGAAGTTCCCTATAGTTAAGTGATGTAAATGATGTCTTTAATAGTTCCTCACTATCTTATCTAAATAATATGTTGTCAATGAACATATATCCTTGTAGACCATTTTAACAGAGCAAAATACTTCAAAAATAAAATGGGCATGGAGATACAGTCAGGAATTTAGAGAAGAGTTGGACAATTCCACCTGATGGTAAACTTAAATATGCAAATTTGGAGGAAGGTTTTAGAAGGTGGATGCCATTTAGCAAGGCAGGAGGGTGAAGAAATTATTTCCAGACTGATAGGTTGTTAGCTGAAAAGTTCTATACTAAGAGACAATCTTCATAATCTAGAATCAGTAAAATTTAAATGTGCAAAATGAGAAATGGAGTTAGAGAACTTTGTAAAGGTAGGTCAAAGTGAACTTGTGAATAAGATTGTGGAATTTAAACTTCTCATGCTATAGTATGGGAGTAATAGATGTCAGTGAGAATTGCTTTGATGGTTTGTGAGGTTATAGTACAAAATGTGATAGTTTGGTCTACCACATTATTTAAACCTTTGCTTAGGAACTATGTGGAGAAATAATGAATTGCTCTACTTTTGCACAAACACTGAACGTGCTCATAGAAAATTCCTATTTGCAACAAACTAGTACCCAGAGCAACCTAGTTAGACGATGTCAAGTTTTTGTGCAATAACATGATTTCTGCTTTGATTTGTTAATGCAACCAAGTGATTTTGTACGTACCCATCTAATTTTTGAAAAATTAGATATGTTTCCTCGCCTTCGTAAGGTTTGAAATCAATGCAGGATTTCAAGCGATACTGCTCAAATGAGTTCAAGATTTCACCCTTGGCATTTAGATCTGTAAATCAAAGTACTAAAAAATGAACAATCGATTTAAATAAAGCATAAACTATATTGAACTTCATTTTGCAACCGATATGTTAGTTATAAAGCAGTCATTTCAAAGAAGTAAAAACTTCGCAAAAAATACACAAAGAACCATATCCTGATCAAAAATTACACACGATATTTTTTAGAGTATACATGTGAGATTTTGTCTTACAAGCAAATATATTGCGATGGGCAATTTGTTTCTAAATTATTGAGATCTAAGATACCGTGTGCAAAAAAAGAAAGGATCGAATTCTCAGTCCTTTGCACAGGATCAGATAATGGGAGAGTCCTAAGTAATCACCCATTCAACTCAGATCTGTCCTCTGATGCATCAAACAACTTTCCATTGACTGTGCAAATTATTGTACTTAAAAATTTGTAAATAATTTTGTTAATGGATTTGAATTACATCCATTATTTAATTTGCCATTACTTCCCCTTTGGATTGCAACAGCTTGTGATAAGTAAATTGTTAAGGTAGAATTAGTGTATCAGTGGGTATGATTGGATACTTGAAAGTATTAAATCTCAAATAAAGCAATATTGAGGTAGCAATAATACTCTTCCAACAATAGATACTCAAACTAAGATGTTAATCAATAGTACTTCAATGCATTCTGATTATTGACAAGTGTGTATAGAAAGAGTTACCAAGGCTGTCAGCCAGAATGTATGGAATAGGGAATTTCCATCTCGATGTTGGATCTTTAAGAGCGTTCCGTTCCCGCTGTAACAAAGTGAGCAAATCAGTAATACATTCAAAATTCGAAGTATAGTGTTAGAAATAGATTTCTTAGAAATCAATGTAATGTGTCTCACACTTACACTCTGTGCAATGTCGCCTTGAAACAGAAACCTTTGGGATTCTAAGAACAAGGCATTTAGAAAAGCACAGCAACATTAAAATGCTCTACCTGCTGATCAAAAAAGTGTCACCAAATAACAAAGTGTAAATTGCATTAATATGAAGAATTTTAGCATACATATTTATTAGATTTGAAAGAATATAACCTAAAAGATGATAGAGAAATGAGTTTTGTGTTTAAATTTTGCACCTACCTAAATTTATTTTTGGAATGTCGTCTCGAAAATCCCCAGGATCTACATCATAAACTGGTTAAGGAATGACAAGGTTTTAACAAGTTAACTTTTGCATTCTAAGAAGCTGTGATGTTTTTTTAAAAACAGAGCAGGAAAGTAAAAGGTAAAATATCTCAATACATACCATTCTCAGCAGGAGTCTCTCTGATCTGGAAAAAGAAGATTGATATTTGTTGAAATGGTGAAAGAATGACAAATAGATTTTTAACTTGCAAGAATTGTATCTTACCACCAAGGTATTACAGTGGGTGATCAATAATGATAAGAAAAGGGAGAACAATCCAGAGAGGTTCATGATTGAAGTAGTGGGTCCAAATAGCTTAACAGTGCCGTGTTATACAGACACATTAAATTCAGTTTCTCTACTTCCTGGACTTTGGACAGCAAATTTATCTTTACAGCATTCTTGTACCATGCAACAAAATTTGCCGTGATGAAAATCTGCAGTACTGGCAGTATGTTAAGAGGGCAACAGTCACCCAATGATCTTGCTTTTAATAGTGAAACCGTCATTCGGAGTTTAACTACATTCTTTCAAAAGACCCTAGTCTACAGGATACGTAAGTGTTTTTTTTTGTAGATTATGAAAATACTACAAATGGCTAATGAAAAAGTGAGAAATCCTTACAACAACTTTTCCTCTTTCTTCAACGAAGAGTGCAAATGTAAATTTTGAAAATTACCCAGTCAGCAATTCAGAGAAGATAATATTGGAAGGCTTTTGTTTATTTGGCAGCCTTTGGGCTAGGAGGTGGTGGCTTTGGAACACCTTGCAAAGTTTACATTCACAGTTCAGGTCGACCGTCTTATATAGTACTGAGCATTGTAGGAAAACAGATTTGAAGCATCCAATGCTACAATTAAGAGCCAATTAATACAGCCACTTCATACTCTGCAAGCTACAAATTGCCCCTCAGACTGTGGTGGCCATCCCTAGTAATGGCTACAAAAAAGTCCAAACAGGCCCAAAGGTATTTGGATACTGCCCTGGGTATCCTAGTGGACGGAGTTACCAAAAGGTCAGTCCTCTTCATGGGGAAATGCATAAGGAAGCCAGCCTACCAGACCCATTCTGTCTGAACAAAAATTGTAGCATGCTTCATTGTTCTGACCTCTATAAAACAGGACAGCCAACTGAAAAGCATAAGTGATCTTTTACACGTCACAAGAATAAATAGCACCATCTTCTTTTGTTTAGTTCTTTCAGTTACCTCTTACTCCTAGGGACACAACTCCCTCTGATTTTACCATTGGTGAAAGGGAAATGGACTGCAAGTCTCAACATTACATGCACGATGTATGCTCATGGGACAACGCCCATCTGAATCTTTCAAAATAATAAACTTGCACTTCCTGCTCAGTCACTTGAGATGCCTCACTACATTGCCTAGTTATGCATTCTCAAAAACTGTTCCTGCTTCCATTCCCATTATACATAAGCCATCTCTTTAGATCATCTCCGGAAACGTTGGCCCACAACTGGGGGACATGGTGGACATCAGGAATGGATGGTCAGGCTGGCCAGGAAAGACCAGGGCTGGTTTCGTGATGCTGAGGAGACAGCAATAGGCCACCAGCTCAATGAGCTACATAGAACACTGCTCTTCTCAGATAGTGCCTAACAGCTTCACTTCACCTTCACAACGGCAGACATTAGCAGCACCTAGGAAATCTCAGGCTGGAAGAGGTCACAGCCTGAACCGCTCATCATCAGAATCCTCTCATGTGCTACGGTCAACCTGCAGGGGAACATCAGGCAGATTATGCTGGAGACTCTCAGAAGGCTGGAATGAAAGATTGAGGAGTCTGTCCATTTTCTCATGACAGTGATGACTCTGGTATGTGAGCGCTTGGCTGTCTCCAAGAAAAGGGTAGCAGCTGGCTTGGAGACCTATCGCAGTAGAATGTTCACTGGCTGTCAGAAATGCACTGGGATCCAAACTCCATTGCTTTAGCCCCACACTTGTTCGGCATCAATGACAAGATGAAATGCAGTCAAGGTGAGGCACTTCAGCCTTACTCCACCTCTCTCAGGTAGAGAGAATGGTGTCAGGAGACACCCACAGGTTGGAGGAAAGACTAGCAGGCACCCCAGCAACATCTTCTTCTCAGGATGCTCCAAAAGTGCCTGGTTCCTCCATCTCTCCCTTGTTTATGACCTCAATTCATTCGGTAGTTCATGTTGACTATGATGAACACACATCTGGGCAGGAGACTCTCAGCAGGCATGGCCCACTTAGGAGCCCCAGCCCCTGCAGATTCTCCACTCTCCATTCCAGCTCAGCAGTAGAATCATAACAGGCTATTGTTAGTTGTCAGGATATGGCAGTTGTAATCCAAGACATAAATCCTTAGATTGTGTGACCTGGTCATTTGAGAAGATAAAACTGTGATGGCAAGTATCTTCTTGCATTGAGTGTTGCTGACAGATCACAAGGTGGCAATCATTGGAGACAATGTAACCCTGATGAGTTGTTATAAGTGAGTCTGAATTGGATTATTTGAACAATATTAATTTACAGATTAACGGTGAATTGAAGGCAGATGGCAAGCATTATTCACTTGAATAATGTAAAAGTGAAGGGCTCTTGTGGTGCAGCGGTAGAGTCCATATCTCTGAGCCGAAAAGCCTGTGTTCCATTCCCAACTGTTCCAGAAGTGTGTTCTAACATCTCTCAGCAGGTTGATTTTATAAACAATGAGTTATGTGGCCCCTTATTTGGGATCAAATCCCAGTGCTACATTCCAACCCCTTTGAAAAGAAACTGTATTTACTGCTCCAACTTTTGCAAGCTTTTCATTCCAGTCCCAGACTTTATTGCACAGTTGATCAAAGTGGTAAGATTCCAACGTTGCACTGCATAAGTAATTTGTACACTTTGCTTGTGACCCACAATTTCCCCCATTGTCCCTTTTTGCATTGCCACCCCTGTGACCCTTCACTCACACTCATGTTGGTCAATTCCCAGTTTTGCACTGCTTGCAGCCTCAACAACCCCTTGGACTGACCCCAGAAAAGCCCTGGATTATGTGCCATCCACCCTGATTGACTGTGGCCTGGACTCGACTCTGAGGATCAAACTCAACAGATACTATTTCGTTCTTATGTTGAATTTCTGCAGCTTCAAGTTTATCAACAGGGGAGAAATTAATTAAGAAGCAGGAGTTAATAGGGTAAGTTGTGTAATTAATGAGATGCAAAAACATGTTAATAGGCACCTCGGCATCTGAGAGCAGAGTGAGAATTTGTCTTCGGACAAATGAGAAATTTTCACAGATAAGTGGGATTGAAAATTGGCTTAGCGACAGGAAACAAAGGATAATCTCGTTTCTTGCAAATGATAAACAGTTTCCAGTTAGGCTCAGTTTTGCTGTCTGGGCCATATATTAATGATTTAGACTTAAATGTAGGAGGCATGATTGGGAAATCTGCAGATAACACAAAACTTGGCTGGGTAGTAGAAAGTAAAAACGATGGCTGTTGACTATAGGAAGATATCAATGGTTTGGTTGAATGGATGGAAAATAAAGGAAATTCATTCCATTTACTTGAAACAAGCAAGGTAAGTAAGAGACAAAAATCAGAAATTGCTGGAAAAACTCAACAGGGTAGGCAGCATCTGTGGACGGAAAGCAGAGTTAATGTTTCAGGTCCAGTGACCCTTCTTCAGAACTGTTCCATTCAGAACAACTCTTCAGCTGTTCTGAAGAAGGGTCACTGGACCTGAAACATTAATTCTGCTTTCACTCCACAGATGCTGCCTACCCTGCTGAGCTCTTCCAGCAATTTCTGATTTTGTTTCTGATTTCCAGCATATGCAGTTCTTTGATTTTGTTTCAATCTTGGAGTGCATGTCCACGAGTCCCTGAAGGTGGCAGGAGAGGTACATAATGTCAGAAAGAAGGCGTTGAGAAGAATGAGGCAACATTATTGAAACATACAGATTTGTTAGGGGACTGGTTAAATGTAGAAAGGTTCTTTCCTCTTGTTGGATGCTTTCCTTCATTGGGAAAGATATTGAATACAATAATAGGGACATAATGATGGAACTACATAAGACATTAGTTAAGCCGTAGGTGGTGTTTTGTGAATGGTAGAAAGATCAGAGTGGAGATGAGAAAAACCTTTGTCACCAGAAGATGGATGCCTGGAATTCATTGCTTAATTTGTAATTGAGATAAAAACCTTCAACTCATTTGAAAAGAACTTGGATCTGCACCTTAGGTGCTACAAATTGAAAGGCTACAGACCAGGTGCTGAAAAGTGGGATTAGAATGGGCAGCTAATTTATTCAGCTGGTGCAGACCTGATGAGCTGAATGGCCTCTTTCTATTTTGAAACCTTTATATGATTCAGTGGATCTGGGGTAGTAAAGTGACACCGAGGTATACAATCAGCCATAACCTAACTGGTTGGAGGAAAAAGAAGAGAAAATAGAAAAATAGGGAAATCAAATGTCACTGGGGAAGCTATTGAGTGAAGTCCCAAAAGGCCGACACTTGAGCTCATTCTGTTTCAAATGTACATGCATGGCCTAGACATGAAACTAATGTTATTCTGGATCAAATTTGAAGCTAACATAAAATAGTGAAGACAAAAAGGGAAAGTGTGAGTTATGTGTTTCAGCAAGAAGAACACAGGAGCCTAATATGATTTAAATGGAGAAAGCTGCAGAACAGAGATATTTGGAAGTTCTTGTCCATGAATTTCAAAAGTCTAGCATCCAAATTCAGGAGATAATAGGGAAGGCAAATTGAATTTTGTCTTTTATTTCAAAGGATATAGAGGATAAATGTAGGGAGTTTTGCTAAAACTATGCAAAGCACTGGTCACACCACATTTGGAAACATGTGAGCAAGTTGGGCCCCTTGCCATATATGGCACTGGAGGCAGTCCAGAGAAGGTTCACGAGGCAGATACCAGGTATTGAGGGACTATTTTATGAGAATAGGTTGAGTAGGTTGGACCTGAACTCATTGGCATTGAGAAGAACGAGGCAACATTATTGAAACATAGATTTGTTAGGGGACTGGTTAAATGTAGAAAGGTTCTTTCCTCTAGTTGGAGATTCTAGGATCAGAGGGCTTAATCTCAGAATAAATAAAACAGAGATGAATTTTTTTTCTTTCAAAGGTAGTGAAATAGTACAACTCTTCACCACAGAGAGCTGTTAAGGCTGGGTCATTTAGTACCTTCAAGGTGAAAGAGACAGATATTTAGTCAGTAAGGGATTCAAGGGCTGTAGGAAAATATAGGAAAGTGGAGTTGAGAAATATTGGATCAGCCATGGTCTCATTGCATGGCAGAGGCTACTCTACTCCGAGATCTTAGTTTGCTTTTTATTTAAAATGTAGGTTAACCATTTGCAAAATCATTACATCTGTAACTATCATGACTAATTTAAGAATGGCCTCAAGCTGCATATTATGGTATTCATTACACTGCACCTTAACTTACAATTTTTGAACTCCCTGACATTGCAAAAGTAGTTGATTTGGAACAGGAGTAGGAAACTCTGATAGTGGTGTTTGGATGGATTTAATTTTACACTAGGACAATAAATGCGTGCACTGACTAACAAGTGATGGTGTGCACCTGAACAGACTTGCTTATTTTCAGCACCACATGTTTACATTTCAGGCTATATGTGCAGGAAATAAATGTTGATCCATACCACTAACTGTAGATGAATTGATTTGTTATTTCATTGTTTATTGACTCCTGTTCCTCCTTTGTCAGCAAATTAAATCACCTTCCCATGCT
This sequence comes from Ginglymostoma cirratum, assembly GCA_024137785.1. Taxonomy (NCBI): domain Eukaryota; kingdom Metazoa; phylum Chordata; class Chondrichthyes; order Orectolobiformes; family Ginglymostomatidae; genus Ginglymostoma; species Ginglymostoma cirratum. The sequence goes on from JAHRHZ010000111.1 coordinate 35,874,057, forward strand.
TACAATAATCAAGACAAAACTGCTAGTGTATTTATCAAAAACATTGGCAGCAACATAACTTAAAAGTAATCAATTCAAAATGCTTTTGAATGGGCTGACAACCATGATAGAGTACTATACAAAGAAGAGTTCTTTCTCTGTATGAAGGAGGTTTACCACAAATAACATATGGCCCAGATGACCATTTATCAAGTAAGAGTAAATAAATAAAGATACTTTCTAATCTCATAGTTTAATTACAATTCTGTTCAGAAACGGCTGTTAGTGTTTATCATTAATACCTTTACATGGCAGGCACTACAAATTCAATGGCTGTAATCGTAAATAAGTAAACCAGAGAGTGAGATAATAGATGGGTTTGCAGGCAGGTGGACGGAGTGACAGGGAGGTCAAGGAAAGACAGGTCAGGGTGCTATTCAAGGTAGTCAGGGTTTAGTCAGTTGTGGTAGGGAGTAACGTAGATGAGGAGTTGTTTAGAGAACCTAGAGAGGGTAGAAAAGTGACTGATGGCCTATTCAGGTGGAGCAATTTTGCAATTGGAGCCTATACCTTAGTGGCAGTCAGAGCATCAGGATGATAGTTCGAGGGATCAGTGTGAACAATTGGGTTATCAGTTTTGGAGTTATCCGAGTGTTATACTAATACTTTTTTCCTAGAATTTCGGGAGTAACTATCCAGATAAGTCTCAATAGATTTGTCCCAAGTCTCTGGCTGGGGCTCAGAGAATTGTGTGAAAGATGAGAGACAGCAGGGGACTTTCCCAACAGATGTTGTAACTTCCTGAGCAATTTGCACATAGGTCAGCACCTCAGGACTTCCAAGGGGCCCTAGCTTGTATCTCTGGTCCTATAACCAGTCTCTGACAACCTGCAAATTTGAGCTGACGTTTTGGAGGACAATCTCAGAAATTGTTCTAAATGGTATTTTTTACATTCAACAGTTTGTGGTTTAATACAGAGAATACCCTTTTGACATGTTAATAATGCTCTCCCTGACAATGAAATCCTTTGCAGTGTCATGAATACTTCTATTGAAAACTTCAGAGTTGTTCACATTGCATTTACAGGCTGTACAAATTTAGATTTACAATAATTATTTGATAATAAAACTTTAAAAATTGATTTGTACTGAATACATGTATAGAAAATGTCAGCATAAATTATTAACTTAATGAAGTTGATCAATTATTTTTCTGCAGTGAAGCACGGGGTTCAAGCAACACTGATTCTTCCATAAGGATTTCACAGTTTAATTGTCCAACAAGAAAAGTATACTGTGATAAGGACCTTTAAGCAATTTTAAAAAGCAACTCAGGATATCTCGCTCACTCTATCTTTGAGTTAATGAACTTGTTTATCCAAAACCCCCTTGCTATCTCTGCAGACAAACTTGGAAACTGATCATAAGCTTAAAATCATAATGTGCCATGTCAAAATGTTGTATCAACATGTGAAAAACTGGTTTTTAAAAAATCTATTTTTGATGGGTACAGTAAGATCACCAGTAAATGTTCTGCATCTGCTTTAATGATTTGACCACATGGTAGGGCTGCATAAAACTAAAAACAAGTTACAAAGAGAAAAACAAAGTGTCAACAAAATAACAGATAAAACGTAAAACGTAAAGATTTGAAAAGTAAATCTCACTCTCAACTGGTACATTTATTTCAGTTTTGTGAATCAAGTAACTGGAATAAAATTACAACAAAAAGGTTCCCATTTCTAAAACTGGAAAGTAAATAGTACATGATCAAGTGACTTACAAAATCTAATGTCTATGTGTTAAGTATACAATTTCTGATTTATATTACGTTTCTCAGAGGGGAAAAAAAGCATCAAATAACAATTAATCACAGACACCACTATCAGAACACAGGAAGAGGCATTTTTCAGTTGTAACTATAAAATTTAAATTGCGTTTGTAACAAATAAACCAAAACTTTCATCAATAATTCAAATACTTTTCATGAATAATCTTCCAATTATTCCACTAGAGATTTAAAAAAACCCTGCAGAATAGTTGAACAGTCAGTAATGACTGTAAAACAATTGTAAATTTGAATTACATTGTATAAGGGACATGATGCTATAACACTGGAGTAGCAACTGACATTGAAAAGCATATTTGATGTTTCACACTCCTAAGTTGTCAATCTAAGTGCAGAAATCTGTACCTTCAGGATGTTAATTTAAATATGACACTGTGCAGCAATACGTTGCATCATTTCCGACAAGAATCACCATAACTTGCACAATAGGGATATGCACGTGAACTACAGATAATCTGGGTTGGTTTTTGCAGGATTGTATTTTGAGAGGTTGATGGGGATCTCGCCTGCCAGTAGAAAAAACAGTGGGAATCCCCTCTCAGTTCCATGATGGAAATTCAACTAAATCGATTGTCCTTTAGGCAGTTAAGTGGCCGCCTTCTGTGCCACCACATTCGAGGTCTGTGGTGGTGGATGCTTCTCCCACTGAGAGTGCTGGTCAATCAGAGGACAGGATAGGGGTCACTGGCTGGATCTCAGGCAACAAGGGTTTGATTTTCATTGATGTACTCACACCCCAAGGCAATAACAGGGATCACAACCAAGTAGAGAGCCTAATCACAAGGCAATCTCTTAGGAGCGGACAAGCAAAATCAATAAAGTTAACCCATGCGGATATGGACGCATAGGTACTTCTGAATAAGGATCCAAAAGATGATGGATGCACTGATTCAGTGGAATTTTTCTCAAGTGTTGTACAGGTTTCAAGAGGAAATTATTTTCAAATGTCAAGCCCCTGAAATTTCAGTTGCATCAATGTCAAGCAACTTTGGGCCACGTTCTTTGATGTTAATCTACTAAAGTGCATTATTTGACAAAAATCGAGAAAACCTGTGCAGGTTGGACCTTTTGTGAGGGAAAAAAGTGGGTAAATAAACAGGACAGAACTTGGAATATGAGAGATAAAAGGTACTGCAGATGCTGGAGAATCTGAGATAACAAGCATGGGGCTGGATGAACACAGCAGGTCAAGCAGCATCACAGGAGCAGGAAAACTTGACGTTTCGGGCCTAAACCCTTCATCAGAAATGGGGGAGGGGAAGAGGGTTCCGAAATAAATAGGGAGAGAGGGGGAGGTGGATAGAGGATGGATAGAGGAGAGGATAGCTGGAGAGGAGGCAGACAAGTCTGCTGTGTTCATCCAGCCCCATGCTTGTTATCTCAGAACTTGGAATATCTTTGGAGTGCCAATCAATGAAGTATCGATGTTTCAGTGTAAATGTACTGTATGTTAATTTCCTCAAAAGAAGTGGCACAATGTCATTCTGACACCATAGTTATAGTAAGTTTTGTATAATACAACACACTGAAGGCTGACATATACCACACAATTATGGTATTCCTATAACAATACAGGTCTCTTTCTATGGTGTACAAAACTACTTTGATCAAGTTTAATTAATGCTGCTGAACTGGTCACTGGTCGTACCTGACCTGGAGCTAGATCTTACCTTTCCTTTTTTTACAAGCCCTGTTAGTATTTGATAATTTTCCTTTTGGAGTTACTGTCTTAGGTCTCACTGTGCAAGTACAGTCTTTGTGGTTTTGTTGAACATCAAGTACATTGTTACTCTTATTCTGGGCAGCTGCACTTATTTCAGCCAGTTCTTCTTCTTTCTGAATTTCCCACTCTTCATCTGTATCATCTAATACGGTGCCTTTCAGTTCAGCGACTGTCCTGTAATTGGAACACTCTTGCTCAGCTCTGCAAGTAAAAGGAAATTAATTTATGCATTATACCACATTTCAGAATAACAAATCTCTCAATTTTTTGAATTTTACAATTTATTTCAAAAACTATCACTCTAACACTTAATTATGTTCATTATTTAAGTATTGTTTAAAAATCTTACAGCTTCAAAACTTGACTTCCTACTACGTCTTTTGGTCAAATTCCATCCCTGTTACCGCTGCCCGCGCCCCCAATAACTACAAGTATAAACTCCTCGGTCCACATTCATACTGGATTTGGTTTCTGTCATTAATGTTAATGTGAAATCTGATGACTGGATTCACACAAGTTAATCAAAATGCTTTATAAAATATTTCCCAATTTTCCATCATCATCCATGTCTCCATTATCCATTTCTGTTCGAGAACAGTGCAATACAAGGTCTATCCATAATATTTATATGCAACCACTTACATTTCAAGAAATTTAACACAGTCTTTCTGCCCATATATTTCTGCAATTCTTCTAGGGGTGTCCCCGTAAAGATCTGCTTTGTCAATAGGAGCATGTAGAGAATGTAGCATTCGAAGGACGGATAACTTGCCAGATTCTGCGGCAAAATGAGCCGCAGTCCATCCAGTCTCAGTTCTCAAGCAAGATCGTGATCCATTCGTGATAAGAAGTTTAACCATGTCTGATTTTCCTGTCAGTGAAACAAAATAAGGTAGTCACATTAAAGGTTAAACGAAACACGATTTACATAAAACTTAAGCTAAATTCTCCAGACATTCATATTCACAGCTCTGTTTGAAACTTTACAACTGGAAAAATAGCTCAGTTTAACTGAACTGAGCTGGGCAATGTTACGTTTGGACTATCCTTTCAGGTTCCTGGCAAAAATCATTTTTAGAATATAACTAATTTGATTTCTGCAATTTTTTCCTTACTTGGAAAGACTACCTCTATTAAATGTTTGCCTTCTTTGCATAAACTGGGCTATCTCTCTGTGGGATTTTCTCTAATATGTTTAAATTAATAATTTGGCAAGAATGACCAAAATGTCCCATTTTGATGTGACTCTAAAAAATCATTTCACATACAGAAACAGTGCAGTCTTACACCATGTGCAAATTCGCTAGTACGCACGAATCAAAACCAGAAGTAGAGAAACAAGGAAGGTAGTTACAAATGAATAGATCACAACCTCCAAATTAGAAAAATATAGAGGTAGAAAAATACATGACAAGGGGACAGCCTAGTGGCTAACTTTGCTACTACAATAATGTTATTTATATATTTTCAGATCAATCTGTGCAGAGATGTTATTACACACCTCTGGAGCAGGTGGGATTTGAACACAGCCTGCTGGCCCAGAGGCAGGAACACTACCAGTGCAGCACATCTTATCCGACAATTAATTTCTAATTTTAGTTGAAATTGCAAGCAAGACACCTGACCCCTAAAAAAATTAAACAGCACATACTAATTTTGTTTCAGCTGTACCTTAAAGTAATAGCCTGGACTTTGGTCTTCATTTAAAAAGGGCGGAGTCTTAATGTAGGAAAGCCATATGCAGAGTACTGTGTTCAGTGTAAGGAGGAGCATATACTTGCAGTGGAAACAACTTAGAGAAGGTTCACTCGGCAGATTCCTGGGCTGAATTTAGAAGAAAGAGACATGAACTTTTGAAACATAAGATTCTGAGGAGGCTTGAAGATTAGATGTGGAGAGGATGTTTCACCCTGTGGGGGAATCTAGAACAGTTTAAGTATAAAAGTTGAAGATAATGTTAACAACTAGTCTTTAGAAATCTTTTGGACAGCAGTGGAGGCTGGGTCATTGAATATATTCAAGATTGAGTTAACATCACATCCTCCAACCACCAAATTAGAATAATATAGAGGTAGAAAAATACATGACAAGGGGACAGCCTCGCAGCTAACTTTGCTACTACAATAACGTTATTTACGTATTTTCTTTAATCTACAAGGAAATCAAGGGTTATGGGGCTGACAGGAAAGTGGAATTACAGTAAAAAGAATTCAGGCCACAGTTACTTCCGTTGTAAATTTATTAAATGGTGGAACAGTCTTGAGGACTGAATGTTCCAACACCTGCTCCTTTCTTTTTATGTCACCAGGTTACAGTCCAACAGGTTTATTTGAAATCACAAGATTTCATAGCACTGCTCCTTTGTCAGGTAAAGTGAAGAAAGCACACAGGCACAGAAATTATAGGCAGAGGGATCAAAAGGTCGTATAAGTGGTGTCAGTTGTGGTGCTACATGTAATCTCCACCATACTGTTCTGTATTTGTAAAATCTTTCTTACTGTCCTGTTTTGACACCATCACCTTGGTAATTTATGATCTCTCTACCTTAATTAGTTTGTATAGTTTTGGATTACTTGTTACTTTGGTTGGACCCTTGGCATGCGACTCTTACATCTATCATGTTATTCCAGCCATTTGGTTTGTCTCCAGCACCATTTTATGTAACCTTTTAACACATAGATGCTAGACTGAGCATCAGTTGCTTTTTGAAATAGCTTATTTATCAGAGATTTAAATGGAGGTTCACTCCACACATCAAGCACTCTGCAAAGGTAAAACCCTTCCAATCTACCAACTGATTTTGTGTAATTAGATATTTTCTAATCAACTTGTTAAATGATGTTATTACGTACTCTGGACCAAGTGGGACTTGAATCCATGCTTCCTGCCTCAGAAACAAAAACACAAATTGCTGGAAAAACTCAACAGGTCTGACAGCATCTATAGAGAGAAAGTTTTGGGCCCAGTGACCCTTCTTCAGAACAGAACCTGGTTCAAAGATAGCGATACTACCACCGCGCCACAAGAGCAGCCCCCATTCATGTAATTAATTTCAAAGTAAAAATTCAAATCACCTGTTAATACTTGTCAACAGCATCTGTTGGAGGAATGAGGACAAATAAATATAACTGTAAGAGTTCTTGTGTCACAGAAGATAACTAAATTGTATTAGATAAGGGCCTTGGGCAGGTCCGGGTTCAAGTCCCACCTGCCCAGGTGCGTGCTAGTATGTCTGAGCAGATTGATTAAAATAACAAGGGACTTGGATATAGTGTGTACGCTCGATACATTTATTCTGTGACAACCAGAATAAGTACTGCAAACACAGAAATGATTGCAGCTTCAAAATGTCTGCTATTTACAACTTGACAGGTTACCATTTGATTACACTTATGCTTCACGTCAGGTGGGCTTGAGGCATCATATCATCCCTGCCTCTGAGCCAGGGGCTCAGGTTTCAGTCCTACCCCAGAACTTGACAGCCAAGGAAGCTGCATTTATAATACAGCCAAACAGGTTGAAGCAGTGTTGTAGCAATAACGTCACCTAGTTAAAGTTCCAGGGGGGGCACAGCCTCATATCCTACTGTCTCAGATGACAAAATTTGATCAAAAGCTGGTGATCATACTGTGATTGTCATAAAAACCCATCTGGTTTACTACTGCCCTTTAAGGAAGGTTATACGTCATCCTTACTTAATCTAGTATATCCGTAATTCCAGACACACAACAATATGGTTGCCTCATACCTGCTGTCTGGGCAATTAGGGACTTGCAATAAATGCTAGACTAGTCAACATTCCGTGATCAAATAGCAACAAAAAGATCAACTGCAAATCTCAGCACATGGCACTGGCAAAAATGAGGAGCAGTGAGAAATCCCTATTGACATTACAACCCCAACACCCCAAACTATCGCATTGTCACTGATTTCCCTTCAGACCGCATTTGATCAAGAACAGTCTGTGGTGTTGCACATAGCAGTCTGAGGGGATGGGGGGGTGTTGGTCTGAGGGCTGGAGATGGAAGGGTGCAGTGTGAAGGGATGGGGATAGGCAGGTGGTTTTTCCAGGAGGGGGCGTTGGGAGCAGTCTGAGGAGGTGGGGATGGGTTGTGGTGTGAGGAAGCAGTCGATGGGGATGAGGCAGTCTGGGGGAGTGTGATGATCAGTCTAAGGGGGTGATGTGAGGGGCGCAGTGGATGGGTAGGGATGGGAAGTGGTGTGAGTGGTGCAGTGGGTGGGGCTGGGGATGGTGTGAGGGGTGCAGTGGGGGGATGGGGATGGTGTGAGGGGCACAGTGGGTGAGGATGGAGGGTAGTGTGGGGGCTGCAGTGGGCGGGGATGGGGATGGGGATGGTGTGGGATCTGCAGTGGGCAGGGATGGGGATGGAGTGGAGGCTGCCGTGGGCGGAGATGGGGATGGTGTGGGGGCTGCAGTGGATGGGGATGGGGATGGTGTGGGGGCTGGTGGGCGGGGATGGGGATGGTGTGGGGGCTGCAGTGGGCGGGGATGGTGTGGGTGCTGCAGTGATGGGGATGGAGGTGGGGATGTGTGGGGGCTGCAGTGGG
>JAHRHZ010000111.1:35882576-35941630 GCA_024137785.1 Ginglymostoma cirratum
GTGATGGGGATGGGGATGTGTGGGGGCTGCAGTGATGGGGATGGAGGTGGGGATGTGTGGGGGCTGCAGTGGGCGAGGATGGGGCGGTCTGATGGAGGAGCTGGGAGGCTGTCGCAGCTTGCAGCGCCGTTCCCTCCCCAGACCAGGCTGAGCCCTGACCTTGCACCGCGGCCCAGTGTAGCGCTGTCCTCTGGCTCCAGTGCGGGTCCTTGCTGTTAGGGTCGCAAGAGCCACTGCGCAGAATCTCCTCCACCAGCTCCGTGTTACCGGCCGCCGCCGCCGCGTGCAGCTCCGTCATCGCCGCGTCTCCCGGGCAACCGGCGGAACGCGCACGCGCGGCCCCAAGCCCCGCCTCGCCGACCTGCACAGCGCGCATGCGCGGCACCGGGCAGGTTGGAAACTTGCGGGATAGGTCCAGTGTCTTCTGTGGCGTGTGTTCAAGGACCAGTGTTTCCACTTATTCTGTTTCTTTCCCTCTTCCTTCTGTACATGAATCACTAAAAACTGCATATTCAAACTTTCTTGGCCTCCTGTTCATCCTAACGTTTCGACAGTTGCCGGTTAGCCTCTCGGTCTTCGCCCATAGTTGAATCCTTATGGTTTGCTTTAGGCCGAGGCGATAAAACACAAGACGGGGCAATCGCTTTGCGGGATACTTATGCCAGACCTGTCCAGGTTCTCCAGCAACTTCTGTTTTTGTTTGTTTTAGGTCTCCAGCATCCACAATTCTTTTGTTTTATAATGGCACCCCCTCACCCCCACTTCTTCCTCCAAAGCAACCTTTTGGAGATCATTCAATGATGCATCATAATTTCAGGAGTTCTGCTGTTAGCTGCACTTACCTGACAGCATGAAGTAGTGGTTGGTTTCAGAAGAGAAACAGTTGTGAAGTTTGATGGCTTTTGTATGCTGCCAGTCCTTTGCTTATCTATATGAAGTCTCCTTACTGCTTGTATATCCCTATTTATCTATATGGCTGTTTCACTTTATTCTTCATAATTCCTAATTCCTCCCAAATGCAATGACTCCTACTTCTTTGGGAACTTGTAATTGTAATTACAGAGTATTGTCTTTAGAACAATGAAAAGGAAAAAGAAATTAGGAAGTAAGTAATTTATGCCTTTAATAATGCCAGCTTGTCTTCTGCAGGGATTCGTGCACTGCATTGATAGTCTGAGCAATCACAATATCTGTTCTCACTAAAGTTATTGCTGTGAGTAACTTTCCTGCATTTAAGCTAAGTTTTACAAAGCTGCCACTTAGGAAGTAATGGCATTTGTAGTTTGCCAATTCTATGATTTCTTTTTTCTCCAGGATTGTTTGAAGCAAAATCTATAAGTTGGATTTTACAGAGATGTCAAAGGTCATGCTTGTGGGCTGGAGAGCTAGTGATAGACTGTTGTAGCCTCCTCTGTGAAGGTTTGCCAGCAAGGAGCCTCTCCTGGAATCAAGAATGCGGGGGTGGTAATCCAACCCAACAAGCTGCAGGGCAATTAAAGGCCAGTAGTTCTTTTGAATAATGACAACACTGGGAGGCCATGGCTGCTGCTAAATGACACCAACAGAATGAGGAGAAACACAGGTCACAGGTAAATAATTGCAAGAAGAACTTTGTTGCATAGTTTCTTCGTCATAGAAAGTGGACTGCAGCGCGGTCAGGAGCAAGGGTAGCAGGTAGCTATTATCAGGCATCCAAATCTTAATGTCATGCCTCTTGGTCAGATCAGGTAGCCAGCAGCAGAAATAGTTCAGAGCTACAATCAAGCTTGCTGGGAATTTTGGACAAATATTCCACCAGAGGCCACAAGCAAGCCCCACAAGTTTTGTTTGTCATGCATGCTGCATATCAGCATGCCACCCATCACAGGCCTTCAAGTGGTCAGTAATTTTTATGACAATATGATTGGGAGCTGATGGCCTTATGGTATTATTGCTAGACTATTACTCTAGAGACCCTGATATCGTTCTGGGTTCAAATCCTGCTTGGCATATGGTGGAATTTAAGTTCAATGGTTACCTGGAATTGAGTGTCTGGTGGTGACCACGGGGAAAATCCCATGTGGTTACTGAGGCCCTTTAGGGAAGGCAGTTGCCTTCCTTACCTGGTCAGGTGTACACATGACTCCAAACCCACAATGTAATGTGGTTGACGCTTATTTGGGCAATTAGAGATGGCTCATAAATGCTGGCCCAGCCAGCAACACCCACATCCGGTGAAGGAATGAAACAAAAGCTGTAAAATCTTTTATTGACTTTTGTTAAATCAATAAATGAACTTCATTGTTTGCCATTGATTTTTTTTTTCTGATGAAGGGTTTAGGCCCGAAACGTCAAGTTTTCCTGCTCCTATGATGCTGCTTGGCCTGCTGTGTTCATCCAGCCCCATGCTTGTTATCTCTTCATTGTTTGCCTGTGGACCTAAGTCCATTTCAAAGAATTGAGATTTGGAAACACTCATGAGATGATATTGACTGAATTGTGTAAGATAGTAGTAGATACTTAGAGTCTGATTTCACCACAACACAACTCTCTAGTGTGCATGACATCACTATCAACTGGGGCCTGATGTTTATTGCGAGTAAAAAGTGAATCACGTTTTTTCCCAAAATTGAAGACAGTTGTTTTACCAATCCACTTACGTGGAAAAATGTGGGAATTTGTCTTGGAATTTAGATATGAGATGTGAAAATTATTTTACTGATCTTTAAACTTTTGACCACCAAGCTTAGTCTGCAATTCAGTATATTATTTCTCATTAAACTTTCTGCAGTTTGTTTATAAGGTTTGATTTTTAAAAGACTTGACTGAATTAATGTGGGTGACATGATCACTTACTGTATCACTGACATCATTAGTGCACACATACCTTTGTTTAGGAAACTAAAAGTGACAAAAGCAATTGGTCCTTGAACAATTATAGAGCTTACCACAAACAATGTATAATGCAGAGCTGACCTGCATACAAACCATTGACCTGAATGTAAATAAGTTTTGTGTACAAATGCATGTGGAAGATAGCACATTGGTCCCATGGGGGATTAACTACTTTTTGTACTTCTTTATGGTAAAGGTCAGTCATTCAAATCCTAATTATATACAGAATAGACTGAATTTAGAACACAGAAACCAGTTCTTCTGCCCAACAGGTCTACGCTCTATATAAAATTCATCACATGAGACAGCAAGTTCCAGATCTTAAACATCCTCTGGACAAATAAACTTCTCTATCCAGTAAAATGATCAAAAACCTCTCATGTTGGACTTCTCATCAGAACAGTGCAAGCCCTTGTTCTTGGGAAATTGAAAGATGCCATAGAGTTTTGGACTGCCCTTCACTCAATTCAGGAACATAGGAATAGGAGTAGGCCATTCAGCCCTTCAAGCTGTTCGGGAATTAAGTGAGATTATGGCTGAGCTGTGGCTTAACTCCACATAGCTGCCTTTGCCCCATATCCCTTAATAGCTTTCCTTAGTAAAAAATTATCTCTCAGATTTAAAATTAACAACTGTTTTAGCATTATTGATTGATTGATTTATTGTCATGTGTACCGAACTACAGTGAAAAGCTTTGTTTATGATCAGTACAGGCAGTTCACAGTAAGCAATGATGTACAGATCAAAATGAACTTAGACAGAGGTACAGGTTACATTGCACAGGGCATGGACTAGGCAGGACCAACGTTAGCAAGATCAATTATTATTTGAGTCTGGAGAGTCCATTCATCAGTCTAATAATGACCAGGAAGAAGGTGTTCCTGAATCTGTTCAGGCTTCTGTATCTTCTGCCTGATGGAAGAGGTTGTAGCAGATTATTACCTCAGTGAGATGGGTCCTTGATGATGTTGGCAGCCTTTCTGCAACAGTGAGCCATGTAAATGGAGTCCATGGATGGAAGGTTGGCTTCTGTGATGGTCTGGGCTGTGTACATAGTTTCTTACAGTCCCAGGCAGAGCAATTGCCATTACTCCGCCGTTACGTTCCCAGACAGTATACTTTCATGGTACATCAGTAGGACTTGGTGAGGTACCTTATGGACACGCCAAATTTCCTGAGCCGCCTGAGGAAGAAGAGGCATTGTTGTGCCGCCTTGACTGTCGCATCTACATGGGCAGTTGAGGACAAGTTGTTGACTATCATCACTTCTAGGAACTTGGTGCTCTCCACCCTCTCAACCTCTGTTCCGTTGATGTAAATGGGGGCATGTTCTCCTCCTTTCTGAAGTCAGTGATCAGCTCATTAGTTTTTCTGACGTTAAGAGAGTGGTTGTTTTCGTTGCACCATGTCACCAAGCCCTCTATCTGGCTTCTGTATTTTGACTCCTTGCTGTTGATATCCATCCCACTATGGTGGAGTTGTCAGTGAACTTGTAAATGGTGTACGTTTGGAATTTGGCAACACAGTTGTGGGTGTACACTGTGTACAGTAGGGGATTGAGGACGCATCTTTGCAGGGCTCCAGTGTTGAGTGTTATTGTGGAGGAGGTGCATTTATCTATCTTCAGTTATTGCATTGTGTGGGTCAGAAAGCTGAATACCCAGTTGCAGAGGATGGAGCTGAGACCAAGGTCACAGAGTTTTGAGAGCAGTCTGGAGGGGATAATGGTGTTGAAGGCGGAGCTGTGGTCAATGACCAAGAGTCTGATGTAGGTGTCTTTCTTGTTCAGATGTTCCAGGGATGAGTGCAGGGCTAGGAATATGGCATCCGCTGTGGTCCTGTTATGTCGGTAGATAAACTATAGGGCATCGAGGCAGGTTGGGAGACTGGAGTTGATGTGGGCCATGACCAGCCTCTCAAAGTACTTCATGATAATTGAGGTCAGAGCTATTGGGTGGAAGCCATTAAGGCACACTGTGTGTGCTTTCTTGGGTACGAGGATGATGGTGGTCTTTTTGAAGCGAGTGGGGACTTTGGCTTGTAGGAGGGAGAGGTTGAAGATGTCAGTGAATTCCTCCTCCTTCAGCTGATCTGCGCAGGATCTGAGTGTTCGTCCGGGCCAGTCGCTTTCCTTGAGTTGACTCCCAGGAAGACTGATCTGACATCTGCAGTGGTGACAGAGGGAATAGGTGTGTCTGGGGCAGGCATCGTCTCGCCACTGGCATTCTGCTCAAACCGAGCATTGAAAGCATCATGCCAAGCAGCATCACAGGAGCAGGAAAGCTTGGTGTTTCGGGCCTAGACCCTTCATCAGAAATGGGGGAGGGGAAGGGGGTTCTGAAATAAATAGGGAGGGGGGGAGGCGGATAGAAGATGGACAGAGGAGAAGATAGGTGGAGAGGAGACAGACAAGTCAAAGAGGTGGGGATGGAGCCAGTAAAGGTGAGTGTAGGTGGGGAGGTAGGGAGGAGAGAGGTCAGTCCAGGGAGGACGGACAGGTCAAGGGGGTGGGATGAGGTTAGTAGGTAGGAAATGGGGGTGCAGCTTGAGGTGGGAGGAGGGATAGATGAGAGGAAGAACAGGTTAGGGAGGCGGGGACGAGCTGGGCTGGTTTTGGGAATGCGGTAGGGGGAGGGGGAGATTTTGAAGCTTGTGAAATCCACATTGATACCATTGGGCTGCAGGGTTCCCAAGCTGAATATGAGTTGCTGTTCCCGCAGCCTTCGGGTGGCACCATTGTGGCACTGCAGGAGACCCAGGATATCAGGTCGTCTGAAGAATGGAAGGGGGAGTTGAAATAGTTTGCGACTGGGAGGTGCAGTTGTTTATTGCGAACTGAGCGCAGGTTTTCTGCAAAGCGGTCCCCAAGCCTCCGCTTGGTTTCCCCGATGTAGCGGAGGCCACAACGGGTACAGCGGATGCAGTATACCACATTAGCAGATGTGCAGGTGAACATCTGCTTGATGTGGAAAGTCTTCTTGGGGCCTGGGATGGGGCTGAGGGAGGAGGTGTGGGGGCAAGTGTAGCACTTCCTGCGGTCGCAGGGAAAAGTGCCGGATGTGGTGGGGCTGGAGGGGAGTGTGGAGCGGACAAGGGAGTCACGGACAGAGTGGTCCCTCCGGAAAGCAGACAAAGGTGGGGAGGGAAAAATGTCTTGGGTGGTGGGGTCGGATTGCAGATGGCGGAAGTGTCGGAGGATGATGCGTTGGATCTGAAGGTTGGTGGGGTGGTACGTGAGGATGAGGGGGATTCTTTTTTGGTTGTTATTGCGGGGACGGGGTGTGAGGGATGAGCTGCGGGAAATGCGGGAGACTCGGTCGAGGGCGTTCTCGACCCCGGCGGGGGGGGGGGGGGGTGCGGAAAGTTGCGGTCCTTGAAGAACGAGGACATCTGAGATGTACGGGAGTGAAATTCCTCATCCTGGGAGCAGATGCGGCGGAGGCGAAGGAATTGGGAATAGGGGATGGCATTTTTGCAGGAAGGTGGGTGGGAGTCGCAACTCATCCCTCACACCCCGTCCCCGCAATAACAACCAAAAACGAATCCCCCTCATCCTCACGTACCACCCCACCAACCTTCGGATCCAACGCATCATCCTCCGACACTTCCGCCATCTGCAATCCGACCCCACCACCCAAGACGTTTTTCCCTCCCCACCCTTGTCTGCTTCCCGGAGGGACCACTCCCTCAGTGACTCCCTTGTCCGCTCCACACTCCCCTCCAGTCCCACCACACCCGGCACTGTTCCCTGCGACCACAGGAAGTGCTACACCTGCCCCCACACCTCCTGCCTCACCCCCATCCCAGGCCCCAAGAAGACTTTCCGCATCAAGCAGATGTTCACCTGCACATCTGCTAATGTGGTATACTGCATCCGCTGTACCCGTTGTGGCCTCCTCTACATCGGAGAAACCAAGCGGAGGCTTGGGACTGCTTTGCAGAAAACCTGCGCTCAGTTTGCAATAAACAACTGCACCTCCCAGTCGCAAACTATTTCAACTCCCCCTCCCATTCTTCAGATGACCTGTCCATCCTGGGCCTCCTGCAGTGCCACAATGATGCCACCCGAAGGCTGCAGGAACAGCAACTCATATTCAGCTTGGGAACCCTGCAGCCCAATGGTATCAATGTGGATTTCACAAGCTTCAAAATCTCCCCTCTCCCTTCTGCATTCCCAAAACCAGCCCAGCTCGTCCCCGCCTCCCTAACCTGTTCTTCCTCCCACCTCAAGCTGCACCCCCATTTCCTACCTACTAACCTCATCCCACCCCCTTGACCTGTTCATAATCCCTGGACTGACCTATCTCCTCCCTACCTCCCCACCTACACTCACCTTTACTGGCTCCATCCCCGCCTCTTTGACTTGTCTGTCTCCTCTCCACCTATCTTCTCCTCTATCCGCTTCCCCCTCTCTCCCTATTTATTTCAGAACCCCCTTCCCCTCCCCCATTTCTGATGAAGGGTCTAGGCCTGAAACGTCAAGCTTTCCTGCTCCTATGATGCCTTTTGGCCTGCTGTGTTCATCCAGCTGTACACCTTGTTGTCTCGGATTCTCCAGCATCTGCAGTTCCTAGTATCATTGAAAGCATCAATTGCTTTTTGCGGAACTGAGTTCCAAACCCTTTGTCTGTAGAAGTGCTTCCCAACATCTGTCCTGAACTAAAACCCTTGCACACTCTTAAAGCTTCATTATGTCATTTTTTTTCTACAACCAGCGGGCACGATAAAAATTGGAGTATACATTGGACAGGGACAAGTCTTTCAATGATTTTATTGCTAATCACCCTGTACAGACGCACCTCAGGTGGGTCACAAACTCGGAGGTAGGGACTCGAGCACTGCACTGTTTTAAGAACACTTGTTTGGGTTATATTTATCGCTCAGTCCTTGATTTGTTGTGCTCCTTTAAAAGGTAGGCTCTTCTTTCAGTTTCCTGTTCAGCGTGACAAGGGCTTATCTGCTCCTTTCGGGTTTAGTGGGAAAGGCATGGTGTTTTTGTTCCAGTCACAGGGCAGAGTCCCGGTTTGAGGGTTGTGAGCTGGCATTGGGCCGAGCCCAGGAATGTAGCAGCGTATTCTCTGAAGTATGAGAGTGTGTGTCAAGTGAAGTCACCAGCAGTGAGGGGGAATTCAGTGAGAGCCTCTGGAGGTTTGGAGGCTGTGTTGTCAAATTCATTGGGAAGCTGTTCACGTCAGCAGCGGACAGAGCGCCGCACTTACAGCGGTAAGAAATGTGCATTGTGATTCTGAATATATATTTACATGGTCGTGTAGAGTTGAGAGTGCGCGATAAGGAAACGGCTTTAACGCAACGACGTGTAAAGCAAGGGAATTATATCATACGCAGCGTTTAAGGTAGCAAATAAAAAGAATAGGGTGGTGGGAAATGATTGATGAAAGCAAGCTAGCAAAGTTAAAGGTCTGCCGCACACAAAAAAAGAAGCTATCGACTGAGTTTACGTTCCGCCTGGTGTTGAAAGAGGGCAAGGGAAAGGGATTTCGCCTCAGATCCTGATTTATGTGTTCAGAAACCCTCTTCAGCCACACAAAGAGGGTAGACAGCAGAGGCCAATTCTTGGAGAATTGAAGGTTAAGAGGCTGGGGTATGGATAACTAGGCTGAAGGTTATGTTAGCAGCTCTCCCGCCCCCAGCTACCACTCCTAACAATGGTTTAAAGGGGATGTGTTTCCTGAGGTTTTATTTTAGCCGCGACATTTTCAGCGGGTTTTTTTTGTGTATGAACAATGAAAAATTGTTAAATTTGTGTAGGTTACCACATAGTCAAGAGAGATGGAGGCGGTGGTGGCGGCGGCAGCGGCAACCATTGAACCTGTGGGACTTAGAAAGCGAACTGGATAAAATCAGCGGGGTTATTAATGACTGAATTCAACATAAGGTTGAATAACAATAACAAGATGGGCAAGAGGCGCTCTTTGAGTGTCGCTAAAATGCGGGATTGAAGCGCATCTGTAGGAATCAGTAAACTCAGCAGAATCAACAAAACCAGCTTGGTTATCTCGCCAAGTCGAAGTAAAAGTCAAAGTTTTTTCCGGCCTTGCCAGATGGCATCTCAAATACTCCTCCCAGTTTCAAGTGCTGGAGATGCACGAAAGGAACCCACACAACCTACTGATTTCAGTTTTCTGACGTTCGTCAGCATCAAAGATAAGGTCAGCGTTTTCAGGGCAGTGTGTTGGGGGGCGGTAGTTAATTCTAAAATGTAGTTTATGAATGTGTAAAGAGAATGGATAAGGTGAATCTTGAATATTACTTCAACTTAAATACGGCATTAAAGTGGAACAGGTTTAAACTAATGAGGCACATTTGTAAATTGTGTTGGGAATTTGTCAGCTTTGGTTTAGTTGGTAATATTTCCAGCTCTGAGTGAGAAGATGGGTTTGAGTTCAGTCCAGGTTTAACAGATTAGGTTGACATTTTGGTGTGGTACTGACAGTGTTAGCCTTTCAGAAGTGCTGTGTTTTGGATGGGCCACTAAACTGAAGCCCCTGCCCTGTCAACTGGGTTTAAGAGTTACTATGACTACAATTTTTCAAGATCTCAAAAATATATCTCATTTCCTGCTTGAGCAAGTGGGCCTTTTTGAGGAAGACTGGAATGCTGTGATGGCAGAGGAATTGCGACATGTTCTACCTTTGAATGGAAGTACTGACAGCATTTTTTGTATCTAGCTTTTCGTTGTGTTCTGGTTCGAGTTTTTTTTTTACGTGTGTGTACGAAGTGTGTGTGTACAGTTGGTTTGCTCACATCGTGGTCGACTGCATTCCAAGTTCTAGTTTATACTTTTGAGTTGAAAGCTTCCCATACACTGAGCATTGGTATGCAAAATGAAGTAATCTTTCTGAATGGGAATCTAAACAATGAGAACTACAGTTGTCATGTAGTCTAACAGAAGAATTAAACTGCTCATCTGGTCTTGAAGGTTTTATTCTTTCTGAAGCTATTGCAAACTAAGTAGCGTAACTGAGCCAAAGATGTTTCTGTTTTTATGCAGCAGTTTTTAGAATATGTAGGCCTGTGACCAGCAGTATGCCACAAGAATGAGTGCAGGATCCACTGCTTTTCGTTATTTATATAAATAATTTGGATGTGAACATAGGAGGTATGGTGAGTAAGTTAGCAGATGACGACAGAATTGGTTGTGGACAACGAAGAAGGTTACCTCAGAGTACTGTGGGACCTTGATCAGATGGGCCAGGGCATAGTAGATAGAGACAAAAAAACTGCAGATGCTGGAATCCAGGGTAGACAAACAAGAAGCTGGAAGAACACAGTAGGTCAGGCAGCACCTGGAGGAAAGGAGCAGTCAACGTTTCGGGTATTACCCTTCTTCAGGACTGAATGTGGAGGTAGAGGGAGCTGAAGATAAAGGGAGGTGGAGACGGAGTCAGCGGAATGGCAGTGATAGGTGGACGCCGGTGGTAGGTATGACCTGGTTTTATCAATGGGAGAGATGAATCCAGTTGGTGGCTGGAAGGGAGGGTCAGAAGGTGGAATGGAAGAGAGGAGGTGGGGCTGGAAGGGGAGACAGGGGATGGGTGACAAAGTGAATTCTCCAATTACGAACAAGTGTTGAGTCCCCTGGGCTGTAGGGTTCCCAGGAGGAAGATGAGGTGGTGTTCTTCAAATTTGCGTTCCGAGTTGCTGTGACACTGGAGGAGGCCAGTGGCCAGATGGAGTTTAATTTAGATAAATGTGAGGCGCTGCATTTGGTAGGACAAATCAGGGTAGGAATTATACACTTAATGGTAAGGCTGTAGGGAGTGTTGCCAAACAAAGAAACCTTGGAGTGCACGTTCATAGTTCCTTGAAAGTGGAGTTGCATGTAGACAAGGTAGTGAAGAAGGCATTTGGAAGGCTTGCCTTTATTAGTCAGTGCATTGCGTATCGGAGTTAGGAGGTCATGTTGCAGCTGTACAGGACATTGGTTAGGCCACTTTTGGAACACTGCGTTCAGTTCTGGTTTCTGTGCTGTGGGAAGGATGTTGTGAAACTTGAAAGGGTTCAGAAAAGATTTAGAAGGATGTTGCCAGGGCTGGAGGGTTTAAGCTATAGGGATAGGCTGAATAGGCTGTTTCCCTGGAGCATTGGAGGCTGAGGGGTGACCTTATAAAGATCTATAAAATCATGAGAGGTATGGATACGGTAAATAATCAAGGCCTTTTCCCCAAGATAGGGGAGTCCAAAACCAGAGGACATAGTTTAAGATGAAAGGGGAAAGACTTAAAAGGGATCTAAGCAATCTTTTTCATGCAGAGGGCGGTGCATGTATGGAATAAGCTGCTGGAGGAGGTGGTGGAGGCTGGTACAATTATGACATTTAAATGGCGTATGGCTGGGTACATGAATAGGAAGGGTTTAGAGGGATATGGGCAATGCTGGCAAATGGCACTAGATTAATTTAGGATATTTGGTTGTAAAAGCAAGTTGGACTGAAGGGTCTGTTTCTATGCTGTACATCGCCATGATTCTATATAAGCTGATATTGCTTTAGCTTTAGTTATGCTGCAATGCTGGATTTTGAAACTTGTCAATCAATGCATCGATCTACATTCAACTTCAAAGTTGTTCGTATACTGGTACTTGTAATCAAACATGTTCGGAGGTTTCAATATGTCCATTCTGCACTGAATAGATTTGCTAACTTTGACATGGATAAGGTGCGTGATTGCAGGTATTCACTTTTATCTTTTTGGTTGCCTTTATTATGGTTAGGGACTTTGTGTTTATTCATGTGATACTACCCTTTTTAACATGTGCAAAGACTCTGAACTGTAATGTTGTTAATCCAAAGAAAGAAAAAAACTCTCTTTCCACAGGGCCTCTTACAAATTATGTCCCAAAGTGACCAACATCCAATGAAGTATATTTTTGAAAAAGGTATAATCTCTGCTGCAGTAGGAAACATAGTAGGTAGTTTGTGGATAGTAAATTTCTGTGGTCTGTGAAATAAATTGGTAGCTAATCAATTTCACGCAGTGGCTGAGGGATAACAATTGGGGGTAAACTCCTGCCCCTCTTCAAACAGTGGCATTTGATCTTTAATGTCCACATGATATCACAGATGGGGTTTTGACTTCAGGTCTTGTTTGAAAGATGAACTTTTACAGATTTTTTTAATATACTTGTTGATTTATCTGTCGTGTTTTAGCCACACTTGTCAAAAAGTATGTTATAAAAAGAGAGGTAGTAATTTCTTCTAGTAAAAATGGAAAATACTGGAAATACTTTACAATTTATCGGCATTGTAAAAAGAGAGTAAATATTTCAGGTTTTTTTTTCATGACTTTTCTCAGTTGACATGGAAAATACAAGTGTTTTCTGATTTCTTGATTTGTCTTATCAAACAGAAATTAAATAGATTTGTTTTAACTTGACTTACTAACAGTAACTAACTAACAATAACTAAATTTTTGTAACTTTAAGGATACACACAGCTCAAATATATCTGCACCTTAGCAACAAAATAATATTTCACACTGAAAGGTTACTTTCATGACCTGATCTCATCTGATCTGCTAAGGAGACTGATCACCACCAGGAAAATAATGTTGTTCAGTCCCCACTACACTGTCTGGACAGTAAATCCATCTGAGATAACACGGTATGGAGCTGGAGGTACACAGCAGGCCAGGCAGCATCAGAGGAGCAAGAAAGCTGATGTTTCGGGTCATGACACTTCTTCAGAATTCTGAAGAAGGGTCCTGACCCGAAACGTCAGCTTTCTTGCTCCTCTGATGCTGCCTAGCCTGCTGCATACCTCCAGCTCCACACTGTGTTATCTCTGACTCCATTATTGGCAGTTCTTACTATCTCTGATTTGAGTAAATCCATCTGAATGGATTAAGACGTTGTTGGAAGTGTTTGGTCTGATCTCTCTCAATCAACTGACTGAAACAGCAGACAACATTAATGATTAACAACTGGTGGAGGCAGTCAGAAAGTTGAATTGCCTGAAGCCCCATCAGCTGAAACACTTAATGAGAGATTGGGTCAACCACTGTCATGAGAGACTCTTGTGATGCAGCAGACTGAGAGACCCTGGTTAAAATCCCACTTGCTCCAGAGGTGTATAATAGCATATCTGAACAGATTCATGAGAAAAATAGGTTTAAACAAAATTTTCAACCTCCACCACAATGTTGGTCCTTGCATCTGCTTTATTTATTTTGCAAAAAGAGACTTTGATTGGATGTAGCAATCACAGTTGCAAAGTATTATTTGATTTTAGATTTATTTAATGAACCTATCTGCATTTCCAACTCTTTCCATGATAACAATGGAGAAACCTAAGCATTTGATGTTGACATCCAATTTTTAATGCTGATACCATTTCAGAACAGACATCTTTAAATCGATATTTATCACTTGCCAATGCAGTTTTTGGGATGCTTCATTGATTTCATTTTTAAGTAGCTCCTGTATTGGAATAAAGTGTTCACACCTAAAATTGCTCATTATTTTTGGAAAAAGAAGTCAGGAGAAAAATTAGTGAAAGCATCACATCAATGATGCTGAAATGAATTTGGGTACTGTAGGTATCAGGTAAATGCACTCTGGGTCTGATTTTGTAACAGAAACTGAAATGAAGGTTATTCAATTTGGATTGTTTTTAAAGTGGAGCTGGAATCTTCTATCTCCTTTTACTTCAAAAAAAATCTGCATTGCATTAGGGTCAAGTCCCCCTTAAAGAGAGTTGAGGTGGCCTAATTAACTTAGTTGGCCAGGTGGTTGAGCATGTGGATCAAATTAATACCAGCAGCAAGAATTTTTGATACTCGGCTGAGGTGGAATTGGGATCTACCACTTTGCCCTACCTGTATTTGGAGAAAAGGGATACAGCAGCTTTAGGGGAATCTGTGAACAATCACTGGAGGCAGGGAACTCTAGCAGAACCGGCAGTGCACCAATCCAGTTTCTATAATAATCTCCTCATAAATGAAATCATCAAGGGCTGATGCCGGTAGCACACTGGGCATTGAACATGTAGTAAGGTTTCTAATGGTGCCTGTTGTTATTTGGATTTACCCCATCCTCCCTTCAGCTCAAATATTATTGCCTCCTAAGGAGCTGAATTTGCAACTTGGTAAGTGAAGTGAGGTAAACTGGGCATCTGGGATCTTGATGAAGAGGACAATCAATAAGCTGTCTCTTTAACCAAGAGATTTGAAGATTGTAATATAAACAGTACAAAGACACAGAAGCAAACGTAAATTATACTAGGTGAATTTGACCAAAAACAAACAGTACAAACATACAAAGAAACTCGGGATCTAGAACAAGAGCAAAAATATTCAGTAAAAATGATTTTTAACATTTTGTAAAATTTCCAAAAATATTTAATACCTGAAGGAATGAGCTACTTGTTGATTTTCAGTCTGAGGCTGAGCAGCAATAATTGACGATTACACATCCTTTTTTGGGAAAGGAGTGATATGTTCATAATAATCTGATTTTCTGCAGCGGGTTTAACTCTTATCTGTTGTGCAACTGGCATTATGTAAATCCAGACTTCTTGAATCAATGCATAACACCGCTGTGAGACAGAAAGTAAAATATTCTTTTCAGCTCAGTTTGAACAACAAATTTTGTCCATTGGCATTTAACCACACATCTGTTCCTCACCTACAGTTGTGATACAAATTACGCAGGAGCAGTATTAACTTCATTGTTCATTTGACTGACTGTACAGATTAGGATCACAAGTAGCCATTTGGTCCCTCAAATCAGCTCTGCCATTCAATCAGATCGTGACTGATCAGTTTGTGTTTTGAATTTCACATTCTCGTTACCTTAGGTTCTTGTTCAGAAAGGGAATCAGTCTACCTGTGCCTTTAAAAATATTCATTATCTTGCCTCTGTTGACTTCTGAGGCACTATTCCAAAGTCCTGAGAAAATTCTGGTGGAACCCAACTGAGCAGTGAGCAACTTGTTGCAAAGTAAGTACTGCACTGTTGTTAACACATTCAATTGCTTCTTAGTGGGTTTTGAGAAGATTGATGGGACAGTAACTGCCTGGATTTGATTTGTCCTAATTCTCTTCGTCTCTGTCTTAAAAGGATGACCCCTAATTTTAAGTCCAGAACTAGGGGAGCATTGCCTTATCGACAAAAGGAAACATTCTCACCACATCCACTTTGTCAAGACTGTTCAGGACCTTTTATAAACTTCAATTATACCACCCCTTGGTGTTATAAACTCTGGCAGGAACCAAAGTCTGTCCAATCTATCCTCCTAAGACAACTCACTCATTCCAGGAATCAGTCTAGCAAATGTCTTCTGAACTATACCTAATACATGTGAACAATATTGCCTATCACTTATTAAAATCATATATTCCCTGTGCATATTCACCAATTATGTTGAACATTTCACTCTTGTAATGGCAGGGTAGTGAATGGAGTCTGACAGCAAAGACTGTTGGCTCCACTAAAATCCCAGCTGTACCACAGAAGACTCGTTCCAAAATGAGTCAACTTATTCCAGAACAACTGCAACACTGGCATCTACTTGAAAATGTGGGAAATTGTCCTGTCCACTAAAAGTAGTACAAATCAAATTCAGGCAGTTACTGTCCCATCAATCTTCTCAAAACCCACTAAGAAGCAATTGAATGTGTTAACAACAGTGCAGTACTTACTTTGCAACAAGTTGCTCACTGCTCAGTTGGGTTCCACCAGGACCATCAAGTCTAAACGTCTTTAGAGCCTTGGTCCAAACAGGAGCAAAAGAGCTGAATTAGAGAGAAGAAGTGAGAGTAAGATAGTAGGTGACCACTGTAGAATCAAACAGACTTTGCAAAATTTGAAGTTAGAGGGAATGAGAGAAGAAAACTCTCCCTTGGTTGAAATCATACCCAACAGAGAAGGCAATCATTGTGGTCACTGGAAACCAGTCGTCTCTAAATCAAGATATCACAGGATTTCTTCAGTGTGTCTGAGGCCCAACAATCTTTTTTTTTGATCTTTTGATGGGCAGAATTGCCCTGTTCCTAATTGCCATAGCGATAAACTGAGTGAGTGACTAGGCTCTTGGAAAGGATGTTGAAATGTCAACCATATTGATGTGGGTCAGGGGTCACATGGACTGTACTAGCAGACTTCTTTTGTGAAGGATATATGGGTGTTTGAGAACATGTTAGTTTCATAATCGCCACTCATGAGACAAATGTGCTATTCCAAATTTACTAATCCTTTGAACTTAAGATCCTTTAGTTACTGTGGTCTGATTTGCACTTATGGCTGTGGAGCAATGATCTGAACCTTGGGGTTACCAGTTGAGTAATGTTACTACAGTCCCTATTTTCAGTTGCTGCAATAACAGCCTTCCCTCCATCATAAGGTGATAGATCTGTTGATTTTATTAAAGCTTCAATTCTTTTTGTAACTTCTCATAATGAAGCAGCATGTGCCTGCGTTCAGCAAGATCTGAATAGTATTCAGGCTTGAGCTGAGCTGATAAATGGCAAGTGACGTTCACTGCATGCAAATATCAGGCGATGACCGTCTCCAACAAAAGAGTATGTAACCACCGTCCTTTGACATTTAATGATATTACTCTCGCTGAATTCCCCAATCCAGAAAATAAACTGGGCCAACCATATTAAGTATGAGCAACTCTCAGTGAACTCCTTTATTGTCTTAAAGTGTAAGACACGAGTGAATACTCTCCACTTACCTGGATGAACACCGCTCCAGTGCACATAACTTGACACCGTTCATGACAGATTGATCCCACGTTTAAACACTCACTTCTTCCACAGCTTATATGTATCACCTGCAACACGCTTGGCAATGTTTTTAACTTGAGAATAAAAGTCAGCTTTAAGAATTGCTCTTTTTTTTTAATTTCTATTTGGATCCTGCAGGTATAAATGTAAGTATAGATATAGGACAGTTGAAGCTAACATTCATTTCTCTAAATATTATACTCTGCTGTTAAACTAAAACTGACAAATTGAAAAGTAATTTTTGAATTGTTTCTACCATTTCTAGTCTAATGTTGTTTGTATTGATTTACTAAAGTTGAATATATTTTTGGGAAGTTAGCATACCTCCTTAAAACAAACCTGACTTCACAAAAAGAGGAGCTTTACCTTTGTTTAAACAAACATGATAGAATTGCCTCAGATGTATTGTTGTGGATCACTTTTCACTCAAGTCTGATAATTTAATGGTCACCAGTGCAGTCACTGAATTCTGATCGAGACTATGCATACTTTGATTCCGTTCAAAATGCAATTGTTATGCCTATTCACTGAGTCACGTATGTTTTCACATATTAAAAAAGTCACGTTTTAACTGGTGTTGTCTGCTGGTAAAGGTGTGATATTTTTGCTTTTACCACAAGCAGTATGCCAAATGAACAACTGGTTAGGTAATCTATCTTAATATCTACTGTATGTGGTTTTGTGCGCCTGTCCAAGAGAATTTGAATGATTTTTTTTCTTGGAGTAAAGATGCTACAGTAATGCAAGTTGGTTTTATTTTAAAGAAACAAGTTGAATCAGAATAGTTACTAATGTGATGTAAGAGAGCTATATATGGGAGCAAACTAAGAAAGAGTAGCAGCACATTTCCCATTCAGTTGCAACCTGATCCAGTTTCCTGAGTAGTGCATTCGGCAACATAAGATAATAGAATCCGCATATGTCAATTTCCTTTAGTTGTCTGGTTGGTTGGCGAGGTAGATGCATTTGGAATCAACTGGAGGAGTATTTCTGTCCTTAATTTAAAATTTTAGGAACAAATCTTATTTTAATGTGGATGGATTAAATTTAAAACATATATAGCCCTTTTTTAAGATGGCTTTGGCTGCTGTGTTGCTATTTAAAGATTCTTTTACAAGAAGGTATCTCCTTAACTGAATTAAGTGTGAAAGTATTTAAGTGCTCTATATTGCGTCTTTTTACTGATCTATAACATTTGTGAACTGAGGAGATGTTGAGCAGGAAACCGTTTTGCAAACACAGCGTAGTTGCAAATGAGTGGTTAATACTGTATTTAAATAATGTGGTTAGAAAGAAGTAGACCAGATTTCTGCTAAATTGCCCTGACATTTAAGAGTGGAGGTGACTCAGATGTCTTGTATTGCATATTTGCAATGATTAGTATGACGGGGATTCTCATGTACATACCATATCTTTGGTATTTTCAAGATGTTTTTGGGTAATACAAATGGAGATGGGAGCAGTTGTCCCAAGACTTGAGTAGTAGGTGGGTCAAAAGGGGTAGAGTTCAAAAATCTTTTAAGTACTTTAAGATTGAAAATAATGTTACGTTAAAATTGAAAGGACCATAAGAACAAGGAGCAAGAGAAAACTATTTGGCTCCTCCAGCTTGCTCAGCCATTCAACAAGATCATGATCAATCTGACTGTTAACTCAAATCTGCATTTCCGTTTAACAAAATTTTACCCACGTCTGCCTTTAAAAACACGTAAGGGCGGTGTTTCTACCACCTTCTCAGGATAACGAGCGGGAGGGGAAGACTGCCACATCTTGGTTATAACAGATTTTTAAACAGTAACCCCTTTTTTATTTTTTTTCTCTTACAGGAGGAAACATCCTATCCAAATCCAACCTGTCAAGATTCCTGAGGATCTTGTTTCAATCAAGTTGCAGTTTGTTTGTTTGTTTGTTTGTTTCTGTTTGCTTCAGTAGATCTAAGCCTAGCCTGTCCAACTTTTGGCATAAGACAGCCTGTTCATTCCAGGTACTGGCACAGTGAACTTTTACATCCTTCCTTAAACAAGGTAATCAACATTTTATCAGAGGTAATAGGTACTGCAGATGCTGGAGAATGCGAGATAACAAGGTGTGGAGCTGGATGAACACAGCAGGCCAAGCAGCATCATAGGAGCAGGAAAGCTTGACGTTTCGGGCCTAGACCCAGCACTGTACATAGTTCACCAAATGTAGCTTCGCTATTCTGGCCATCATTTAGTCCAGCAAAATATGACATTAATACCTTTCTTGTGCCCATTTAAGACAGCTGACCAACATTTGGTCAAAAAGACCAGTTTTAAGGAGCATGTTAAAGGAGGAAGCAGGTGGGAGGTGACTATATTGAAGGAGAGGATTCCAGGGCTAAACAGTTGAAAGCATGGCTGCTACGGCTGGGTGGATTAAAATAGGCCATGTAAAGAAAAGACATTGCTGCAGCTCATTCATATTAAGTGTCATATCCAGGGTGTGGGGGATGTTGGGGCGGATGATCCCGATTGGAAAGGCTCATATGTGGAGTTGTGGGGAAAAGGTGACCGCACGTTCAAGGACTTCAGATGCATAGAGAGGCTGGTGATGGTAGTTTGCCAGGGCAGAGAGTTCATATTTGTTTTTGAAGAATGGCTGCAGCTTTGAAAGAATCCAAAGTACATTACAGAAGGACTGAAGAGAGAACTGTTCACAATGTCGGGCATCATGGTGGCCCAGGAAAGGGGATCAACAATCCAGTGGGGATAGCAGGGGATTGATCTGCTCGTGTGATTGTGGGGAGAGATGAGAAAGGAATCTTCAGTAAGATAGTGATTCAGTGCTAAGGCTTGGAAATATCTGTTCCTGAACCTGGGTCCCTGCTATTTCTGAGCAGCTGTGACACTGACAGTGGCCCTATTTTAATACTCACTGCGTCATTGGGTTCTCATCACCACTGAAACCAGACTGGTGACTTGGTGGAGTCTTAGGCTTCATCTGTCTGGACGATGAAGTTAATGGACCCAAACTTTTGGGCTTTGGTTCACAGACCTCTCCATTACTGGTTTTGTCTTCTGCCATATCTGAATCTGTTGTGGAGTATTGATACAAATCAGTTATTATGAAATTTCCATCATTGTTACATTGAACAACTGAGGCCAGCATGGTAGGAGGAGATCTACATGGACACTGGATTATTTTCAGTCCTATGTTTTCTGTGATGGCCGGGTACTCAGCAACTATATAGTTGCTATTATCAGACTCTCCTTTTAAGATTGTGATTGCTAACCTGTGTTACGTGCTTTCAAGTACACTGTGCTTTCTAGCAATTGCACTTATCCTTTGCTTTTCAAAAATAAGTTAGTTTCTCAGGTCAGCAATGTTTTTGAACTTTTTAGTAGCCATGTGGGAAAGCTACATTTCAACAGTCTCCTACTTTGAGAATAATGCTTCTAAGTGAGAGATACAAGATGTTGTAGAGAGGATTACTATTGAATGGTTGTACAGAATAATGATGAAACTGATAAATTTCCCTAATTTCAATACGTATTTGTGCACAAGGATTTGGTCTGAAGAAGTATTTTTTGACACTTGGCCACAGAGCGATTAAAACCAGTAGGCACAATTGTTGATCGTTTGCTTTTTTTAACATATAAACAGGTACATAGGCAAACAGAAATGGGGAACTATGGCAGTCGTTCTCTTGGGATTCCTCCTGGGAAAGGACCAAATCTTGTCGGATGTATTGATTTGATGGATGGTCATACAATTCAGGTAAGGAGCTTAAATAAGCCAGCAAAAATTGTACAGGTTGCAAGAAGTAGCAGTCGAAAGTATGCAAGTTGCTGAAGTGGATGTCTAAAGATGTAGAAAATGAATGAAATAAACGTGAACAACTTTGGATAAAGCATTCTGCATATGAAAGCTATTTTACTTATTAACATAGTTTAATTTTTAAAAAGGCGCTTTAGTGCTCCATACTGTTTCAACAATCCAAACACATCTGATGAAAAGGAGGTGGCTTTTTGGATTTGATTTCAGTAGAACAATACTTACAATTGGGTTACTGCGTATCAGTCAGGAATAGGAACTTTTTGGCTGTCCTTTTCCTTTCACTCCTTTCAAACAGGACATAGTAACCAGTTCTGATAGCTAATCTCAGCTAGGATGGCGGTAGAGCTATCTCACCACCAGGCAAGAATAAAACCCAAGACAATTTCACTCTATATAGCTCAGTCCAATGCCAAGTATTGTATTTAGTGAGGCTAAGCAACTAGTTATTTACTCAAATCTGTTTCAAAAAGCAGCTATTGCTTGGCTGCTCAACGGGTCTTGAACATTAAGCCCACCACTCAATTTTTAGTCCACATCTGTAAAAACATATTCACATACCTCACCAAATTTTTCTGTGTTTCTCTAATATTCTAAATTATTCAGTACTGCTGAAAAATACACATTTTGTTGATGCTTTAGATCTTGTACTCATCTGGACAATTCACAAAAAAAAAACCAAGGTAAAGGAAAGCTTATTTTTGAAGTCATGGTGTAGTGAGACATGTAGATCAGTCAAGGTTTATGGAATGCAATCCAACTAGAAACGCTGTGATAAAGATTAAAAAGCATAGCTGTAACTTGTTACCTTTTTAATGTCTGTCTTATAATGGGCTATGGTAGTATTATCTGTATAACCATGGTGTAATTTATCAGTGGAATATTTAATGAGGCTATGAGTGCCACCAACACCACTTCTCTTCCTCACCCCCACCAAACCACCCCCCCCTCCCCAAAATACTGTGTTTTTATTAATTCATGGGATGTGGGCTTAACTACCTAATGTTAGCCTTAAAGTTCAGGGCAAGTCTAAGTAGATGACAGACATGGAGAAATATAGAAGGATGTGGTCTCTAGGTCATTTTGACAGTCGAAGTCAATTGTCCATTCTAACACCACATAAATGCTTTGACCTGAGAAGGAAAGGCACTGTTCTTTCCAGTCGGACTCCATTTGGATTCTGCAGTGGTCTTATTAACACATTAAAGATTTGAGGGACTTGACAGGGTAGATGCTGAAAGGTTGTTTCTTCTGGGGAAATCTGGAATTAAGGAACACAGGTGCAACATAAAGTGGTCTCCTCCAATGAAGAATTGAGGAGGAATTTTTTCAGAGGGTTGTTAGCCTTTGGAATTCACTACTCCAGAGTACGCTGGATGCTGGATCTTTGGGTATCTACTGGACTGAGTTAAAAATTTTTGATTGACATGGGCGTCGAGTTATTGAGATCATGGTAAAGAGGAGTTAAGGCCACAATCAGATTAGTCATGGTCTTATTGGATGGAAAAGCAGGCTTGAGGGGCTGAATGGCCTACTCTACCACCTATTTATTACGTTCCTATCATGCATTTATGAACCTGCTATAATATCTTTATTATCTGCACTGAAAATATTTAATTTGTGTTTTTAAGTACTTGGTTTACATTTGGGCTCCCTAGCTCATATCTTTTTGTTATGTATGCATTTTTCCAACAGGGAAATTTCTTACGCTTGTACTACCCATGTGAACAGAGTGGGAAGCAAGAAGAACCACTGTGGATTCCTAATCGTGAATATTACTATGGGCTGGCTGATTTTCTTAAACGTAACAGAAAATTTGTTGACTATATGTTAAGCCATTTGTATGGTAAGAAACGTTCTCCTTTGTTTCTTGCTTTGACCTTTTTTTTTTTTGAACAACGATAAAATAACATTGCAAATAAAGCTTCAATATTTGTTCACTTTACGTTTTGTTGAAGTTTGCAACAACTTTTCTCACCAAACTGCATCAGGAAAATATCAATATTTGTATCTGAAAAACGATTGACTGATCTGAAGTATGAGATATTTCACCAAAGCATGAACTTTTCTAACATCCAGACTTGAAACCACAAGTTGCGCACTAAATGTGAATACAGCAAACTTCTTACTTAAACCAGCACTCTTGATAAAGTCGTAAAATTGTATACCTCAAAATACTGTGATCTATTGCAAAATCTGAGTATTTATTCTATAAATAAAGTATAACAGTGAAGTGTTTCTATTACGGACTGATTTTTAGGTGGTGTGTTGATGTTTTTACTTCTTATTTTTAAGCTTTGCTTGGTCAGGTTTTATTGTGGTTATGTGTACTGTTGATTATCCAGAATATTCGATCAACTGGCACACTCCTGGCCCCCTAGATGCTGATTCATAAAATGTTTTCTGTACTACTTTTAACTAATCTCTCTCTGTTCAGAAATTAGGGTTCACGCAGCCAGTGAGGCTAGTAAAGAAAGATTGATGTAGATTTAAATCCACTATATATGTTTCACAGTAGAAACTGAAAACACCATCAATGATCCAATGATTTGATACATTGGCTTGAAAGGAGAAGATCAGTTTCTTTAAAAGTACTGTTCATCTCACTTCCTCCTGTCTTCTGATTCATTTGGTGCGCTCTGAAGAAGGGTCACTGGCCTTGAAATGTTAATTGCATTTTCTCTCCACAGATGTTGCCAGACCTCCTGAGTTTCTCCAGCACTTAGTAAAAATCATCTCTTTTGTAACAACCTGACCTACTGAGCTGACCAACTTCATAGATCTTTACAAGTAAAACAATAGAAGTGTCTGTTCAGAGTATGTTGGGTGCCACCTCCTAATATTATCCCACGGTGGCTCATTGGTTAGCACTGCTGCCTCATAGCGCCAGGGACGCAGGTTCGATCCCACCCTTGGGCGACTGTCTGTGTGGAGTTTGCATGTTCTCCCTGTTTGGTTTCTGCCGGGTATTCTGGTTTCTTTCCATAGTCCAAAGACATGCAAGTTAGATGGATTGGCCATGCTAAATTGCCCGTACTGTTCAGGGGTGTAGGTAGGTCTGACATGGGAAATACAGGATTATGTGGATGGCTTGCTCTTCGGAGAATTGGTGTGGACCCATTGGGCTGAATGGCCTGTTTCCACACTGTAGGAATTCTATGAAATAAAAAAGCATCCTAAAAGGTTGAAATGACCTACAAAACTCTCTCTGCTGAACCTAATGCCAAAATAATTGTACTGAGTGCGTGCATGTGTGGCCATAGGCTTGTTACATTTTTGAAGTTACATAAAATGAGCCATTTTAAAGCACAGCTCTATCTTTCAGTAAAAGCCATTTTTAATCTAAGCATTTTCACATGTGTAAGCCTATATTTACATGGCTTCCCTCTCCCCACGGGAAGTGTTTACGACTGATCAGCCATGAACATGATATAATTTAATGGCCCATTTGCTCAGTCAAGTCAAAATTATTGAAAAATAACTCAATCCTACAATGACATAGAGCTGGGTATTGTTGGCATGGATGTGAAAACAAATGCTGTACTCCTCAGATACTGCTGTCAAGGGACAATACTTGGATAAGAAATAGGATTTAAAGATTATTTTTATTTGTTGTATGAATTTGATCTCCATGTCATTGCTATTATATGGTAAAATCTTGGCATAATTTTCACCTTTTTTTTGAGGAAAGTCTTGTGACACAGTGGGCAGTGTTCCTGCTTCTCAGCCAATCTGTCAGACCAGGTCTCACAGCAGGACTTGATGGTAAAGGCAGGCACATTGATTTACATGGCCAAATGGATCGAGTATTCAAAGTACACGAATGACAAATAGTAAAAGACAGAGACATTTCCAGTCAGCCATGTGATAGAGGGAAAATTGACACCTTTACTATCACTTTTCCTAGCTCCAGATTACAACCAGTATGTAAAAGTGCATGCTGCCAAAGCAGTGTGGACTTCCTATTGGCTCAATTGCTGAATGGCCAACAGCCATTGGATTTCTCATTCCAGCTGGAGTGGATTTGGGACTGCCTGCTTGTGTTACCTCTGCTGGAGATCATGGTGTTGTTGATCAGACCTGCTTCTGAGACAGGAGTTGAAGAAGCCTTCTGTATAATGTTGCAGTAATTTTTGATCACCGTTGAGAAAAAAAAAATAACTTTAATCGTGATTTTAATGTTAAGTATTGTAGTGTGGCGTGCGCATTTGTTTTACTTCAGTGCTATATGCAGAAAGTACACTGTCAACTTAACTGCTTCAACTCTGTACCAATTTTAAGTGGCAAGCTCAAGGAGCTTGTGCTGGCTCTGTAAGAGGTACTCAGGTGGAGGCTGTCCTCTGTTTTGTTTTTCCCTTCAAATAATTTCCAATTTCCTTTTTGAAAACCATGATTTTTGGAGCAGAAGTCATTATATTGAGGGATTCGTCTTTGAAAGGATCCAGTATACTTTCCTTTTCTGGTAATTGCTTTTGTTCTGAACCTCTCGGTTTAAATGTTTTTTTTTGCTTGTCAAAGGTTACTGCTTCCCAGGTCTGCTCCCCAGCTCACTAAATAGTTATCTCACTGCCAGCACATGTCTGCCAGTTTGACTGAACTCCTGTCTCTAGTGTAGAGTATTCTTCTTTACATATTCAATGCAAACAGCGGAAACATCCATTGCTTCACAAATTTGTAGCTGTAAAACCAAAACTGAAGATTCTGTAGATGGCTTCATTTTGTCTGCTCCAAGGACAAAATTGATCTGAATTGTTGACCTACATGCTCAAATTTTTGTTATTCGTCACTGTTAAATAAAATGATGAACTTGGAATTATCTGTAGCATGTACACTGTATCACATAATACCAAATTTGCTAATCTGTATTAAAACGGTATGAACATTGACAACTTCACAAATGAAAGAACCAGTTTCATTTTGTTTATATGACATCATCAGGTTTCTGGCATTTTTGGTGGGCTGTTTTAACCAAGTCAATTGAGTTTGTTCATTGGAAAGGAAAAATAAGGTACTTGAATGTAAGTTAGAGCAGGGGACTTCAAAACAAAAGCATTTCCTCAAATCGAATGGTTATGTATCACTCCGTTACATTAAACGGCAAGGAATATGTGATCAAACATTGCAGCTCGAACAGTAAAGTTGAATCATTTTATTTTCTTGACAGGGTCATGCAGCATTCCTGCAGAATGGAATGCTCCATTTAAAACTGGAAGATATCCTTTAGTCGTTTTCTCTCACGGCCTTGGAGCTTTCAGGTAAAGCAATTGTAAGATCATTAACAAATACACCATTTATTCCTAAAGAACTTCATCCATTTGTGATTGGGAGAAACGTAATCTTAACACACAATGGTTAAACCAGTAACTTCTGATAAAATTCAAGGTCAACATAAAGAAGATGGTAGATGGAAGGAGGGTTTGTCAGCCCGTGTACGTGCTGTTGTGAAAAACTCTCTATAGTTTCTCCTTTCCTTGCCCCCCTCAACCTGTCACTTCCATGTTTCTGTTGTCACTTGTATTCCGAAACTATAATTATAAATTAGAGATCTTCTAGGACTTCAGTAATGCCATTGAGTGACTTGGTACCCAAGCAGCCCACATCATTTTATAGTTCACTCTTCCTCTCCATGTGACTGAAATTATTAACTTGATGTGAGGATTATTGGAAGAAACTCGTTTATTATTACCCTGATCCATAAGAATGGGAAGTAATTATGGATTGGTGGGTTTTACAAAGAGAATTCTTTTAGCTGGTAGTCATCTGATCCTGTCCACATCTGATATCTGCTTGTGCACTTTCCTGCAAAGGGAAGAATGTGTGACCCAAATGTAGGAAATACTGAATTCTGTAAAAACCCATTTTTACACATTGGGAGGAATTCTGAAGCATCATATGTTTTAATAACTAATGAGCAGGTGAATTGATGCAATTCAATGAACTGAAATTGCACCACTTCAGTGTAATTGATTAGATATGTAGCATTTTGTGATGCTTCTTGACACAGGGTATGATATCCATTTTTGGGTACCGTGTTTCTGCACCAGACCTTTCTGTCAAGAAAACAGGCCTCTCAATGCCACTTGCTGAGGCCCAACTGCTGGTCTATTAATTGGCCTGACATCTCAGTTCAGGACCATGTACTTGCATATTTGAGAAGATGGGAGCTCCCAGGAGGACAGGTAAGTTTCTTACTGAGATGTTAATTTCTTCTCCATCTCAAAAGTTAAGCTCCGTTTCTCTTTTTGTAGGACTCTGTATTCAGCCGTATGCATTGAACTGGCTTCACGAGGATTTGTAGTTGCTGCAGTGGAACACAGGTAAGAAATTTGAATTCTGAATCAACAAAATTCTTTGCATAAGTGTCATATAAATTATGTATCCTGGTTATAGACTTAAAAACCTTGCTAGGAAACACACAGTATAAAATGTTTGTTTTTTTTTTATTTAATCCAGTCACTCCACTTGAATGGATTCAAATGCCAGCTGTGACTAACGGTCCAACTTGCTTGCTGGCAATTTTATTTTCCTACTCATTCAGAAGAATATGGGCATCGCTTGCTAGGCCATTGTTTATTCCCAATCTCTAATTGTCCTGAAGAAGGTGGTGGTGATCTGCCACTTTGGACTGTTGAAGTTCTTGGGTATAGGAAATGCTAACATTGTGTTGTTAGGAAAGGAGTTCCATTTTCAGATGTGACCAGGTTTTGTAGCTGGAACGTCACAATGGCTGGATTTGTGAAATGTTCTGAACTTGAAATTTGTTTGACTGGACATACTTAGTGGTCATCCCACCTTAAAAAAAGGGAGGATTTCTGAAAATTTGCTGAAACACAGTGGGAACACATGACCACAATTGCTACATTTTGGCATAGTTATGCACTTCCTGAATTTTTTTAGATACGTCAATTACCATTAATTTATTTTCTTAAGCAGGTAATGTTCAATAGCATGCTTGCATTTATATAGGGGTGACTTGTGAAGAAACTAATAATGGTCTGTTGGCTGAAATCATCCTTATACATACAAACAGACACCAAATAACATTTTAATGTAAAAAATAAATGATGTAAAGCATGTAAAAGCTTGTGTTTCCGTGGTTTATCGTTATGCCAAAAAACATTTCACTACACTGAGTTAAAGCACTGTGAACTAAGGAGGTAAGAATATATTGATCATTGAGTAAACTTTTTTTTAACCCATTTCACAATCCATTCCAGTCTATTCCACATTTGACTTTTCACTAGTCCAATATGGAAAGACACTGTAGACCTGGTTTCTCTTTTTATGTTCAGTCCTGAGATGTGAGCATAACTAGCAAGGCCAGCATTGTGATTGTGGATATAGTCAGCAGTACCAAAAGGAGCAGAAGAGAGAAGATGATCCATAGACAGTCACAAACACCAAACAGCATGAGATAGGGGGAGCAGAAACCAGCTAAAACAACATGACGAGAAGAGATAACAGTCTGAGTGACACCACAGGAAAGTCATGAGCTGATAGGCTGCTGAGCAGTTACTGTTAGGGAATAGATCAACTCCAGTAATTTTTGAAAAGCATTAATTTCTAAACCAGCACAGGGAAGAGAAATAATTTGCAGGCACTGGAAAGGATGTTGAGGGTGAACAATTCCCACTTTGAACTAATCTCCAGTTTATTTTTCTTTCTTTATTCATGGCATGTGGACATTAGCTGGCTGGACCAGCATTTATTGACCATCCTAGTTGGCCTTATGAAGATGGTGGGGAAGCTGTCTTCTTGAGACACAACAGTCCGTGTGCTGTAGATTGACTCACGTTAGAGAGAGAGTTCCAGGATTTTAACTTAGTGACAGTTCTGGAATGATTTGTATTTCCATATATCTGCTGCCCCTGTCCTTTGTGATGGCGTTGGTCATGGATTTGGAAGGAGCGGTCTAAAGAGCCGTGGAGAGTTTATGTATTGAGTGCATCATATTGATAGCACACACTGCTGCTACTGAGCATCAGGGAAAGGTGGGGGGGTGCGATGGAGAATATTAGTGGATGTGGCGTGAATCAAGCGGGCTGCTTTGTCCTGGATGATATCACGCTTCTTGAGTGTTGTTGGAAATGCACCCATCCAGGCAAGTAGAGAAAATTCTATCACACTCCTGACTTGTGCCTTGTAGGTGGTGGACAAGCTTTGGAAAGACAGGAAGTGAGTTACTCGCTGCAAGGTTCCTGGATTCTGACTTGTTCATGTGGTTACAGTATTTATATGGCTAGTCCAGTTCAGTTTCTAGTCAGTGGTAACCCCCAGTATGTTAATAATGGGGAATTCAGCAACGTTACTGCCATTGAATGGCAAGGAGTGATGGTTAGATTTGCTGATGGTCATTGCCTAGCATTTGTGTGACGCAACTGTTATTTGCCACTTGTTAGCAAACCTAGACCTTGCCCAGATTTCTCTGTATTTAAGCATGGACTGCTTTATTATCTGAGGAGTCGTGAGTAGTGCTGAACATTGTGCAGTCATTGACGAACATCCTCATGTCTGACGTTATGATGGAAGGAAGGTCATCGATGAAACAACTGAAGATGGTTGGGCCTAGGACATTCCCCTGAGGAACTTCTGCAGTGATGTCCAGGAGCTGAGATGACTGACCTTCAACAACCACAATGTCTTCCTACATGCAAGGGACTGGCGAAAGGACAGCTTTCCCCCGTTATTCCCGTTGAATCCAGTTTTGCTAGTGTGACAATACTATGGCTTTAAGAGGCATATTTTGTCCTTTTTTTTTTGTTCTGAAGAGAGAGAGGCTTTGAGATGTAGGTGCTGAGGTAGTTCCTCCAAGCCATTAAAGTAAACAGCTCATGAGGCCTTGGGGTTTATTTTTTCAAAGTTAGAACAATAGGAGCAGCACGAGTGGGTGGAGTCAGGCTCCCACAAAACCAGGCTGTTAGTTTAGCTTTCAGTAGTTGTTGGGGCTTTAACATTGGCTGTAGAAAGCATCTCGCGCGCCCTCTGAAAGCTTCAGCTACCAGAATCACACGAGACAATCCATTTTACTGACTTTGCCTTTACCAAGGGTGTGTTTATGGGATTTAATATATTGGAACAGTTGCTGTTTCATGTTTAAAATAATCTTTATTCTGTTAAATTTTCCAATATAGTTATATCAATTTCTTCTTTCTTTTTGTCTGAATTTTAACTGGGGGTAGGAATAAAATATGTCTTGCTTAAAGCTGAGTAGCATGACCAATCGAATTACATCTGGAAAACAGCATCTTACACCTTTCTTTCAAATAAAATAAAAGTTAGGGTCTAGGCTGTCTCCTTGATATTTTGGCAGGAGGTTTGGTCTAATCCGTAACACCAGGGCTCCCATCACAAGCTGTCATTCTCGCCTCCCCTCCTGGAATTCAGCTCATTTGTCCATGTTTAAACCAAAGGTGTAATGAAGTCAGGAGCTGAGTGGTCCTGGTAAAACTCAAACTGAGTGTCTGTGAGGAGGTTATTGCTGAGCAAGCATTGCTTGATAGCACTGTTGACACCTTCCGTTACTTTACTGATGATCAAGAGTAGACTGATGGATTGGCAATTGCCTGGGTTGGATTTGTCTTATTGTGTATAAGACATACCTGGCAATTTTTTGTGGTGTTGGGTTAAGGTTGTACATGTACTAAAAACAGCTTAGCTGGGGCCCTGCAAGTTTGAGAGCACAAGTCCTTAGCAGGAGGTTTCCTTGCCTGTGTTTGACTTTATGCAGTGAGACACCATGCAGTCTAGAGTTAATCTTCAGGACTCCCAACACCCCTCCGCCAATACTATACCACTGTACTGTTCCCTCTGATAGTTCTGTCCTGCTGCTATAACATATCCAGGGATTATGACGGTAATGTCTGGGATATTGTGTGTACGGTCCTTGACCATGATTATATCCAGGCTTTTGGAGACAAATCCTAATTTTGGTGCTAACTCCCAGATGTTGATAAGGGGGCTTTGTAAGGTCAAGGGTGCAAAGTGTGTCATTGTCATTTGAAGTTGATACCAGTTTTGTTCCCTTTTTTTTGACACGTTGTTTTAATACGACTGAGTGGCTTGCCTGGCGATTTCAGAGGGCAGTTGAGAGTCAAACAGATAGCTGTAGATCTGGAGTGACATGTAGGCTAGACTGGATAAGGGCAGCAGTTTTCCTTACCTGAAGGGCATTAGTGAAACAGATTGATTTTCGCGACAATAGTGTTATTTGTGTTTTAATTCCAGATTTTTAAAATTGAAATTCTGTTTGAATTCTGCCATCTTCTGTGGTAGGATTTGAACCTAGTTGTCCAGGATATTGCTTAGTTCTCTGGATTACGAGTTTAATGACACATAACCACTGC
This sequence comes from Ginglymostoma cirratum, assembly GCA_024137785.1. Taxonomy (NCBI): domain Eukaryota; kingdom Metazoa; phylum Chordata; class Chondrichthyes; order Orectolobiformes; family Ginglymostomatidae; genus Ginglymostoma; species Ginglymostoma cirratum. Next base: position 35,913,337 of record JAHRHZ010000111.1, read on the forward strand.
ATCACAATCTCTGTGATGCAGTGGTTATGACTGAAAATGTGAGAAATATCATGGAAGTGGACTGTTAGGAGGAGGATTGACTGATTACATTAAGTGGTCAGAATTGGTGAAATACAGTCAGCCACATCACCCAGGAAGTTACTTGTTATATTTACGAGCACAGTCTCAGCACTAGGGTAGGTTGGAAACTAGATTTGAGGATTAAATGGTTTTGAAGAGAAAGCTGTGGTAGAGAAATTTTCATAAATGTCTGAGAATATTATGAAATAACATGATGGGAGATGGATGTGTATGTGTTTATGTGTAGTTTAGCTCAGTTGGCTGAATGGTTGGTTTGTGATGCAGAGTGGTGACGACCATTGTGAGTTCAGTTCCCACACTGCCTGAGGTTAGTATGAAGGACTGTATCCTCTTGCCTAAGGTGTGGTAACCCTAAATCAGTACCAGTCATCTCTCTCTGAAAACAGCCTTCTGATTTGGTGACACTATGGTGTCTTTACCTTTTTCACACAGATATGGGATTGGGTTTGTTGTATGAGCAGAGAAATTTGAAATCTATATTATGAATATTTACCAAAGCAGACAACTCCATTCAAAAACCCACAAATAATCATTCTTCCTTATTCATTCCATCTTCACAAATAGTCAAAAGTCCTCGATTCCATTGGAGGACAGGTTGCTTACCTGTGATATTTCACTGAATATTTCTAATCTGTTTTATTTTGGGGTGGATTCTGTTTTTCCATTAGCACCGTGTTGACTGTCTCTGTCTCGGACAACAGTTAACCTCAGTGAAAGTGAGTTGAGAAGGCACAGAATATTCTTTAACTTAACCAATTCACTCTTTCGTTCTCAAAAGTCCCAAAATATCAAGTGTCAAAGTATTAAAAATGTCTTAGTATCAAAATATTCCCAAATACAAATTGTAAGCCATCAAAGGAAGCCACACTAATCACTTCTTTCTGCTACCTCAATACTGCACTTTAATCAAAACAGATTACCCAGGCTTCACAGTTCCTTTGTTCTCCCCAACTCCACCTCCCAGCAAGGGGTTGCTCATGTGCTGTTTCACTGCCAGCAGTTACGCTAGAGGGCATAGATGATGCAGAGTTTTTTCCCTGACCTCTTATCAGCTTCCATCCAATCAGACTTTCACATCATGTTGCGAAGTACTGATCTTCCCAATGAGATACCAGAACTCCTTCCCTTCTCCTTGATTGGTATGAGTTACTGCCATTGTGTATGTGACTGTTAGCACATCCAGTCATTCAGCTTGAGCAATGCTGTATTTCCATTCGAGCTTTATCCATCTCCAGCCCTGGCCAACAACCAGTTATTGGTGCCATCTACTTTTCACATCCTGGGAATAAAAAGAGCTCAATGACTATATTGTCTCCCTCCCGACTATATTCTTTTTAATCATTGAGATATTGGGATAACTCATTAATATTGATCTAGCCATCTGGGAGTTATTCATCAGTGTCATTGTGAACCGTGAAGCCTGACCATGCAAACTGATTTACATTCAGCGTTTTGGTTCTGCAGCTATTGAGAAATGCTGTCACCTGACTGCACAATTTTGTCTAGAATATCAGAGTTTCTTCCTAGGGTAGATGGCCACAACACTTTTCATTTTCACTTTACATCACTGCCATTTTCCAGGGACTACAGGAAATGTATCAATTACTTGACGGAAATTTGTGTTGCACTATAATTGGAGCATTCATACATGTTGTTGTAATTGTGACTAAATGACATTTTTTTTTTATTTTCCCTCCTCCCCACTCCACCTCCGGCCTAAGGAAAGACTACCCAGAAGGTTCATCAATGAAACTGAATCATTCTCAGCAAGAACAACTGGTTTCTTTACATAATTCATTGGAAGGGAGCTATAGAAGCCTCAAATTTATAGTAGAGCCTGTCACCTTCATTTCTAACATTCGTATACTACTGGCTGAACATTGCTGTTGTCTGAGGCACATTCCCAAAATGTAGCTATTTATCTGACCTCTGGTTAATTACAAAGTGCTTCAAGGATCCTTTTTTATTCCACACAAACCAAACAGTAAAAAGTAAGGAATGATGCTGTTGATGCCCCTCAGCAGGAATAGTTTGCTGACGTGGACATCTTTTATTGTTAAGGGAAAAGACAGATTTCATGGGTCATTGCCAAACCAGTTAGGAGAGGGCATTAAACCTCAACAGTGCTTAAACTAGTTGCCTTGTTTGTGTTGTCAGTTCTGGTATAATGAATGGCATGTAAACATGATCAACAGTAGAACTGCAGAATCATCAACTTGAAGCTGGGGTGAAGTTGAAAACAACAGTTAAAACTCTGTCTATTCTCTGGCTGATGTATGTAATATTTTGCAGTCAGGTCTAACTTTGTGTGGTCAAGTTTTAGATTTTTTTTAAGCCTGAAGTCGATTACTGTCAATATGACTCTTAACTTAGTCAGTTCATCATTTTGTTTTCTGGAGTCTTTGCAATGCTGTTATAAAATTGTGATCAACCGTAGCACCTGCCTCCTCCACTGATCAGCCAATTTAATTGTGGATGAAGCAGATCATTGATTACAAAATCCGACATTCCACAGTTTGCCTTGTATGTGCAACATTTTGCTTTCTTTGCATGAAACATCTTGTTTGCACAAAAGCCAGTGGATAGGTGTGAATTAGGTTGCTCATGAGTTGGTAAATATTTTGCCAAGTGAAAGCTATGTGTTGCATTACTACTGTGTGCCTGTTCTTTCTAGTCTTAACTATGGATAATGTTGCTCAGGCACATTAGGTCTTCTCAGCTATTTTCTGCTCGCAGTAAAATTATGTAATACACTAGTTGGATGATCACCTTATGATCTTGGTTTGCAAAGAATTATGTGAATGTGTGTGTTTTGGTCACTGGTGATGTATCAGATCATGTGTTTTTAAATAAGATTGAATGGCTTTCTTAATTAACACCTGTACACTCAAAAGAAATCTTTTAATGATCTTTCAAAGGTGTTCACCACACCTAAGTGGTAAGAGCAGAAATGTGAAAATCTATTATTATAGAGACCCATGAAGTGTACAGGTAGTATTTTGTGCTTCCAACACCAAAGGAATAATGTTATAAACTTTAGTTTCTCCAGAGCGCACAAATGTTGTGTTTGTCAGTGAATTATGCGATTAGCGGTGTATAAAATATGATGCTCATCTGGATTTTAAAGTAGAGGATAAATGGATGTATGGCTTCAATTCTGTGAAGGTAACTTCCTTTTTCAAAATGAAAGGTCAGAAGTCACCAGGTTATAGCCGAACAGGTTTATTTGAAATTACGAACTTTTGGAGGGCTGCTGCATCATCAGGTGAAGTGAAGCCAACGGGCACAGAATTTATAGGCAGAAACTATAACCTGGTGTCCTGTGACTTCTGACCTTGTCTGTCCCAGTCTCACATTGGCACCTCCACATGATGGCTACCATCGACACTTTAGGAAAAACAAAGGATCAAATTAATTTGGAACAGTGGACTAAAGACATGATTTTGAAAGAAGGTATGAAATTAAGAGCTTTACAAAATACCTGTACTGTTAATAGATGCAGTGTTTACAAAAGTGAACTTTTTATGACATACATGTAAATAAGACCAGGAGCCACTAGTGTTTTGAGTTCAGTACAAAAGAACTGCTTAATATCAGCAGAAGAGTAGGCTTGGAGACAGTAAGGTTTGCAGGTGCTAGAAGGTAGAGTCAATAAATGTGGAGCTGGAAAAGCACAGCAGGTCAGACAGCATCCGAGGAGCAGGGAAGTCAACGTTTCGGGCTGAAACCCTTCATCAAGACTGGATTCATTTGTGATGTTTCCAGGCAGAGAAACACTGTGTAAATTTTTCAAACTTTCAGAACTGAAAAGAAGTATCTAGGCTGTTAAATCTGGATAGAATCAGTTAAATAAGAAGTTAAAGAATTAAGATAGCAGTGCCACTTCACTAGGATTGAGTATCTATAAAGAATATTGCAGGGGGGAAAAAATAAAACTGTTTTCTTTTGTGTAATAAATTTGGGTACTTCTGTAAAAGAGCTTTGGCAGCCTCGTGTGAATATATTCAGTGACTAGCCATGGTAAGTAATTTCAAAAGGTGAATTTATGATCTGTCAAGTCAGTTTTCACCTTGGGATCTGACTCATTCAGTATTGCCGTCAGCTGGGATCATAACAATTGTCATCTTTAATTATCATGAATGCCCATTCACAATGTAAGCACATCGTCCAAAAGCTGCTCACTGGAGGAAATGTAAAGGATACAGTTAATCCTGTATGTAATAAATATTATCTTCCAAGCTAAATATTTGTTACTTTTCCACTCTTGGTAATTCTAAAGGGCTGGAAATGTATGTGTAGCCACTGCGCATCACAAACTGGAGTTTGACTTCCTATCACAGTCTTCATGTTAGCTGATATTGTTCCCTATTATAAGTGTGGTTCATGATAAATAAACTGTGCCTATTTCATTTTTTTTTACAAATATACATAATGATTGTAGAAAAATTACTGTTGTTACACCAAGTGATAAACATACAAATTGGCCACTGGGTTATGCTACTGTTGATGCTCTGAAAGATCTTCCCAAGCTACATTCTCCAATTGCAACAGAGTATATGCCGGAGGGGTAGTTGACCTAAGTACTCCTTAAAGGAACAAAAACAGAAATTGCTGGAAAAGTTCAACAGATCTGGCAGCATCTTTGGAGAGAAATCAGAGTTCATGTTTCAGTTCTGAGGAAGGCTCACTAGACCCGAAACATTAACTCTGATTTCTGTCCACCGATGCTGCCAGACCGGTTGAGCTTTTCCAGCAATTTCTGTTTTTGTTTAGAATTTTGAGGTTTAGTATTAATTAACTATGGATTATTTTGACTTGAAATGAATTAGTCATTGCTGATTATGTATCAATTGCACATATTCATGCAAATACAAAGTATTTAATGATTGTTTCCTCCATTTTAATTTATTTTGGTCATATCTACTTAGCTTTCTTTATCGATTGATTCTCTAATAAGTAAAATGCATAGCTGTGATTCCTCTGTGTCATTGCTGTATACTGACAGTAATGCCACTTCTGTGTTTTTTTGCCCCCACTATTTGTCATCAGGTGCTGCTCATTTCTGTGACTGTTGTTAGATTAATGTTTCCATGATGATGTTTGTTTTTCTGTGACCCTGCTGACGTTACTGTGAGTGGGATGGAGAATCTCCACAAAATTTCATTCAGTATGTTTTAATATGGCAGTAGCTGACATGGGTCAGATGGGTTGCAGGTGGTATTTTACAGCCCTGTGCTCCTGTGTATATTGTTAAGAGCTATGAAATTGCAACTTCAGTTGCCAAAAGAAATTGCTGGAATGGCACATCTTGCAGCAAGCAGCCTGTTCTATATTTTTTATTTTAACCTCCCCTTTCAGATAACAACACAAATTGCAAGACTGCAGGTTTATAATGGCAGAGTAGTATCAATATCCCATCTCACTAACATAACTTATCCTAATCAAAAGACTTTAAAGATAGAGAAAGAAACAGAGCAAACAGTGGAGAAGGAAATAGTGTTCCTGAGTCTTGATTAGATGCAAAAAGAAAAATTGAAGGGGGGTGAGGGAAGGAGAAAGAAGTAAGGAAAAAAATTGAAATGTCCAAACAGAAAGAGGGTATTGTAAAAAAGATGTTTTTGGGAATCATCGCAATGGTAGTATGTGAATATGGAGGAAAGTGTATTTAAATGTATGAACCTTTTTACTTGTGTCCCAAAATTACCGTGAGTGAAATCCAGATATCAAAACAGATTTGCATTCCGAACTTCCAACCATAATAGGAAATATGGATGACAAGGTTAGCTCAAAAATACTGAAAGGATGCATAACAAGTTTTAGAAAAACTCTATGAATAATTTACTATCTAGGAAAGGGAGACTCAACATATTGTTCCCTTTCTTGGCTTCAAAGTTACATCATGCTAGGTGTCTAATCATTAAAAAAGTAGTTACGACATGAGTTAGCAGCAACTGGACTAAGTTAGTTTGCAACACAAGTCCCCAATAATCTTGTACAAGATATTTCATTTCGATGGAGGGACTCCTGGCAAAATTGGAAGTTTTTGGGTTTGTTGAAATTAACTGGAACAGCATGAATAGTTCAACACTTTGTGGAAAATTGGAACTCATGTTATTTCTCCTCTTCACCACTAATTGATGAGTGTTTTACAAGAATGGTTGATAATGACAGATACTGTGAATTTGGCAAAAGTTTATTCAGTAATCTATGGGTCCATGTTTCTTGATCCATTGTATAATAGTAGTAACTTTGTATGTTTTTTATACCACCAAGCTGCTTCACTAATTATACTTGATTTGATACTTAGCCACATATCAGAGTAGTTGGTCAAGGAGTTGAGAATCTTAAAGGAGGAATTCCCAGAACCAGAAAAAGTTAAGGCTACATGCTCAAGCAAGGAGGATGAGGAAAAGTTCAAGAGGAAAGGTCTGTGATAGGATAGAAGACAGCTGAGATTATATTACTAAATTATTATTTCATAATAAAACTGTCAGCCGGGAACAGATGTAGGCCATTCAAATCATTGAGTCTGCTGTGCCATTCAATGAGATCATGGCTGATCCAATATCTTCAACTCCACTTCCCTGCCTTTTCCCCAGAACCCTTGATTCCTTGATGGTGTAATGAAAGAAGGTGTAGTAATGGGTCAAGTGAAGATCAGGATTCAGCTGACATTTTACCAGCTTCCCCAGATGCTCACGTGTCTTATGATTAACCTCATATTAGCAAATTAACAGAAAATATTATAGAACTGAGGGACCAATGAATTTTATTTTCAATTCAGCCTGCTATTACCTGAACTTCTATCTCTAGGAGCAGAATAGACCAGGCAGTCCTTCAAGTTTGCTCAGTCATTCAATAAAATTATGACTGAGCTTTTAATCAATTTGTTGATTGAAAAATTTAATTTTAACTCTACCTATTAAGAAAATTGCTGAAGAAAAATTGACTTTCTGTTCGTTTCTCAGGGATGGGTCAGCTTCAGCCACCTACTACTTCGAAGAGAAATCTAAAACAGTCAATGAAGTAGGAGAATCAACTTCTACCAGCAGTCCTGCACTTCCTTTAGATCAGTTGCAGAGGAAATGGCTTTACTATAAGCCTCTTAAAGAGGGAGAACAAGAATTCCCACTACGGAATGACCAGGTAAGGCATTGGGAAACTATTCTTGCATGTTGGACTATCTCTGTGGTGGAGATAGTAAACATACTGGTTTGTTGGTCTGCCGACGCTTTGTTACCGTGCTTGGTAACATCCTCAGTGCAGCCTCTGATGAAGCGTCGGTGTGTTTTCCCGCTTGGATTTTAAACTCTGGGGTCCGTTGCGATGGGTTGCCTTACTTCCGGGTTTCCTCCGTAGTGGAATGTATGTGGGGTCTGCACCTGAGGATGTTACCAAGCACGGTAACGAAACGTCTGCGGAGCAACAAACCAGCTCGGCGAGCCAACCAACCTCAACACCCACAACCCGAGCTATAAATCTACTCCAAAACCTTATAGTAAACATACATCATAGTGATCCAGAGCACCATTACCTTTTTCACTTTTAAAAAAGAAGGTAACTACTTGATGGGTGTTTTTAAAGTCAAACTTCTTAATCATGGTTTTCTTAATTAAATCTATTACTGTGCATTAATCTGACCTGTTTGCATGATGAAACGATGCATATCAAGTCAGAACAGTATAAGTTCAAATAACTAATTTGAAGCATATTCATCAAACTAGTGTTTAACAATACAGTCACTGCAGTTTTTTTTATTATTCATCCATGGGACATGAACATCACCAGCTAGGTGAGCATTTATTGCCCATCCTGCAGTGAAGAAGTCAACTATGTATTGCTATGGGTCTGGAGTCACATGTAGGCCAGACCAGATAAGGACAGCAGATTTCCTTCCCTAAGGAACGTTAGTGAACCAGATGGCTTTTTATGACAATCGATAGTGGTTACATGGTCGCCATTAGGTTAGCTGTTCCAAATTTTTGTATTGAATTCAAATTTCACCATCACCGTGGTAGTGGGATTTGAACCCATGTCCTAGAACATTAACCTGGAGATCTGGATTGCTTGTCCACTATGTCACCGCCTCCCCAGAATATGTAAATACCTATTTGCCTCATTACTATTTCCTTTTTGCATTCTCTTAGAATGAAACAGACTTCTGTTAATATTCTTCAGCTGTGGAGTTTCAACTGCAGTATCAAAACCGAATGTTGTCGAAGTACCCATTGGAATTTAGAGAGACCCTATAAATAATGGATCCTGATAGTTGTTAATTTTAATGACTGTGTAAAGTCAAGAGATATGTCATAAAAAGGCAACAAGCACTAGTATCAGCATTCTTAAAGTAGAGATGAGGCTTTGTAGCCTCAGGACCATCACCCCTATGGTTTTCACTTAAGCAAATTATCTTGTGACAACATATCAGACAAAAATAGGATTTCCAAATATCAACCTGTATCATATTAACCATGTAACCAGATCTACAATAAGTTAGCTGTCTCAGAACGTGGAAGGTAAATTGTTGGAGAGTCCAATAAAGATACAGTTTATTCCTGAGTAGTTCACTCATTACAAAATCCACCAGAACAGTGTTTTCTATGGCCACTTGATTGAAACAATAGTGCCTAATTGGATATATTCAGAAGAAATGGTGTAGACTACATTTAAAGAGGCACAGGTGTTTGAATTGTAGGAAAAAGCCAGATATGGGGGAGCATGTGTAGTGGAAATGACAACAAAAATTCTTACTCCTGTAAATGTTCAAAAGACATTTTAACTAATTTGCAGGGAGAAGTGGGATTTGAGAGCTAATGTTTTCTGATATGGATATGCCTGCCAAAATGCCACCAATTAACCAGGCTATGCCTGTTGTTGTTCGTACCAGAACATGCACTTTCATGCCATATTACTGAACATGTGACAGAATGTGACTGGAGTACTTCTGGAAAACCATTCAGTAGTAGTTGGTTACATAATCATCCTTATCATGTTTGTGAAATTGGGCCTGATATTGTGGTTGGCTGTTTGAACCCCACTTGACAATTGAAGGTTTTGCATACACCATATCCTCTGCCAAAGCAAAGAGTTTGCGATCTGTTTTTACTTCCAAAAGGTGTTCATAGGTCATACTGCTACTAGAGATTTGTTCTGGCTGGCGTCTCTTCTCTACCTTTCTATGTCTTTTGAGATGGGGAATTCACACATTTGGAAGTCCATGGGTCTATTAACTGGGAGAAATAATATGAAGTGGAGGAGCTGTTGTCACAAATAGCCTACACTTGATCTTGACGTTTTCCTGTTGAAGTTCAATTTTAACAGCTACGTATTCCGTATTGAACAGGAAAATTTGTCTTAAGCCTTGAGTTGCTATTTTCTGCGGGTCCCAAACTTTTCCACCAGTATGCAGAGAATCTTTTCTAGTCCATCAGATTAGGAACTGAGCAAGACTCATTGAGGAACAAGGTGCAGTTTATTATACTGGTGAATAATCTCATTACTCTTTTTATTAGCTGTGGTGTGTAATATCAAAACTGACAAGTAAATTACAAATAGGGCCACTGCAGTTAAAAATTGAAAACAAAACCCTAGAGAGTACCAATTCCTAAGTAGCCATTCAAATTAAGTCTTTGTAGCTGCCCCTCTTTAAAAGTTTTAATGAACTCTACTGTAATTAAATTTCCAGTGAATAGTACTATTTGAATGATCATTGTGCTTTACTAACTTTCCAAGACTTTTGTCTATATGCTAAAAAGTATTCCTTAATGTTATTTAATTTCCTGAAACCCTTTAAAAGTAATTTAATATTCTCCTTTGATTAGTTTGTTTTGTGATTTGCAGGTACATCAGAGAGCGGAAGAGTGTATCAAGACCTTAAATCTGCTTACTGATATAAACATGGGAAAACCAGTCAATAATATAGTTCCAGTGAATTTTGATTTCACTAAAATGAAGGTATGAACAAGTTGTGCAAGAGTTAGTAACGCTGAAGGGGGAGAAAACGCACGGTCAAATTTTGTGGTTTGAACATTGGAATGTTTTTAAAATACAGTTTTTCCTTCAGACCCGTCTGGTCCACTGATACCCTTTTGGAAAGGTAACCATTACAGTCACACAGTCTGATCAACAGTTGTTCAATCCCATGTACAAATAGGTTCCATATTCCCACTACTCTCACTGAAGTCATTTCTCCTGAATTCCTTCTGGATTTATTAGCTACTGTCTCATTTATAGCTCCTAATACAGAGTTTACCTCAAGTAGAAACACCTTCCCTACATCTGCTTTATCAAATACCTTCATAATTTTAAGGTCTCCTATCAGGTTAACCCATAATCTGTTTTATTTTTGAAGAGAACTCTGCTCAGTATTTCTTGATAAGCATATCCCCTCAATTCTCTTTTGTGCTTTTATGTCATTTTTTCTAATGCCTCCATGGCAACTGGTGATGGGTGAATAACATCTGGCTATGTCAATGGTACCCACATAGAGAAGATTTGTTTCTAATCTTCTAAACTGCTTTTTGGTCAATGCATACATGAGTGAACATATACATGTTCTCACAAAAGGAAACTCTTTTTGTGTTCTGTGCTTGACACTTTCAAATCCTTAGTACAGACAGATTTTAAAATGATTCTGATTGAATGATGTGTCCATGAAATGCTAGATGAGCTATTGTTTTGTGTGCTTTTGTACTTGCCAATAATAATCTCTATATAGTGTCATTCTGAACAGTTGTATTGCAGCCTCCTTTATACTAGAAAGCCACAACCGTGTAGGTCTCCAGTTTCTCTCTCTCTCTCTCTCTGTCATTTTGTATTAGACCTTCCATTGTTTCCCATTGACTATTTTATATATATTTTCTTGTGCCTTCTTTCTTTGTGTATCCTTAATTTGCTAGATCCGTGAGCTCCCTTGCTGTTTTATGCACATTGTTTCTGTCTTTTGACTTTAGGATTCACTATGCACCTGTTCTGGTAGCAAAAAGTGCAGAGCCATTTTGGGGCCAACTTTGGAATGGCCAGCAGTGATTCCTTTAAGGACTGCGGTTCAGGCTACTCATTACTAAAATACATAAAGCTGGTCCAGATCAAGCTCATGCAAGTGTTCCTCAAAATTGTTCAAAAGATTTAAACTATTTATTATAGAACTCCAATTTGTAAATCAAGGGGCCTACTGAAATAACTTCACAGGTGCTGGTATCCTGTCACCAAGTCACCTTTTTTTTTCTGTTCATTTGTGGGATGTGGGCATCGCTGGCTGGCCAGCATTTCTTGCCCATCCCTAGCTGCTCGTGAGAAGGTGGTCGTGAGCTGCCTGCTTGAATTGCTGCAGTCCTCCTGCTGTGGGTTGACCCACAATGCTATTAGGGAGGGAATTCCAGGATTTTGACCCAGTGACAGCGAAGGAATGGCAATGTATTTCTAAGTCAGGATGGTGAGTGACACTCATCATCCTGACTTAGAGGGGAACTTGGAGGTGGTGGTGTTCCCATATGTCTGATGCCCTTGTCCTTCTAGATGGAAGTGGTCTTGGGTTTGGAAGGTGCTGTCTGAGGATCTTTGGTGAATTTTTGCAGTGCATCTTGTAGATAGTGCACACTGCTGCTACTGAGCGTTGGTGGTGGAGGAAGTGAATGCTTGTGGAGGAGTCCTTGACACTGATCAAGCTCCCTCCAGAGCCAGCTTTGAACAAACAGAACCTCTGATACTCCTGTTTATATCCGTCGGCCAGGGCTCCCTGATTGGGGCTGCTAATCTGGTCCAATCAAGGAACTCCTATTATTAAAGAAGTTTATTGTAGAGAATTTAGATTTGTTAATCAGGCAGAAAGGAAAATCAAGTTTAACCAGTTTATTGGACTCCTTGGAGAAAGTAATGTGCCCTGTGCATAAAGGGTAACTGGTGGATGTATTGTACACACATTTCCAGAAGGCGTTTCATAAATGATCACATCAAAGTTTATTATGAAAATAAAAGCTCATGATATCGGATGTAGCAAATTGGCACGAATGGTAGATTGGCTGGCTAACAGGATGCAGAGACTATTCATTAAATGGGCCTCTTTCAGGTTGACAGGAGGTAAGAAGTGGCATACACGGGGATTAGTACCAGGACCTCAACTGTTTATAAGCTAGTTAACTTGGATGAAAAGACATAACGTATGGTTGCCAAATCTGCTAAAGAGACAAAGACAGATAGTAAACTTAAAAAAAGGTTGATTTGACAAATAGAATATAATGTTGTAAATGTGTCGTTGCCCATTTTAGAAGAAAGAACACAAAAAGGTATTATCCAAATGCTTAGAGATTGGAGAGCTCCGAGACAGAGATTGGGGTGTCCTACTGCATGAATCACAAGATGCTGGTATACAGGTATAACAAGTAATTAAGAGAACACTTATTGCAAGAGAAATTGATACAAAACTATGACAGTTATGCTTCAGTTAAACAGGGCACTTGTGAAACCCCGTTTGGAGTACTGTATGCAATATTTTTTCCCCTTATTTAAGGAAGAATGGAAATGTGGTGGAAAGGCTTACCAGACTAAAGTCCGGATCAGGAGGATTTTTCTGAGGAAAGGTTAAAATACTGGCTTGTATCTGCTAGAGTTTAGATTAAGATCCTGAGGGATCTGGCCAGGATGAATGTGGAGAGGATTTTTACTCTTATGAGAGAATCTAAAACCAGGGTTAACTGTTTAACATGGTCTCCCAAATAAAAGCAGATGAAGTCAAGTTTCTTTTCTCACTGAGGATTGAGAATCTTTGGAACTCCTGACTTGAAAAGGTGATGGAAGTGGAGCCTTTGAATATTTTTTAGGCAGAGGTGGATAAAATCTTGGTAGCAAGAGGGTGAAAGGTTATCAGAGTATGCAAGAATGTGGATTTGAGATTACAATCCGATCAGCAATGATCTTATTAACTGGCAGAGCAAACTTCACGTGTTGAATGGCTTGCTTTTCGCTCGCATGTTCTGTTCAATAGCCTTAGTAGATATTGCTGGTACATATCTGTCTCTTATTTCTCTCCTCTCTTCTACTGTCTTATATTTGTTCTTTTTTTTTCTGCATTCACTCTCCCTCTTTGCCTGCTATCATTTCATTTGTACTGCCTTTATCCTGTGACTGTTCTTTCACACCATTCTATTAAGCATGAATTGCTTAAAAGCTAGTTTCCTGTGTTCTTCCATACCTGCCCTCTTATTTTTACCCTTCTCAAACTGGTTTGTACTGTAAGATAGATTATTTTTATAGAAGACAAACAGTCATGATCTGTTGACCACTGAATGATGTGTTTTGTATTTGTCAGGCCTAGTAGCAGTCTGCTACGCAAATCATTTATGTTTCACAACTTACGTGTACAATAAATTGGGATTCCTGATAAACCGGCTATTCTCATAAGCATTTGTGTAAGTTTTCAAAACAATGAAAAAGTGATTCCTTCGCATTGCACCAGCTTCAGAAAATATGTTAAGACATGCCGTTGTTCTGCCATTCTCACATTCCAATCATTTAATCTGCACTATCAACATTATTTCTTCCCCAGTACTCCACACCCCTCATTCCACTATTGCATAAATGCTGCCTGCTTCCATACTTCACGTCAGCTCTGATGAAGAGTCATCTAGACTCAAAATGTTAGCTTGCTGTCTCCTTGGCTGTGATTTCCAGCAATTTTTTTTTCAGTACAGAAAATATGAAGGCTGCTGAAACAGCTGCATATGCAATGGTTTATTACTATAACATTGACTACATACCCAGAGATTAGCTGAACAGGAACTGCTAAAAGGGTTAGAAGCAAAAGAGAAACATTTTTTTTGTCCAAAAATACTTCCCTCGTTGTGATTAGAAACTGATACAGAAATCTAGCTTGAATTGCTTGGGCTGCATAAAAGTTTATCAGATTCCAGAGTCCCCTTTGCTAGGCCACTCCATGAAGACATTGAGAGAGTGATTCCTTGGCTTCATTGAAAACAATACATGTCATAATCTTCAGCTGGCTGGAAAACCAGCTTCTGTGGATTGTTGTGTAACTGCAGTGGTTCAAGCGTTTTGCATTTGGAAACAACTTGGAAATTACCTTTGAAGGAAATTTACTGGTCACAGGTTAAGCAATCAGATTCAAAGTAAGACATTTTCAAAAAATAATGGTCTATTTTAAAACGGCACGGTGGCTCAGTACTTGGCACTGCTGCCTCATAGCGCCAGTGACCCGGGATCGATTCCAGCCTCGGGCGACTGTCTGTGTGGAGTTTACACGTTCTCCCCATGTCTGCGTGGGTTTCCTTCGGGTGCTCCGGTTTCCTCCCTCAGTCCAAAGATGTGTGGACTAGATGGACTGGCCATGCTAAATTGTCCGTAGTGTCCAGGGATGTTTGTGTTAGACATTGAGAAATACAGGGTTAGGGGAATGAGTCAGGGTGGGATGCTGTTCAGCGAGGAGGTGTGGACCTTTTGGGCCGAATGGCCTGTTTGCTGACTCTAGGGTTTTAATGATTCTGTGATGAATAACATAATATTGCTTGAACTTTAATAAGAGTTTTCACACTTTTTTGTAGGATTCTCTGGATCTGCACAAAGTGGCTATCATGGGTCATTCATTTGGTGGAGCCACAGTTATTGATTCACTCAGCAAAGATGTTCGGTTCAGGTAAGTTATGACAGATCTGGTACGTAGTGAATGTTAATAGAATATGTCTTTCAGTTTTCCAAAGTGATGTGAACATCCTACTACACACTGCATGCTAATAGACAGTTGGCCCTTTAGTTAACGTTTTTTGCTTGAATGCTGTAAATAGAAAATAACAGTGCTATTGTGTGATTAAACATTTGTACACCAAACTGACCAAATAACTTGAGAGATAAAAGTAAAATCTTTCAGATGCTGGACGTCAAATGAAAATGGAAACTGAAAATACACAGTAGTTAAGCTATGAACTATTGAGGAAGTAACAGAGTGAATGCTTTTAGGTCAATGACCTTTGCTCAGAACTTACCAGCATTTTCCAATTCTAGTTCAAAAACAACGAGAAATGCATATACTAGATGTGTGAAATAAAAATAAAATTCTTGAAAGACTTAGCAGGTCTGATAACATTTGTGGCGAAAAGAAAGTTGTGTTAATGTTGACCATCCATCAGCAACTTTCCAATTGTTCATTCTATATAAAATTGCTCAAGTGGACACTATAGTTTGGTCAACTAGTATATTAAAGTATCCATTCCCACATCTATCTGTCAAAAAGTAAGAACTATAGTGGAATTAAATGAGAACTGCAACTATAGATAACTTTCAAAGGGATTATTCTTAGTTATCCATAAATTGGCATCAACCAAAGATCTTACTAAGCATCATTGTTTGTAAATTGCAGTCTGTAGTTGGGTTAGGTCCATTTTGCTGGAGAAGTTCTCCATCTTTCTACATTCACCTAACATAGAAACATTTCTAACAGCGATGGTCATAAAAGCATAAAGCTGTACAGCATTGAAGCAGACCCTTTGGTTCAACTTGTCCATGCAGACCAGATATCCTAAATTAATGTAGTCTCATTTGCCAGCATTTGGCCCATATTGCTCTAAACCCTTCCTATTCATATACCCACCCAGATACCTTTTTTAAATGTTTCAATTGCTCCAGCCTCCACCACTTCCTCTGGCAGCTCATTCCATACCCGCACCACCCTCTGCTTGAAAAACCTGCTGGAGATACTTGAAACCAAACAGCAGAAGCAGTTAGCAGTACACGTTCATTGCTGGGTCAGGTAGCTGTGCAGGTTCAGCTCTTCGTTTGTTTCACTTGCCACGTGGTCACTGCTTTGTCTCTCTTCCTCCTTTCTAAAGTGCCGTTGTTTTGATCCCTTTTTATCCAAAGTTCCAAAACCATGCAACAGCTTATAAAATAGTGATTATTGCTCCTGGAATTTCAGGAAATCAGCTCCAACACTGAAAATACCTCAAAAAAAGGAGCAGCTCTTGCAGCCGTAACTTCTTCCCATCCTCCTCCTTGGATTACCCAGAATTGTTTGTCCCAAGACCTCTGCTTTACTTTTTAAGCATGAGTTACTGGAAAGAATGATACAGATTTTCTATCTAATTTTATCATCTAAGTCAATACAGAAACATTTGATAAATGCTTCCACAAATATATTAATTTAATTTTTTGCCCTGTTTTATTCCAAGTCCATTGTCACTTACTACTTCAATTTTTTTTAAGAATTAAGAATGTAAGTAGTAGAGGCCAGTCTACCCTCAAGGTAATAGAGAAAAAAACTGTGGATGCTGGAATCCAAGGTATACAGACGGGAGGCTGGAAGAACAGAGCAAGCCAGGCAGCTTCTGGAGGAAAGGAGAAGTCAACATTTCAGATATTAGAAGGGTAATACCCAAAACATTGACTTCTTCTCCTTTCCTCCATATGCTGCCTGGCTTGCTGTGTTCTTCCAGCCTCCTGTTTGTTTACCCCTCAAGGTTGCCCTGCCATTCTATAGAATCCTGGTTAATCTACCCAGATTGAGATGGCTAAACTCCCCTTTCATGTCAGCTCCTTATGGGCCTCAACTCTTCTATTTCAAAGGTCTATGTACCGTCTCTTTAAATAGTTTGTAATTCAGCATCAGATCTAGAATTATACCTAACGTCTTGTTTTTGATGTTCGCTGATCTCTCAAGGTGTGTGTTGGAAGTTGACGCCAAGGTGAACTATTTGAGTTGAGCAGGGTTGAGAAAGTGGATGAGAATTGGATCCAGATGAAGGAAGCAATGAAAGAGCGAAGAGGGAGAAGGGTGCAGGATTTTGTAGGAATGGGATCACTTTTGGGAGCACTGT
This sequence comes from Ginglymostoma cirratum, assembly GCA_024137785.1. Taxonomy (NCBI): domain Eukaryota; kingdom Metazoa; phylum Chordata; class Chondrichthyes; order Orectolobiformes; family Ginglymostomatidae; genus Ginglymostoma; species Ginglymostoma cirratum. Next base: position 35,930,238 of record JAHRHZ010000111.1, read on the forward strand.
TTGAAGGCACTCCCTCAGAAATACCATGAATATCGAAGAAAAGGTTTTAGAATAAGTGCAAAATTTTAAAGGAGAGAATTTGGCGGTGGATCCAACAGGTTGAGATTGCCAAAGAAGACAAACCGGGAGGGGTCACGAAGTTCATCTGAGTTTACTTTCATGAGCACGTACAAGGTTGTTTGTTGTTAAGGAGACATCTGGTGGCAAGGGTTTGGAAATTCAGGATAATTCAGTAAAATGAACTAAACACAATAGGACTTTACAAACTAAGATCGCTATAGCACATAGCTACTATAACACCACTTGAGGCATAACTGGTAGAATACTGAAATGTCTATTTCTGACATGCACAATGATCAGTGCACTTTTAAACACAATGTTGCCATTTAGTCAACTGTTTATCCTATTATGAGTACTCTGAGGAAGGGTCACTCGACCAAAACGTTAACTCTGATTTCTGTCCACATTTGCTGTCAGACTTGCTGAGCTTTTCCAGCAATTTCTGTCTTTTTGTTTTTATACTACTAACAGATTTTTAAAAAAGCTGTTAAGTGATACAGTTATGTTTAAAATCCTGAATAATGCTCATTTCCAGGAACTCTTTGCATTTCCGCATCATCTTAAACTAGTTTAAACTTCCCTGTTCCTGAGCAGTCTACTTCCTTTTTCTTTCATACAATTAATTGCTTATCTTAGTGTACACTACTACAGGAAAGAGAGCACTTGACACAAGAGTAATGTCAGAATATGTAGTGTTCAGTGAATCTTCATAAGAGTCTGTGCCTGGTCTCATTGTTTACCATCATGTAAATTATTTATGCAGTAATGTAAACTGTAATTTGGTCATTTTCCTGGCAGCACAAAAATAAAGGGCAGTTAAAAATTAGATGCAACAGCAAGGAGGTTAAATTAGTTACATTCTGCCTAATTGAAAAAATTAGAAATCTAACTCTGCCTTGAAGAACTTAAATAACCAATCTCCAGTATCTTAGAGGAAGAGAATACCAGACTCTAACAACCATTTAGAGAAAAGAAATTTTCTTGCTCTCTCTTGCAGTCCCCTCTCTCGCTCTCGCTGTCTTGCTTTCTCGCAAATGCACCCTTCATAAAACAATGTCCCCTAGTTTTAGTCACCCCCACATGAGAAAACATCCTTCCAGTATTCACTGCATCCAGTCCCTTACAATCTTATACATATCAAGATGATGACCCTTCATTCTTCTAAATTCCAATGGATATAGGCCCAACTTGTTCAACCTTCATTCATAACTTTCTAAACCTAAAAATATGTTGACTGAACCTTCTCTGACCTGTATCTGAAGCAATTATATCCTTTTTTGAAATAAGGCCAAAAATGCGCACACCGCTCCACATATGATCTCACCAAAGCTCTGTTCAGGCACTGTAAATGTTCTGTACTTTTACACCTCACTTTCTTGCAATAAACGACAATGACTGTAGTGCTTGAAATGAGATTGGCCAGATGAATCTCTGAGAGTGAGTTCCCTGTTTGGGGCTATTAACCTGGGCCAATCAGGGAGCCCTGGCTGACAGATATAAACAGGAGTCTCCCCATTCTCGGGACTGACTCTGAGCTAACTAGTCAGACTCCATATACTGTGCACGTGTAAATAAAGGTGGCTTTGTGACAGATTACCGGCCTCCATGGAGTTACATCAATGACCAACTACAGTTAAGTAAATTGAATAAATAGGGGCTTTGAAGGTACCTGTGAGTAAAGAGACACGTCACTTTCCATGGCCAGTTTGTGGGTAAGCCAGTTATTTAAAAAAAAACTAACATGTTAGGATTTATAGATCTGAAATGTACAAATAACACAAAGTTGCTGTAAAATAATCATGCATTAACTGGACTACAATTTGAAGCTAAATCGCTGTGTTTTTTGAGAAAAACAAGCCAGAAATTGCCTTTGATATTCTGATTCAAATATGATTTGGGCAAGATCTGATTGCGTCAGCTGCTGAATATGTTTATGATATGTGTGGGGATAATTAACAATTCTATACTACTACTTCAAATAGATGTGGCGTGGCATTAGATGCATGGATGCTCCCACTGGAGGCTGAGGTGTATACAAAGGTACAGAAGCCAATACTGTTCATCAACTCCGAAAAATTCCAATGGGTTACTAATATCCTGAAAATGAAAAAACTTGATTCAGTTGAAATACAGCGAAAAATGATTACAATCATGTGAGTAAGTATGCCGGTACTTTACTTGTTGACCATATCCATTCAAAACTATGCCCATTCTAGGAGCCAGAGGTGACGCATATGCCAAGGACAACCTTGTGCCAGGGTGTGAGAGATTAATTATTTTATCGGGATTGTGGCTTTGAAGCAAACATGGGCATAAATGATCCCCGGCAGTATTTTCAGAGGAGAGCAAGGGAGTCTTGCCAATGTCCTAACCAAAATGTGACTGTTGGCCAACACTTCTACAATTTGGCAAACTTTTCTAACTGATCATTACACTTTTGTGACCTAGTTAGCCACCTCAAAGGCATTAATAGCTGTGGCACTGAGCCAAAGGAGAGGGCCAAAGACTTGGTGAAAGATATGATCCGTAAGGAGGGTCCTAGAAGTTAAATTTGGGCAGGGAATTGATATGTGAGGCTAAAGTGAGCATAAGACAAATCTGCTAATGATGGGACAGGTAAGAATCTAGAGAAAAGTTGGATGTTTGCAGGGATAGAGATGGGTGGTCATTGTATGACATCAAAGAGACAGGAGAATTAGACTGTTTGAAGGATCTTAAATACAAACATTTTAAATCTGAAAAAATGAACCGACTTTCATCGGTGAGGACAGGGGTGATGAGCATATAAGCATACTCCAATGGTTAAATTACCACAGCTACCTTTAATTTGGCTTCTTCTTAAGAAATCTCCCAGATAATTAAATTCTGAAACAATGAGTTGAACTTTATTGCAGCAACCAAATAAGATCTTTTGAGTAGGCAAGTTAAGCCCCACAAACCCAATTTAGCTATTACCCAATTAATGGTGGAATTTACCTATAATTTCAACCGGCAGTGTGTCTGTCTCTGGATGTGTCCAGGGTTCGATCCTTGTGCAGTGTTAATCTTCGAAGTTCTGCTGCTGAAGAACCCTGGAGTTGAATTTTTATACAATTTTCTGCCCTTCAAGTTTATGATGTGACATTATTGATAATCCTTCAGATTGTTTCTTCTAAAATATTGACTATTCCTCTGCAGCTGTCAAGTCTGCAGCTTGCCACCTTCTCAGAAGTAGCTTCCCTGTTCCTTATTATATTTGGCATTGACTCTCTATTTGAAACACAGCCTGTCTTGTCGTTAATTCCTTAAATTCCTCTGTAGAGAAGGTTTGTCCTTGTGGTATTAGGCAGCCAGTTATCAATCGGGTTGTTAACAGTTTTGTTTATGTAGCTTTGACTACTACTTCTTTTTCTTCCAGGCATGGCTGATTGCTTTCGATTCCTGTATAACAGTTTGTCTTTGTCCTTTAACAATTTTTCCCAGAGTTATTCCTGTTTCTTTCAATCCATGAACAGTTATTAAATGTTCTGAAGTTTACACTATCACAATAGAGACATACAAATTGGTAGCACAAGTTGGCTATTCAGTCCTTCAAGCCTTATCCCCTATTCGCTATGATCACGTTGACCTGTGTGTGTACTAGATTCCACATTTCCATCTACCTCCATTAACCTTAGCTGCTTGTAAGGCAGGACACTTCATCTACTTCCACCTTAAAAATATTTGATAACTCTAACCGCTTCTAAGGCAAAAAGTTCCGAAATATCTCTGAATCTGAGAAAATTACTTCATCTGTTCTAAAAAGGCAAAGCTTAATTTTAAAACCATGTCCCCTAGTTCTGGACTCACCAACTAAATGTTCTTTCTCTGTCCACTTTGTCAAGACCATTCAGGATCTTCTAAACTTCAATCAAATCACTTTTTTCCCTGTCTAATGAAAATAAGCCCAAACTGTCCAATCTTCTCAACAGTCACTCATTCCAGGTATTAATTTAATAAATTTCCTCCAAACCACCTCTAACATAATTAAATCCTTCCTTAAAATAAGGAGACCAAGACCCCACACAGTATTTGAGATGTGCTCTCTCCACTGCCTTGAATAACTGAAGCATAACATCCTTTTCAGTTCAGTTCATCTCAAAGAATAGCTTTGTATTACCTGCCATAATCACTTGCTGAACCTGCTAACTTTCTGGGATTTGAGCACTAGAATACTTACATCCCTCTGCACCTCAGAATTCAGCAGTCATTCACAATTTTAAAAATGCTCTGCTTTTTTATTCATCCTCCCAAAGAGAACAACTTCACATTTTCCCACAATAGACACCATCTGCTGGGATTTTGACCATTTGCATAACATATATCATTTTAAACCTTCCTTACATCATTTTCACAGCATACTTTTCTACCTGTCTTTGTAACACCTACAAATTTAGCTAGCATATTTTTGACCCCTCATCTAAGTCATAGATACAAATTGTAAAAAGTTGAGGGTTATGTACAGTCACCAACAGGACTTCCTGGCAATCTGAAAAAGTTCCGTTTAGACGTACTGTTTTCTGCCAACCAGCCAGCCTTCAGCCAGCCTTCAATCCACGCTAATATATTAACCCTGACATGAGCACCTACCCTGCATAATAACCTTTTATGTGGAACTTTGACAAACATATTCTGGAAATGCAGGAACAATACATCAACAGATTCCCCTTCATCTACAGCACGTCACTACTTCAAAAAATTCCAATAAATTGATTCAACACGTTTTCTGTTTCATTAAAAGAAGCTGATTGCATTAATTCAAGAAAGCAGCTCACCATCTTTTTCTCCAGGGTCATTAGGAATGATCAATTGGTGGTGGCATAGCCAGTGACACACTCATCCATAGAATGATTAGACAAAAATGTTGCTATTTCTTAAAAGTACCTTGTTTCATATTTGGATTGCAGGCAGAATTGAATTGTTCTTCTTTCTTTGATTCTTTATAGAGGAACAGTACATCAGAGCTTTCCTGATTTCACATTTTTGACTGGCACTTTCCTTGGAAAGATTTTTCAGTTAAAAGGAACAATAGATCCCCTAACAGCTATTGATATTAGCAACAAAGCTTCTTTAGCATTCATGCAAAGACACTTGGGTGAGTAAATAAAATGTATTAATTTGGTTATGTATTTCAATAATAAATAGTTTTCTAATTTTGGGTATCAGAACAATTAGGTAGTAATTCTATAGATATGATAGTGAGGTGACACGATACTAAAGGTGAGTCTGATGCAATCCTAGAACACTACAGAAACGTGCCTGTTTAATTTACAACAAATTGTTTTGGCGTTCCAACATCTAGTCATTCTGAATCATTCTTTTTTTGAAATTGTAATTTAAGGGTTGTGCAAATATTAAATATTTCCCATCAGAAACCAATTTTCTGAAAATTGCAAAATGTTAATGATGACACATATTTTAAAACAGTACCATAAAGTTCTGTCTTCTTTTATGTATAATGTGTGTAATAAAGGTTGTATATGAGAAATGAGGAGAAACACCTCCATAAAGAACAGTTTCCCACTCGAATATATAGTTCTCGATGTAAATCAAACATTTACCATTGTGACAGGACAAAAGCTTCCTTTTTACTTAATTGTTTTGGGATTTAACTTCAATATCAAAATTCACTTTACAGGTCTTGAGAGAGATTTTGATCAATGGGACCCCCTTATTGATGGGCAAGGAGAACACATTATACCAGGCACAAATATTCATTTGCCTTTATCGAACTCTGAACCCGAGCAATGACTTTTGAATTCTGAATCCAAACTATGAATGTTGAGTGTACTGCAGTAAAATAAAAATCAGTGTGAATGGATTTATCTGCACTGAACACTCGCATTGTGCTAAACATTTGCCTTATAAGATTGTTAGAATTCGAGTTTAAGAAATGTGTCCTAAGCCATAAAATACAATTCTTACCTCTGTTCTTTTGGATATAGATCCATGCATCTTTTGGATGAATTAGTATAACATTCAAGTACAAGTCTATATTCCTTGCAGGACTCAAACAGCAGGCTCCAAGTTGGAGTAACCCTTATTGGTTGTATCTATTTTAAAATTGCACTGTATTATACAGAGTTTTTGAGGATTTCGATTATTGCATTCAGTAGTTTGAAATTACACTATTTAAAGCCAAGATGCACCATTAATTGGCTTGCATGTTTTCCTAAACCTACCATTATGGTGAAGCTTAAAGTTCATCTGTGATTAGAACTGATTAAGAAACAACTCTTAAAACCAGAATTAATATTTAAGTTAAGATTTTGGAAACATAAATTATTATTTTGTGAAGATTTTTCTTGACTTGTTTGTCTACTAAAATTCATTTTGAATGACTGTTTACATCTTTTATGTCTTTTTGCTGCTCCTAATGAAATTTTTTAATCAAGGCCAACTCCTTGCAAACACATTGGTGGCACTTTTGTAACTGCTGTTGACTGTTGAACACCAACCAACCTCTTCTTTGTAACAAAAGAACTGTGGATGCTGGAAATCAGAAACAAAAAGCAGAAATGGTTGGCCAATCTCAGCAGGTGTGTCAGCAGCTGTGGAGAGAAAGCAGAGTTAATGTTTCAGGTCCAGTTCTGAAGAAGAGTCACTAGACCCAAAACACTAACTCTGATTTCTCTCCACAGATGCTGCCAGAGCTGCCAAGTTTCCCAGCCATTTCCGTTTTTGTAACCTTTTCTTCATTCTGTTATAAGAAGTGTCCACAACAACCTATACAGCGGAAATATTGTTTCTGATGTGCAAAGCGAGTTATTTATAGTCTATCCTTTGACAGTTGAATAGAAATAAAAATGATACGTGAAAAGAATCTGCGACTAATTCCAAATTCCAGTCTTTCACCCACAGCTATATCATTTCTCGCCTTGTATTGTTCTGTAAGTTATTCTTCAGTCATCACTTATTCAGTAATTTCCCGATTAGTTTAGTAATGATGTAATTAGACTGCCTGCTGACAAATAGAAGCCAATGTTTCCAAAAGTATGAAGATGATCAGATCTTCAAGTGTATTTAATAACCTCCAGATAGCAGTATTTATGATAAAGGTTAACCAAATTATTGACTTTGATCTATAATCATAACTAAGTTTATAATTGGGTGTATTTGAAATAACTGACAATAAAAGTTAACTGTAAGCCTTAAACAACTTCACTTGGTGCAGAACTGTACACAACAATGCTTGTCCAGGGAAGATTGTAATCCTCTGCTTGAGGGAAAGGGTGGGGAATTTCACAGGAATTTTCCTCAAATCTACCACATCCTCAGTCGAAAAATCTCTGGGGGAAAATAGTGTCCTCATTAAACCTACTACATTCTCAAAGGCTGTACTGAGGCATTGGACAGTCTCTCTTTAAGATGCAACTTAAACAGATGAGGCAGAAAAATTGGTCATCAAAGGTTCAGACCATCTGATCAGTTACTTTGACAACTCTCTTTTCCTTTCACCTAGTTCGTCAACCAAGCTTCCTCTAAGGCTCCTCTTATCCTGTCCCTGGATTTGCATCTTTTTCTAGTTTCTCTCTCTTCCCTATTGCTCTTTCTGAGCTCATCTTGTATATAAAGCCTTACCTGTATCTTCCTCTCTATTCCCATGAAACCTCTGACCACCCAACTTCATTTTTTAGCTCTCAGGTTACATGATATTGTCTCTCAAGTACTGTCCCCCTCTCTTTCATAATTGCCATTAACCTTTTTCCCTTAAATTTACCCTTTGAATTCCAACTTACCACCCCATTTCCAACCCCTCATTTCTTCTTCAGTCCTCGTGTGTTGTCACGTCCTCAATCTGTCCTATCTTTTGTGGACCTGCACGTTTAAATCCCTCCAATCATACCTTTTCTCCCTCTATCCCAACCTTGGCACATCATTTGCTGAAACCCTAATTAGTGTTTTTGTCACCTCCAGATATTCTGTCACATTGTTGACCAGCTTTCCACATTCTACCCTGTGGAAAGTTATTATTCAAAGCTCTGCACTAACTTTTGTATCCAGTCCCTTTATTCCATCACATTATGCTTGTTACTCTACACCGGCTTATAGTTGAGCAGCATTGATTTTAAAATACTTGACCTTGTTTGGTCTCTTCATGGCCTTACCCCTATTTCTAATCTACAGCCTCACATCAAATACCTGTGCTCCAATATTCCTGATCTCCTAAGCACCCAATTTTAATTGCTCCACTATTAACGGTTGTGCTTCAGCCTAGAATTCCCTCTCCCAAACCTCTCCACTTCTCCTCCCTTCTTTTGACTAACCTTTTATCTGTCCTAGTATTCCCTTATGACAGTTAGAGTTCTTAAAAAAGATGACAGTGAATTACCTTGGAATTTTTGGCTACCTGAAAGATGTTGTGCAAGCTGTAAATACCTTTTAGGCCAAGAATATTAATTTTGTATTAGTTGAAAAATTTATTGTTTTGATACTAATTTGAGTTTCAATGTGCTATCCTAGGTTCTTCAATTAGTGTTTCATTACGGTTATCTTGACAAAATTATGACATATTTAAATCTTAAAATTTTGTCACTTAAATGTGGCCTCAGGATATCCCAAGCACAATATGCTATTTAAAATGTAATTCTCTCCTATGTATTCACTCTTAAGATTTTAAAATGTACCCATTTTCCCCTCATGTTCCATTAAACTTATGTCATTTCAAGGAGCAGTGTTTTCTTTGTGAAGTTATTCAAACTTGCAATGCAAGACTAAGTACAGTTAACAAGGCTGAGTGCGACCAACAACAAAAAGGTCTGAAGATTGTGTGACAAGGACAGTGAAATGTGGCAGAGCTATCATAGTGTGAGGAACTGAAAAGGTATAGCACTTTTTATTGATCTGTAGTGAATTGCAAATGCTTGTAGGCCACTTCAAATAGTTTAAAAACATCAGTTTTCCCTTTGTTTACATTTTTTGTGGGAGTGAAGGATGTGCTATGGAGAAGAAACACAAAGACAGCACATGAGTATCCAGTGTCTGGCTCAAAACAGTAGAGAAACCTGCCTGATTGTTTGCCTCAGTGAATGATGGCACCGCATTTAAAATCGGCATCACACCACAAAGCATCTTCATGCAATGATCTTGCATGTCATAATTTACCTGGAAATGTGCTCTGTGATCTACAAAAGATACGACAATCCTCAAATGACCCAAGTAACTGGATGAAGATTGAAATAAACGCACAAGCAAAGCTCTGAACCTTGACGTTCAGAGTTCAGACTGCCAATTCAGCATGGATGAAGAGTGGACTGGTTGGCTGAAGGGCAGGGGTACTGGCATGGTGGCAATGGTAGGGGCATGAATGCTATTCCCCGACACAACAAAGCAGGTTCTTGTACCATGGAGATGCTCCCACAGGGTGTTACTTCTGCAATCTGTTGGTGGGCAGATCGATCTTAGAAGAACCTGCATATCTTTTTCAGCACTGGTACTTGCAGCTGTTTGATCTGCACAGCAACAAGATATGCAAGCATGGAAATGAGCATTGATCGCATGATCTAGATTCAAACCTACAACAGTGCTCCGCCATTGAGCAGCTTCTGTCTGGCCTGAAAAGGATGCTGAGGCATTGGTCACTAGATGCTACTTCCAAGCTGCATTCACAAGTACTTTATGAAGTTGTCCACCATTTTCACACTGTAAATACATGATTGCAAGCTCATCATGGAATTGTGTGCCATGTGGGAGCTGGACACCTCTCGTGCTCCTTGACCATAACAGGTTCTGTGGGACGGTTCAATGCAACAAGCATCTCAATTTTCATCCCTATCACACTGTCCTATACCCAGGAGGGTCCTCTTTTTAGAAATAACTCATTTGTGGCCTCAACCCATGGAGCTGGCACATACACCACACCTTTCCACATGTCACATTTGCGGTGAGAGACAACAGACCAGTACAGCAACAGGAGGCCATTTACACACATTGAATCTCAAAAGGGAGGAATTGCTGAGCGTTTTCATGAAGTGACCATATTTCTATGTGGAGAGAGAGGAGTATATAAGTTGACTTTGTTTAACAGGCTGGGTCAAGTTTGTTGGGTAAGAGGATATTTGCCCGTTTTCTCATACATTTATAATGAGCAAATTGGATCCTGCCTGGTCTGTGGCTGTTAAGAGTTTACCCAGTGTGTAGCTGATTCTAGTGAACAGTCTCCAGTTTACTCGCCCATTGGTGAACTCCTCTCTTCCTCTACCTCCTCTTGTTCCTTCTAAGGATTAAAGCAGACAGCAGAGTTAATTTTCCTTCCAATTTTATTTTCAGATGTTAAACTTACTTTTGTACGTACTATTTAATTCACTGACATCGATCAAAAGAATGCCAAAAAACATCCAGTGTGGTGGCACACAGATTATATTATTTTCTGTCTGATCTATAGAAAACAGGTGAAAAAAGCCTAGGTCAATTTGGCAGAAAATGTTTCTCCGTTTCCTCCCTTTCTTAGGTGATTTAAATCTAGTTCAGCATATCATTTCTTATTAGAATAAGACTATAAATATTCCATCCCTGCTTTACATCCACTGCCTGAACACAGGACCTTGGATCTTGGCTTGCATTAATCTCCAGTCCAGATCAGGACCAACAGCCACTTTGTGAACATTAGTCGATAACTTGAAACTGTTGAAGGGTTGTCCAGATTTCCCATTTCTATTATTAGTTTGAATGCAAACTCTTCCAATTTATTTTCAAGGCTGGTTATAACATACTTTAATGATCTGTTTATGGTGGTGTAGTGTTATATTACTGGACATATAATCCAGATGACTGAACGCTGAAGAATGGTGGAGGCATTTGTGTGGGAATGAAGACTCTGGTCAATTGATACAGTATTACCAAAGAATAGCAGTTTAACTAAAGCAAATCCCTAGAGATTGCAACATGGAATCATGCTGCTGGCATACTTAGGACATGAGTGTTCATTATTGTATAACAACATTATGATAATAGTCATAATCTGATGTGCATTCTGCCTAAACAACTAGCTGTCAATCAGGAATTAGTAAACTGGTTGCAGTAATCCAGATTAACTGCTTAGATCATCCAAGAAACAATTAATCTAACCAATTTTACAGTGTAACCTGAACACCTGAGTAACAGTTGCACCGTTTTGAAAACAATTACCTATTCTGAAAATAAGAGGGTGGTCCTGTTTGCTCTTCCAACTTGGTATATTCAGACACCTCCGATCAGAGCAGTCAGCCTACCCTCCCTCGACCTCTTCATCTCCAACTGCCGTCGAGACATCAATCGCCTCAACCTCTCTACCCCTCTCAAACACTCCAACCTCTCCCCCGCAGAACGTGCAGCCC
>JAHRHZ010000111.1:35946630-35966929 GCA_024137785.1 Ginglymostoma cirratum
ATAGGTCAAGGGGGCGGGATGATGTTAGTAGATAGGAGATGGGGGTGTGGCTTGAGGTGAGAGGAAAAACAGGTTAGGGAGGTGGAGATGAGCTGGGCTGGTTTTGGGATGCGGTTGGGGGAGGGGAGATTTTGAAGCTTGTGAAATCCACATTGATGCCATTGGGCTGCAGGGTTCCCAGGCTGAATATGATTTGCTGTTCCTGCAGCCTTCGGGTGGCATCACTGTGGCATTGTAGGAGGCCAAGGATGGACATGTCATCTGAGGAATGGGAGGGGGAGTTGAAATGGTATCCTTGATACCATTGTATTGTTTACGTGTCTGGAAAAGAAAATTTTATGGTGGATGCTTTACCAAGAGCACAGTGAAGGACACTGAGTGATATGGCGCTCATGGACTTAATGTAAAATAAGATTGCTATATGACTCATTGTATGTTTACTATCAACATATTACTACTGTTAGTGTAGAAGTAGTATTGTTTTCATTGTAAAATGATTATGGCACTTAAATTTTATTTCTTATATAATCCAAATAAATTCCAATACAGCATAGGAACAGGCCCTTCAGCCCACCAAACCTGTGCTGATTCCAATCCTTATTTAGACCCGCTACTTATTGTCCATATGCAGTTTCAATCCTTCTGTTAGCTTCCTGTTCATGTGTCTATTAAGATAAGCCTTAAATGTTGCTAACATGCCTGTTTCCACCACCTCCACTGGCAACGCGTTCCAAGCATCCACAACCCTGTGTGAAAAACTTTTGCCCACTTCTCCCATAAACTTTCCTCTCTCATCTCGAACCTGTGCCCTCTTGTAGTTGAACTTTCCACCCTTGGAAAAGGCCTCTGACTATCCACCCAATCTATGCCTCTCCTAATTTTGTAGATCTCTATCAGGTTGCCCCTCAGCCACTGTCTTTCCAGCGAAAATAATTCGAGTTTATCCAACCTCTCCTCATAACTCAAACCCTCCAGACCAAGCAACATCCTGGTAAATCTACTCTGCGCCTTCTCCAAAGCATCTATGTCCTTCTGGTAATGTGGCAGCCAGAACTTCATACAATATTCCAAATGTGGCCTAACTAAAGTTATGTTACAGCTGTATAAAACCTACCTACTTTTATACTCAATGCCCCATCCGATGAAGGCAAGCATGCTATATGCTTTCTTGACCACCTTATCAACCTTCAGGGATCTGTAGACTTGTACGCCCAGATCCCTCTGGGCATCAATGCTCCTAAGGGTTCTGCCATTTATTGTATAATTTGGACCTGAATTTGATCTTCCAAAATGCATCACCTGGCATTGGCCGGATTAAACTCTGTTGTCTGGTTCCTCTTTAAACGAGTTGCAGACAACTCTGACCAGAATGTTATAAATGAATTTGCCCAGGTGTCCCACAATACCAAAGCAGTCAAATCAATATAAATACAAGCCAGTACCAAAGCAGAAGATTCCCACTTTATTAGGAACAAAATTACAATAATTTTTAATACTAAACATTATTATCCCTAATCCTATTTGGCTGCTTATGGTTACAATACTTCCTGAATCTCTTGTAAATTTACACAGTCACTCTCTCTGTGGCTTTGTCTCTAGGTCTACAAAGCTGCTTTATCTCTCTCTCTCTCTCTCTCTCTCTCTCGATGGTCAGCTGCTCTCCTCAAAAGGACTCAGACGATTCCAAGACAGCAGTCTTGTTTTTATACCTTTTAGATGGTCTTCTGGAACTTCCTACAGTTCTGACCAATCAGGGAGATACCCTTAAAAGTTTGAAACAAGAGCTACTGTTAGTTTCTTTGTGTAGCAGGACCTGGTGCCTTTCTGTCTGGGCTGCCCTTTATTTAGTGGATAAGTTGTTGGGGGTGTCTGTGCAAATTAACTGTTGCCTTTTGCATTATGCTAATGTCATTAGTACCTGGCTGCTGTGTTTGCAATCTATTTGGTGGGTGGGTTTTGTGATTTCAGAGTTTCATTTGGCCAACGTACCCAGCATCCATTGCTGTTTAGCCAAGCTGGCAGCCAGGAGGCTGCTACAAGTCCAAGTCCATCTGCCGTTTCTCTGCCCAAATTTGCAATCTATCAATATCCCAGTGTATCCTTTGACAATCCCCCCACGCACTATCTGTAACTCTGCTAATTTTGGCATCATACACACTTACTAAGCAGACCACCTACATTTTCCTCTAGATCATTTATATTTACTACAAACAACAAAGTTCCCAGCACTGATCCGTGAAGAACACCACTAGTTGTTGAATTCCATTCTGAAAAGCACCCTTTCCCTGCTACTCTGTCGTCTTTGACCAAGCCAGTTTCATATCCAAGATAACAAGCATGGGGCTGGATGAACACAGCAGGTCAAGCAGCATCACAGGAGCAGGAAAACTTGACGTTTCGGGCCTAAACCCTTCATCAGAAATGGGGGAGGGGAAGAGGGTTCTGAAATAAATAGGGAGAGAGGGGGAGGTGGATAGAGGAGAGGATCGGTGGAGAGGAAGCAGACAAGTCGAAGAGGCGGGGATGGAGCCAGTAAAGGTGAGTGTAGGTAGGGGAGTAGGGAGGAGATAGGTCAGTCCAGGGAGAACGGACAGGTCAAGGGGGCGGGATGACGTTAGTAGATAGGAGATGGGGGTGTGTCCGTCTAGCTAGCTCACTCCAGATCCCATGAAACTTGACCATCTGTACCAGCCTGCCATGAGGTATCTTTTCAAATGCCTTGCTAAAGTTCAAGTGTACAACATCCATTGCCCTTCCCTCATGAATCATTTTTGTCATCTTCTCGAAAAACTCAAATCAAGTTGGTGAGACATGACCTTCCCTTCACAAACCCATGCTGCTTATCACTAACAAATCCAATTGCCTCCAAATGTGAATGAATCCTGTCTCTCAGTATCTTCTCCAACAGATTCCCCACTACTCATTCTTAACGAAAACCTTAATTTCTCTAGGTATCCAGCATTCCCTACACCTACCACTCTTGCCCTTCACCCTAACTAAAACATACTGTCTCTAGACACTCGTTATCTCATTTTTGAATGTTTCCCATTTTCCAGCCATCCCTTTACCTGCGAATATCCACCCCCAATCAACTTTTGAAAGTTCTTGCCTAATAACATCAAAATCAACCTTCCTCCAATTTAGGACTTTAACTTTTAGATCCAGTTTATCCTTTTCCATCATTATTTTAAAACAAATAGCATTATGGTCCCTGGCACCAAAGTGCTGCCCCACTGACATCTCAGTCACCTGTCCTGCCTTATTTCCTAAGACTAGGTCAAGTTTTGCACCTTCTCTAGTTGGTACATCCACATACCGAATCAGAAAATTTTCTTATACACACTTAACGAATTCCACTCCATCCAAATCCTTAACACTATGGCAGTCTCATCCTATGTTTGGAAAGTTAAAATCCCCGACCATAACCACCCTATTACTCTTACAGATAACAGATTTCCTTACAAATTTGTTTCTCAATTTCCTGCTGACTGTTGGGAGATCCATATTCTAGTCCCAATAAGGTGATCATGCCTTTTTTATTTCTCAGTTCCACCCAAATAACTTCCCTGGATGTATTCTCAGGAATATCCTCCCCAAGTATAGCTGTATTGTTATCTCTAATAAAAAAAACCCCTCTTCTCTTGCCCCCCTTTTTATCTTTGTTGTACCAACAATACCCTGGAACATTAAGCTACCACGTCTCTGTAATTGCTATGATATCCCAGTCCCATGTTACCAACCATGCCGAGTTCATCTGTTTACCTGTTAGGCCTCTTGTATTGAAACAAATTCAGTTTAATTAATCAGTCCTACCTTGTTCTCTGCTTTGTTCCCACCTGGCCCGATTGTTTGACTTATTCCTTTTCTCAACTGTATCAGTCTCAAACCGATCTCTTTTCTCACTGGGTCCCCGGTACCAACACCAACCCCCACCATCCCACCCCAAACTGGTTTAAATCCACCTGAGCAGCTCTATAAAATCTCCCCGCCAGTATATTAGTCCCCTTCCAATTGAGGTGCAATCTGTCCTTCTTATACAGGTCACTTCAACCCAAGAGATTCCAAAGATCCAAAAACGTGAATCCTTCTCCCCTGCACCAGCTCCTAAGCCACACATTCATCTGTCCTACCCTCACTAGGAGTAATCCAAATATTACTACCCTTGAGGACCTACTTTTTAAAAATTCCTGCCTAACTTCTTATATTCTGTGCTCAGAATCTCATCCTTTTCTCTTCTTGTGTCGTTAGTTCCAATATGTACAATGACCTCCTGCTGGCGCCTCTCCCCTTTGGGAATATTCTGCACCCTCTCCGAGATATCCTTGATCCAGGGAGGCAACACACCATTCTGACGTTTCATTGTCCGCCACAAATGTCTGACTTAGACAGTCCCCAATCGCAATCAATTGTTTGGAACCTAACATACCTCTCATTGCATCATAGCCAGTCTCAGTACCAGAAACCTGGCTGTCAGCGCTACATTCCGCTGAGAGTTCATCACCCCCTACCTTTTCCAAGACAGAATACATGTTTGAGATGGGGATAGCCACAAGAGACTCCTGCATTATCTGCCTCCCTCTCCTTCAGGTCACCCATCTACCTGACTGTATCTTTAGTTTATCTCCCTCTCTGCAACTGCCATCCATCACACCCCCTAGCTTCTGTAAATTCCTCATTGCCTCTAACTGCCAATCCAACTGATCCATGCAATCTGATAGGACTCAAAATCAAACACACTTCCTGAAGACATAAATCATCAGTAACATGGAAACTCTCTAATCTCCCACATCTGACAAATCAGCACGTCGCTCTACTAAAGGCCACCTTTGCACATTTCTGGGTCTGTAGATTGGTAAATAGCAGTCCTACTGCTCTAAGCTAGCTTAGTACCTATATTTTTACATTTTAATGATCTTACATTTTAATTTTTACAGACAGATCTCAATTTTTAAAAAGAAACAAAAAACAATCCACTATTGTAGATTTACAAAAAAAACCTAAGTTTACACTTTAAAACTAGTCACTCAACTGCTCCCCTGCTGTGAGCTCTCCCACACAACTTTCTGCACAATCAGCTGTGAATTTCACTGCTTGTTAATTTTTCTTAGAATGAACATTAGTCCAGATATACTTAAAACTAAACAAGGCAGCAGCTGTGCAGATTCACTGCTGGGTCAGACAGCAGTGCAGATTTCTTTCTCCATCTGAATCACTTCCCCTGTGGTCTCTGCTTTTGTCAGTCTTTGTCTGTCTTTGTCTTTTTTTTTTAAACAGTGCCGTTGTTTTGATCTTCTTTCACCCGAAGTTCCAAAACAATGCAACAGCTTATAAAAAGTAATTCCTGTTCCCAGAATTCAAGGAAATGAGCTCCAACACTGAAAATAGTTCAAAAAAGGAGTAGCTCTAACAGCAATAATTTTTCCTATCCTCCATCTTGGATTACCCAGAATCCTTTTAAAACAGTGCAAGAGACTTCCTGGAGAGTTACAGGTTTACTTTTACATTGGGAGAATTTTACGAACAAACCGGGTAAACAATTGTGCATTAGGCTTCAGTTTAGATCAGGATTGATTTCTTTTGATTGTGGGAAGCACCCATAACACAGAAAAATGTTATTTTTAGTTTCAGTTTGAACACATTGCTAGTGTCCTTAGGTGAAGCTGGATATGTGTAGCAGCTCTCCTGAGAAAGGGAGATCATTTACAATTGTTGAAAACAAACGGGGGCCTTGGTGTGGAACGTGTTTACAAAAAGTTCCAGACCCGCAGTGTTAGGTTAAAACAATTAAGGGGTTATTCAAATCTGAGAGAGTTTATGCTCAGCTACATGATAAATTAAGGAAAGGGCTATCAGATTCTCAAGACCTGAAACTGAAGCCACACATGGGTCAAACCATATGTGGGAAAAAAAACCCAATTCTCTCTGATGTTTGAGTACTGTAATGGGATGATACTGGTAATAATGGGATTGCATTTTCTTTAAGCATGTTTCAAAATCTGTAAAAAAGTGTGTTGTATATAGCTCAGTTTGTCCTATTTTATCTTAACAATAAAACAAATTATCTTCATTTATTTTGTGAAAACCAAATTTGCAATATTGCCTATGTGTGTTTCAGAGAAAGACCAGCTCATTATAACCAAAAAATCTATCAAGCCAGATATCTGGAGTCTACAGTCTGACTTGTCCAATACGAACATTAAATGGGATTGTAACACATGGTTTAAGAATCAAATTTGTAAGCAATGGGTGGGAACATCGTAAAAAGGACCTACAAAAACAAGGCAGGTAGTAGCATTTCTGGGAACACAGTTGATACAGGAGCACACTTTGGCATCACCACTAAACACAGCCACGGTATTAGAATCCTACAGCTGCACTTGGATGCTATACAGACATGTATTAAATGATGTATTAAATTTGACAAATGAAGGAGTTCTCTGGAGATTTAAGCTTTTAGAGCAGGTTATTGCTGATATCTGACCAAGCCATCTGTTAGAAAGGCTAAGTTGTACACTATTTGTATAGTTTCTCAAGTCTGCGCAATCAGAGGCAAGGACTAGAAAGACTATTCCCTGGGTCTTGGACACTTAGAAGATTCTGGCTTGGAGTTTGAGGGACTGCAAGGAGGTGATATTTGCTATGTACAAAGAGGCCAGCCTAACAATACAAGTAACCGTGGACAAAAACAGCTAAGAAAGCAAGCAGTAGCAGTGTATTTGGCAACCCTGGAGTTAGTGGCCCAAGAAGTTCAAAAGATATCAGAAAGGCATACATAAAACTCATTCAGGTAACCCCTACATCCGTTCCACCTCCATCCTCCACCACGATACGAACATTCTCCTCTCCCAACAGCTGTTTCTCACTCAATTGTTTATTTGCCCCCTCGCTGTCAAGAGTGCAGAGGTGCACCAAGATAACAAAACAGTAACTGGCATATAAGAAACATGTAGTGAACATCATCAGCAATATTTCTACTGAGTCCATTGGGAGAAAGGTCTCCATCCAGGCAGTTGCAAGCGACTGCAATGACCTGCCAAGAAAGCATAAGCCTTCTGATTAAAACTTGATTACCTTAATCTGGTACTCTCTCAATCATATCGAGAGTCCACTCTGCCTGGAGACTATTTTGGGGTCCCATCTCTTCCCAACAGGATCACCACTGCCTTGTGGCATACCATGAGAGAGGAAAACACAGTTGGGCTGCTGTTACTAGTTTCATTCCTGAAGTTGAAACCCTCTTGTTCCACAGAGATTTAAAGTGGAGCTAGATAAATTAGATCTTGTGCTGTAGTGAAGGATGACACCAAGGGAGTGCGTTGCAAGTTTACATCCACACTAGTTAAATGGACTGCCAAGAATTTGGAATAGTTTCAGAGATACACATCTCATCAGGTCACACCAACACAATTTAACTAGAGACCTGTTAGCCTTACATTAGTATTTAGGGAAGAGCTTGAATCTATTATAAAGCATGCAATAAATAAACACCTGGTTGGTAATAATCTGATGGGCATAATCAAAATGGATTTGCAAATGAGAAATGGTGTGATAAGGTTTTTTTTGAAGATGTTAACAACAGTTGATAAAAGGAGAACTAATGGACCATAATATACATAGATTTTGAGAATGTTTTTAGTTCCCCAACAGAGGCTTATTGGAAGAATTAATGCAAATGGCATAGTTGGTAGTGTAACTAGCATGTATCAATGATCAGCTAACAGACAGAAAACAGATGGTAGGAAAAAACCACCACTCATGTTGGCAGGCTGTGACGAGTGGGCACTACAGAATTAGTTGGTTAGACTGCACTTGAAGTCCTCAGATGTTTTGGTCTATCTCAGGAAAGATATTATTCCATTGAAGGACAGAAGCAAAAGTTTCCCTACACTTGTTCCTAGGAATGGTAGTACTGTTCTACAGACAGATTGAAATACTAGGGAATAGAGGCCCAGTTTGTCCAAAGAATGAGAAGTGGTCTTACTGAAACCTACAAAATACTAAGGGAGACATACACGGACATGCAGGTAAGAGGTTTCCCCCAAGCAAGGGATGTTGCTTAGTTTCAAAATTTTTTTAAGCTGCGCATTGTGAATATCTAGCATTCTCTACCACAGAAGGCTGCAAAAGTGATGTCTTTGAGACTGGACAGGGTTATGAGTTGGGTTAAAGTGTTAATTGGTTATTATCGTATTGAATCACAAGGCAAGCTCAACAGGTTGAACAGCCTACTTAAATTCCCATCATCCGAACATACCAGGACAACATAGCTCAGGAAACAGGTATCCTAACTCTAAAGTATCTTTTCCTTAATCTGAGTGGGTCCTGCAAATGGATTTTCTTTTTAACCAAACCCTGACCTTGGGTTGTTTATAATTAAATGCAAGTGACTCTAAAATGTTGTTGAACTTATAGAATGAATAGAATTTTACAACAGATCAGTTTACAGGTGCACTAAACTCCAAGCTTGGATCTGGCTGAAGAAGCTTGATGCTTCTGCCTAGTCTCACTGTGTTTACTACACTGAGTTTTAAAAGGCACACTATTAATTGTTAGTTAGTTGTTTAATTGTCTACCATTAGAGCTTAGATCTAATCCTTTGATAGTGGGTTCATTGAGCTAATCAAATTCATTTCAAACAATGGAATAAACATGTAGTTGTGTTGCAGCTTCACAAATTTGGTAAAAGGTGTACCAGCTGCTTTCTTCAAAGCAAGATTGATGCCCCAGATTGACGGCAAGGGCAGAATGAAGACTAACTGGGTGACAAAAGGTCAGAAATTGTGGTTGAACACAATTTTGCTGCTGCCACAGTTTGTCATGGATGCCAGATTTAAGTTGGAAATCCATCACCTCTAGCACAGGTAGTGCCTAACAATGGCGGGTATTATCAGTGTCAAGACAATCCACAAGGGCCACACATTGGTCACACCTACTAACTTAGATGCATCTATCGAAGACTACGATACACAAAACCAGTGAAGCTGAGGTCAATTAGGTTATTCCATCTTGCTGGTTCCATCAGCACCTGTCCTAGATCTGGTTTAACAGTTATGACCTCTGTCACTGAAATTTTGTGTCTAGCGGTGATTCTTCCAAGTGGTATTTAACATGAAGTAGCACTGATCCATAACCAAGGGATAGGGTGGAATGCAATGAGTGGTAATCAGCAGGTAGTTTTCTTTCCCAGTTGACGTTCAGAGCTCCAACAACTCCATCTTGTGCTGCTTTCTCTAGTGGGCAAGGATCAATTTCCCTCCTTATAGGAGGTAACTGAACCAGATAAACTTTAGCTAATGATCACAATTAGCAAGACAATTTTTTTTTTAAAATTCCAGAATTAAGTGAGTTCAAATTCTCCAAGCTTGCAATGATCTATATTCTTACACTTGGGCCACTAGCTTGGTAAATTCAGGAGGACAAGGTCATAACTCAAGTTAATTATGTGCTTAATTGTAATTTATCACTTCACTTTATACCATGATACCTTACTAGGCAACGAGTACCCCAACTGTTATACAAGAGGTGAAAGATAAGCTGAGTTCAGTGAAACTGGTGACTTGTGATGCTACTGTCATGACTGCGCTGTCTACAAATGCTGCATCTGAACGAAAGAGAGATGGAGTAGAATGGCCACTGGGTAGTTTCATTTACTTACAAATCAAAGTGCTGTTTTAGTGTAGTGCAGTAGCCATCTTTCATTCTTGATACTTCTTACAAATAGAACATTAAAACACCAAGGAAATCAACAATACTGCTACCGACTGGGACATCTTACCCTTTAAAACTTGCCTCCTCCAGCAAGTTTTTAAATCCACCCACAATTCTCATGTCAGTAGACAAAGCTATTAAAAAAGGACATATTTCAATTGCAACAAATGCTCAAAACCAGCAATGCTACATAACGCACTAAGTAAACATTCTAACCATAAAACTGAAGGATCATTTGGAACTGTCAAGAACTTTCATACATGTCACAAGCACGTAAATGAGAAAGCATGATTAATTTATAATCAGGTCTGACATACCAATATGTAATTGGGAAAATGGAGAACAATAATCTGAACTTGGTTTTCCATAATCTGCTGTGCAATAAAATGGGTGTACAACACAAAGCAACTGCTAAGTGTCAACATTAAGATTTCATGAAGCTGCAAAAATGTCTGCATAAACAAGCTTTTATTTGCTATTTCAGCTGAACACATTTTAAACAGGTTGCTGTGTACATTAAAAGTATTTGATGACTACTACTTTTGGAAATATCCTGCTTATTTCTAGGAATTGTAATTGTTGGCTTGCATAATAATCCATAATTTAAAGTTTGTGAAAGTTTTTTTAGGAACCAAGGGTGATTATACTTTTGGCTGTGACGTACATATAGAAATAATTAAGACAATTGACAGACTTGCATACTGATCCGATTTCAGCAAGATTCTTTACAATTTTTGCTCAATAGAATTATCATATTTTACAACTTCAAGTATCTATGTTCACCATTATAGATGAAATATGGTCAATTTTAACTGACTGGTACCAGCAGTAACCTTCAAATTTAAATTCTATCCAACAGGCCACACCTGTTAATAACTACTACTACTACACCATCAACCCCCTTCCCCCCACAGCATCCCTCAGAAATTTAGACAACTTCATGGCAATCAAGAGAAAACCCTGGGTTTTGCTGTGAATTGTATGCAAGCTTCAATCCAAAATTTAAAACATACACTGAAATACTGTAACATCCCAAAATATAAAAGATCATACATTATTCTTTTAGGCACCTGATCAATCATAAACATGGAGTGGTTTCGGTTTTAGGGACTGGGGACTGATTCCAGAGTCTACAGTATTCTTCTCCAAAGAATCTTTAAAATCGGTTGAGCAAGTACGGGCTAAATGAAAAGCTCATTTTTCAGTATTTGTAGCCATGGTATTTTTAATAAGGAATAATCAGAATAATTCTTTACAAATCTTCCCCAAAGACCTCTGATGACATTACTGAAGACAAACCAGAGTCTCCTGTAGATGTGCCCTCTACGATGATAGTTCTATCGGTTTCTACATATTTGTTTGACAAATTTTCAAGTCCGCTTCATTTTTCTGGCACTGAAAGTGCAGCAATAGGCATCAATTGGTATTTTTGATTTTGATCTATGAAGTGTTTGAGCGACGTAACTTCTGATTCAGTAGAAGGTAGCACAGCATCAGTGACATTGACACTGGCACCATCAATCAATTGTTCTTCATCTAATTCAACACTATCAACAGCAGTTGTTGCCATAAGCGAACAAAGCATTTGACCATCTTCTTTTTCACAGTGAGCTTCAAAACCAACAATTTCCTTTTGGGAGACATCAGTACTGGGATTTGGGTAGCTTGACCCACTGTTCTGGTGTTCCTTCTCACTTTGAACATCCACACAAATATCATGATCAGCATGAAGTATCAATGAGGGTGATTCTATTAAAGAAACAAAAATAAACAAGGAAAAATCAAAACCTTGCTTTTTGTAATCAGGAAATTTTGGGACAGCATTCAAAACTACATAGTGGTGATCTTCAAGCCATGACACCAATAAGGGTCACAAGTGGATAAGAGTATGTTGCAAAAGGACCACTAATCTTTGGTCAAATCCCAGTTTTAATTGTTCATCCCGACCCCAAATATCTTCAACTGGTTAAGTCAAAAAAAGAATACTTTAACAAATTTAGCAATCAACCACATTCGTGATATCCTGCAATTACCAATAAAAGAACAATGATAAAGAATGCTTTAAAACAGCCTAGTTACAGCCCCAAGTCTGTTGTGCAAAGACACGTCCTCATTATTAACAGACCTAAATTCCATACTGCAATCAACTCAAGACTCAGGGTTGAAATCTTCTACATTATGATAATTTGCCATCACAGATATTTATGGTTTACAATACTGCATCACATCAGGGTCTAGGAGATGATTTACACCCTGCATTTACCAGAACAGTTGTGCCAACCAAGAAGAGAGCTACTAAGCAGTTTTGAAAAAGGTAAATTAACCTAACAGAGAACCAGAGACCCAAATGCTGAAATACATTACACGATAGTTGTTCAAGTTTGCAATACAAGCTTATGGAACAAATTAAGATCAAACTTCAAAATAGAGCTTTACCTTAGATTAACAGACCTGGAAATCGAGACCGTATGAAGGACAGCAAGAACAAATTGTTCCTGATTGCTGCTACACACAAAAACTGAGGAGGAAGGAAAATGAAGCTGCTGTTTGAGGTACAGCCAATCTCAATCCAAGAGTAGAGGCCGAAGTGGGGTAGGAGAGCACTTAGAAAGAAAACTAGGTATTGGGATTAATTTTACACATTTGTTATTTCATTTAAAAAAAAACTTAAAATACAGCCACCCAATAGGGAAATATTTTTCAATATAGGTACTTTTCTTCCATCTTTACTCAGGCAGAAAAAAGTGGACCATATTAAGGCCATGTTTCATGCCTGAAAAATGTATTGAAGTACCCAAGGGAATGTTGGAGCATCTAAAGTTCGTATGGCTGTGTGTAATTACTCCAAAAATAGATCTATTCATTTTAAGTCAGATCAATTATAAAACTAGTTTTGACGATTCTTCAAACTGCGGTTAGGTTATTGCAGTAAATGCCTCATGGTTACTCACTGTCCAGTGTACCTAGGCTGAAAATAGAGAACAAAATACACTAATTTCAGCATGGACAATCAAGCGTTTGAAAGCCAGAGCATTTAGCTTGACTGTTTGCGCGAGGCTACGAGGACAGGTTACCAGACAGGAGTTAGGAAACCAGTTTTAAGGCAAACTCCATACTGACCCAAATGGAATAGCGTGAATTGAAATTATAAAAGTTTTGATAGGAAGTAATCTTAACTTTTCCAGTATACCCACCTGATATGAATCATTATACTGCTTTATTTCCTTTCAAATCTCGACTCACCAAGAGTTTGTTCAAGTGTGCCTTTGGAAAAATTGAAGAAATACATGTGCAAAAGACAAATATCTGGTCCAAATCACAAACAGTACTACTGGTTTTATTTCATAAGAGTAACCACTGAAAAAGCAAACAAACAATTCATCCATAAGGGCTATTTCTTCAAATGCACCTTTACATTTTCTATAGTTATTTCAAACAGAGAAGTTCCAGCAATAAAAATTCCAGTGTTATCACCAGGTTGTTTATTTGTACACTTTTACCATAGTCACACCAGAATTGCAACTCCTTTTTGCTATTAAATGTATGCCTGTAAATCCCCATAACCTTCATCACTTCCTAAATGAAGCATTATCCTACAAGGCAAAACAAATTAAAGTTAGAAATCAAGTGCCATTTGATGTAGAACAGGTTTTCTGAAACGGATACCAAAACAAGTTCCCTAGTTTAAGAATCTCCATTTTTCTATTAATTAGATGCATGAGAGAAGATAACCTTAAAACATACAAGTTCAAGAACAGAACAGTACAGCACAGGAACAGGCCCTTCACCCCATACTTGTGTCATGACGACTTTCTAAACTAATCCCATCTGTCTGCACATATGCATCCTCCTAGACTCTGCCTGCTCATGTGTCAGATGTCTCAAATGTTGTTACCTTATCTAGTTCCACGTGCTTACTACCCTGCCTCACACGTCACCTTTAAACTTTCCTCCATCTCACTTTAAACCTATGCCCCCTACTATTTGACATTTCCAGCCCAGGGAAAAGACTCCAACTATCCACCTTGTCCATGCCTCAAATTTTATATACACCTGAATTCAGGCAAAATCCTGGTACATCTCTTTTGCATTCTTTCCAAAGCCTCCACATCCTTCCTATAGCATAGCAAGAACTGCACACAATACTCCAAATGTGGCCTGAAATTTTAGACGCAACACGACTTGCCAACTTTTATACTCAATACCATGACCAATGAAGGCAAGCATGCTGTACACCTCTTTTATCATCTTACCAACTGAGGAAGTTCTAAAGAAAAAAAAAAGTCACTGGACCCCTAATGTTAACTGATTTCTTTCCACAGATGCTGTCAGATCTGTTGAGATTTGCCAGCAATCTGTTTTTGTTATTTCACTATTGGGCTGGAATCATTAAGATCTACATCCAGTTCGATAAAAGTTCCCAATAAGGCTCAAAATGATGCAATATAAATTCATAATAATGCAAATGTTGAAATGTTTTTGTCTAAAAGCCCAAATAATGCAATCTCATTAACATGGGCACGATGACTGCTGATTCATAATTCAGCATGGGGCTTACCTAATTAGATTTAAACTCTCAAAAAAGCCACAGGGTGCCAAATGGGAGCTAAACCTGCATGATTTAATGAAATTCTGCCTCTCTCCAAACCACATCGAGACAAGCAAGTTCAGTAAATTTCAACATCTATTTTTGTATGAATTATCCATTTGAGAACAGAAAAGGAGGGCAATTTCTGCAATCCTTGCCGAAGAATTCTAGGAGAGCTTCTATCCAGTTAGAAGACAGTTTAACTCACTACAGAATATCTTGAGATAAGAAAGAAATGATTACTCTCCACGTAGAAGGGTCAGTCATGATCAGACAAATCCTTGGTCAAAGTTATGCGTGATTTACTATGATCATTGTTAGTGGCCATGGACTGTATACAATAATTCTACCTATTGGTAGATACTTAACTTCAGTCACCAGATTGATTGATAATCAATTAGTGCCCTTTCTGGGAGGCTGAAGGAGAACACATGGTAGCAGCATATAAGATTGTGTTATCCAGTTCAAGTAACTTTTTTTTAAAATCACTTAGCCATTGCCAGGCCCAATCACACTAATCAGAAGATCATACGAGATGCAGGATTTGTTTATTGTATATTTATATAATCTGTAACACAAATACTTTCCAACTGCAATACAAGATGTGACTTGGAAAAAGCAGATGCTGAGTCAAAGACAGTTGGAGGACGACTAAAAGCTTGGAAAAATATTTCAAAGCAGCCAAATTCAGAATATCTAGGGCAGACTTGAAATTTGTAATAATCAGCCATTCAACCCTTGGTCTACATTGGAGAGTCTGTGTTTCAAAATACAAAGCCCACTGTGGTCAACTGAAGGCGTGGAGTTGCAATGTGGCCACAAACTAGAAAAGATATTATAAATGTCACGTCACATTGGCAAGTTGTAAATTGTGGAATGCTGCAAGGATGAATGCTTCGGCCTCGGGACGGACAAAAAGGATTGCAGAAAGATATTGGCAGTTTAACTGTAAGGGGCATATTGAATACAAATGTGGGAAACTGAACAATTGTCTACTTCTATAGGACTAGAAAAGCAAACTACTGAAAACTGTAGAAGTTGAATTTTTGATACCAATCTTTTTTTCGGCTAGAAGTTACTGGGCTGACGCTTACATTCATAATGTACGAGGGGGTGATATGCATGACTAATGTGGACCTGACTGAAGTCCAAAGAGATTGTTATGAATGGTAACAATTAAAAGTGAACCAAAGTAAATTACAAATAAGTAATCATAATGCTTTAATTAATTATTTATTCAAGATATAATTAAGACAGAAACATTTGTTTACTGGCAGACTCAGTACATTTGACAGTTACAATATCAACATCCCACGAATAACCAAAAAGTTTATAATGAAATGAAAATCGCTACCATCTCCAGGATTACACTTAGAGTAACCTTTAAACATGCCATATGATAAATTATGGGCTTTTTTGGTCAAGGAGAATGAGTAAACTTTATAAAAATACCAAACATATTTGTGCAAAAAAGTGAAAACTTAACATACTGATATTCAGAGGATAAGTTAGATTTGGCGTCTGTGTACACAAATCACAAAATAAACAGCAAGAATTTAGGATGGCACATTGTATGTTTGTTTTTATAATAAAAAGGCTAGAGTAAAGCACTCTTGCTACAATTATATTTCGCTTTAGTGAAAGCCCATGTGGGGTGTTGTGTAGTTTTGAGCTCCTTACCGAAATAGTGCTGCTTAGCAGACAGTGCAAGAAATTCACTAGAATGATGATTATCCTACGAGGAGAAATAGTGGAAGATGGTTTTAAATTCTCTGTGGTTTAGAAGAACTTTAGGTGATCTGTAATTTTTTTTGAGAGCTTAACAGAATAAACATCAATTGGATAGCTCCCCTAGCTTGTGAACTTCAAACAAACAGTGAATCACAATCCCAGGATAAAGGAATTAAGCAATTATGAATGGAATAAGGAGGAACGTCTTTACTCAAGTTTTGAAATTTTTTTTAAACCCTAGACAGTACGGATATTCAGTCGTTGTGCACATTCAAGAGGTCAACAGACATTAGATAGGAATCACAATTGTGAAGGACTTCAAAATGTTATCTAAGGAACCAGTTTCTACCTTGACTATTTCAAGTTACCCCTTACATCACCACAAACAATAAACTTAAGTCTAAAAAATGACAGCCAAAGAAATACCTACAATCAACCAAATACACAATGAAAACTGATGGAAGCTGTGATGGCAATGTCAACCATTGACTGCCATTTAGCTTTCCAGCAAAATCAGTTTCAATACTCAAATTAATTCATATGAAAAGAATGAATATTACTGTTTCACATGGGAACACAGTACACCCTCCTCCTGCAGAAGCTGGTCTCCTACCACTTATTTAAGCACATTATTGTGCTACATATCCATCCAGTAAAATGTCAGCTTCTGTTAAAATCATGAACAAATACTGGCTTTGCCAATGACTCTCACATCCATGAATGAAGGCAGTTAAATGATGTAACTGCTAACTACTTGGAAGACTGCAGGAATAGTGGAGCCATGTTAACCGAAGAATTCTTTTTAAAAAATCAGTTTGTTTATCTGATCTCAACATTGAACAAAATGATAAAAAACTAATATGATTTCTTAAAAGATAACAAGTTGTAGAGCTGGATGAACACAGCAGGCCAAGCAGCATCAGAGGAGCAGGACGGCTGATGTTTTGGGCCTAAACCCTCCTTCAGAAATTTCCTGAATTTTTCATTTTCCGAAGAAAGGTCTAGGCCCAAAACGTCAGCCTTCCTGCTCCTGATGCCGCTTGGCCTGCTGTGTTCATCCAGCTGTACACCTTGTTATCTCAGATTCTCTAGCATCTGCAGTTCTTACTATCTCATGATTTCTTAAGAGCTATTTTGGTTCCATTCAACATTCTGTGCAGGTCAACAAGTTCAAATGAAGAAGTCATAGTTTCACACAATGCTACTCTACCTGTGACATTACATTTTTTTTTAAAATAAAGTTTAGCAGAGGTATGTTAACTGTAACATTAATTAAGAAATTGGAAATCTATGTTGCATATTGGGAAAATTTCCCCAAAGCGCAACTCTTTAAAAAAGGGATGTGGGCATCACTGATTAGGCCAGCATTTATTGCCCATCTCTAACTGGTCTGGAGAAGCGTCTTGAGCTGCCTCCTTGAAATACAGGGGGTTCTACTGTGACGCGTGTTCCGGCAATGCAAATTGGCTATAATGTGATTGACAAATAGGGGAACACTATTTCTAAAACATGAAATTGTGTTTGCCATAACACGATTCCACTGAGTGGGCATCTTGCTGTTAGGCACCCTTTGCTAATGATACCTACACTGCACTTGTACGATGCTGTGATTCTGAGAGTCCCAGAGAAATTCTCCCTGTCAGCCTTCATTAAAACCAAAAAGTAAGAAATCAGCACGTCTGTTATCAGGAAAAGTAAGGTGAATGAAAAACAGTGTATCTAACTTCCCTTGAAAGGAAACACTGAGGCACAGGACCTCAGTACAACAAGAGGCTCCAGCAGCCTATTTAAGTAATTAGCCAGGTCATGATTATCTTGTGCTTCAACTTTATTTTCCCACCTTTGCTCCATGTCGCTCAATACCCTTGTGGTGTGGTGAGAAGATTACTGAAGGAGTCCAAGTTGCTATGGCAACATACACACATGTATATGTTGCAGTCTGGAACTGTGGATAGTAGTGGTAAAGTCTTTTAGTCACACGACTGACCAGGAACCTCTCCCAATCTTACACAGTCTGCTACTGGCAGTGTTGGAAGAATTTGCCGACTGATACTCAATCTTGTTAGGCACATTGTGAATGCACCTTCCCTGACCACTGAATTCTGAGGCAGGACTTGAACCTAGATCTTCTTGCTTACTTTTCACAATCTCAATGTTACAAACAGCTTGACAGCCACTAAAGTATTTTTGAAGTTCAGTCATTGTCGAAAATACAGCAGCTAATTTCACACGGAACACTCTACCACAAGCAACAATGTGATAAAGATCAAACAATCTGTCGCTGTGTTGCTAACTAAGGGGTACATATTGACCAGGACACTTGGGCAGCTGTCCTGCACGTTTTGGAAATAACGAGGACGGTTGTGTCAATCAGAAAAGGAGCTGCAAAGCCACTGTCACAGTCAGACCAACTTGTCTGAACAGCTGCTGACAGTAGTGCTATCCTGTGTGTTTTGCTTTTTTGGTGGTCTGCCTCTAACCCCACTTTTTCCATTGGCCTAGTTATTTATATAACACGATTTTCTTATAACACAATGTTGTGCTCGAATGCAACTATCACATTATAGCAGAATCCCCTGTCATGCTGTCTTTCATGTGTTAGCACTGAGTTCACATGTCAGGTAGGGAGTTCCAGCTTTGTGACAAAGATGAGCAACAAGTTAATAAAACAAGATGTCAACAAAATTAAACTGCCAGTGGATACTATGAAGCCCAGAACAAAACATGATCACTTCCATTCATTACAACAATATATATGCATGCAGACAGAATTTAGGTCTGTTGACACACCAAGTGAATTTGTTCATTTACAGGAGCACAGATCCAGTAAAGAATCCCATCTGTCAGTATCACATAGGCAAGTAAATTACAAGTGTGAAGAACAGGGTGCAAGAGTGAAATTCCTACATTATGCTGCTATTTCTCTATTTCAGATTCTCAAGATGAAAGTAACTGAGAAACAAATTTCAGTCAATAGAATAAAAGCAGAATGCTGGAAATATGAAACAAAAACAGGATGCTGGAGAAACTCAAGAAGTCTGGTAGCATCTGTGGAGAGAAGCAAGTTAATACTGAGTCCAAGAAGAGTCCTGAAGAGTCATATAGAACTTGAAACGTTGACAATTTCTTTTTGGAGGAAAAGAGTTAAGACCTGCTGAGTCTCTTCAACATTGTTAGTTTCTGACAATAGGCCTAC
The DNA here is from genome assembly GCA_024137785.1 of Ginglymostoma cirratum. NCBI lineage: Eukaryota > Metazoa > Chordata > Chondrichthyes > Orectolobiformes > Ginglymostomatidae > Ginglymostoma > Ginglymostoma cirratum. The sequence goes on from JAHRHZ010000111.1 coordinate 35,965,854, forward strand.
TGCACTAATAACCAAGAGTCAACCAGAGAACCAGAAACTCATATGTAGTGACAGGATTAAGATGCTCTGCCATTGTCCAGTTTTCCAGACAAGCCAGCATTCCTAGAATAGGAAGTGAACAATACCTAGTGTTTCATGCAGGCACCTAATTCAGACAAGAACAATGGAGATTCCAGCTAAGATTTAAAATGGTCAAAAACTGACACGGTGGTTAAAAAGCCATCTAAGGGATAAGTGTTCCAAACACTTCAGACATATAGGTTTCTACTGTTGCAAAAGGCATCTACCCTAGATTACTACTGACTACTACACCTCAGTTATCCAAGTCATTCCAAAATTACAGGACGGTCTTAACATTCAAGGTGAGCACATTTCTAACTAGTCAGATAAGCCACTTTGAAAAGTTTTTAAATTACCATAGTATTAAACATGGATTTCAACTCCAAGATGTATTATTTGTGCATACATGGTGCACACATCATCCTCAGACCAGATGTTAGCTATCTTCTAGAAACCAAGTAAGTTAGAGCTAGGTGGGAATTTTAGACCTGGATAAACATCTACATAGAACAGTTCACCACAAACAAGTTCTGCCTTCATACAACACCAAATAATGTATCTCGAATGCTGACTCTCAGAAGTGCTCTGCCATAATACACCAAATGCACATTGAACAAGAGTAACATGGTCTTGCAGCTACTCCCAAGTAGCAGGATTTCCTTATGAATTTCCTGTCTTTTTATATAGAAGCTGGAATTTTTCATTTAAAATTTTTGGAACCTTTGCAGTCCAGGAAAAAAAAAACACAAGTAAAAATAATATGTAAGGGGGGACAAACATTTTTCACATGGAGTTTGTAGGACAGGCCTGTCTACATGTTTGTCAAGTGTCAATGACTGTACATTTATTTCAAGACAAGGGGACTTACGGATAAGGCTGATGAATTCACAGCGTGTATAAGAATATGGGACTGGTACGTCAGTTACTGTAGAAACTTGGCTGAGGCAAAAGATAGGACTGGCTGCTCAATATTCTGGCTTTCAGATGCTATAGGAAGGGGGGAGGAGGAGGGGGGG
>JAHRHZ010000111.1:35967029-36042410 GCA_024137785.1 Ginglymostoma cirratum
CCCCCCCCCCCCCCCCCCCCCCCCCCCCCCCCCCCCCCCCCCGGAAGGGGAGCTTTTTTTGATTAAGGAAAAACGCTACTACCTACTTAGAGGGGTCATTTCTGAGGAACTGTCCAGTGAAGCTACATGAGTAGAACTTAGAAATGAGAGGGATTAACACCTTGATGGGATTGTACTGTAGGATCCCAGTAATCAGAGGGAAATTGAAGAGAAAATTTGTAGAAAAATCTTAGATCCCTATAATTCTTACATGTCTGTAATAGTAGGGGATTTTAATTTTGCAAACGTTGACTTGGACTGCAAGAGTGTTAAGGGTTTGGATGGTGAGGAATTTGTATAATTTGTTCAAGATTGTTTGCCTTATCAATACGTAAGTGTACCTACTAGAAAAGAAGCAAAACTTGACCTTCACTTGGGAAGCAAGACAGGACAAATGTTAGTAGGGGAACACTTTGCGACGAGCAATCATAATTCTATTAGCTTTAAAATAGTTACAGAAAAGGATAAGCCTTCTATAATAGTTAAGGACTTAATTGAGTAAGACAAATTTTAATGGTACGACACAGGAATGTTCAAAAGTGGATCGGACTAGACTGTTCACAGGTAAGAGATAACTGCCAAGTGAAAGGCCTTCAAAAAGGTGTAATAACGAGAGTTCAGAGGCATTATATTCCTGTTAGAGTGAAAGGTAAGGCTGGTAAGAGTGGGGAACAATGGATGAAAGAGAGATTAGAGGGGTTCTGGTCAAAAATAAAAAAGTCATATTAGGTATCAGCAACTGGGTTCAAATGAATCTCCTGAAAAGTACAAAGAGTGCAGGGGCATTCTTAATAGGGAAATAAAGAGGGCAAAAGTGAAACGAGATAAGATTATCTGCCAAGACTAAGGATGATCTAAAGAGATTCTATAAGAGCAAAACAGCAACTAGGGAGAGAATAGGATTGTCTACGTGTTGAGCTTCAGGAGATAGGAGAGATACTAAATGAATATTTCACATCAGTTTTTAACGTGGAGAAAGAAATTGAGGCTAGAGAACTGAGGGAAATAAATACTGATGTTTTGAAAACAGTTCACAATACAGAAGAAGAAATATTGGAGGTCTTAGAAAACAAAAAGGTGGATAAATCTCTAGTACCTGATCAAATGTATCCCAGGATGTTATGGGACATTAGGGAAGAATTTGAGGGGCCCCTAGCAGAGAGTTTAGTCTATAACCACATGAAGTGGCAGATGACTGGAGGGTGACTAATGTTGTGCTTTTATTTAAGGAAGGCTGCAAGAAGCCTGGGAACTACAGACCTTTGAATCTGACATCGTTGGTAGATAAGTTGTTGAAGGTGATTTTGAAAGACGGGAACAACATGTATTTGGAGAGGCAAGGACTGATTAAGGATAGTCAGCATGGTTTTGTGCAAGGGAGATAGTGTCCCACAAACTTGAGTGAATTTTTTCAGGAAGGATCCAAAAGGACTGATAGAGGGCAGAGTAGCAGACATTGTTTACATGACTTTAGTGAAGCCTTTGACAAGGTTTCACACGGTAAGACTAATTAGCAAAGTTAGATCACATGGGATTCAGGGTCAGCTTGCCAATTTAATACAAAACTGGCTTAATGGGAGGAGAGACAGGGTGGTGATGGAGGATCCGAGATAACAAGGTGTGGAGCTGGATGAACACAGCAGGCCAAGCAGCATCATAGGAGCAGGAAAGCTTGACGTTTCGGGCCTAGACCCTTCCGTTGTTTTTTGGACTGGAGATTGTGACCATCAGTGTTCCACAGGGATCAGTATTGGGTCTACTTTTGTTTGTCAATTATATAAACGATGGCCTAGTGACATTATCACTGGACTGTTAATTCAAAGACCCAGGTAATGTTCTGGGGACCCGGGTTTGAATCCCGCCACGGTGGATGGTAGAATTTGAACTGAATAAAATATCTGCAATTAAGAATCTAATGAGGACCGTGAACCCATTGTCGATTATTGGAAAAACCCATTATGGCCTAGGTGAATTTCACGTACGTAATTTTAAAGAATTTTGGAAAGAGTTAATGAGGCAGAACTACATATTAAATATGTTTGTTTGATGAAAGTGTATGCCAAAGTACTGGTGGATAGCAAAGTTAATCCCTATGTTTAAAGGGGGAGCAAACCAGCACGTCCAAGGAATTAGAGTCTAGTTAACCTATGACCGGTGGCAAGGAAATGAATGGAATCATTACTGAAAGAGAAAACAAGAATATAGAGAAATAATGACTAGTTAAAATGGATTTTAAAAATGAGAAATCTCAATCACTATCCTGATTGAGCTTTTTGTATAAGTGTGGAGAGACAGACAACAAGTGAATTCTAATTGATAAGTGTAAGGCGGTTGTGAAAGTTCAAGTCTAAGTGAGAGGAGTTAGGGGTGTACGTAGAGAAACAAGGAAATGTTGAGAATACAAGGTACAATCAAACATACTACTAAAGGCTGCACTACAGGTTAGCAGGCCAAGATACATGCAAACCTGGGACTGGATTTTATTTTTAAAAAAAGGGATGCAACTGAAATGTTGGGAAGCTATGCTCAACTAGTTCTAGACATCATATTATACAAAAGATGTCGAGTGATTAAAAAAGGGTGAAGAGGAGATTTACAACAACAATTACACCAGAAATTCACATACATATTAGGAAAGAATCGATAGGCTGGGTCTTTACTGGTAAAAGATCGCAGAGCTTGTCAAGGTGTGGTCATAGACTTTGAAGCAACAATGGCTGCTGTGGAACTCTGACCAAGTTCTCACTGAGGGGCTGCAACAATTTTGAAGTCTTGAAATGGGGGTAGAGAGAAAGAGAGAAAACATCGGCAAATCAAGTCTAGTGGATAAATGTGAGGTAGTTATTATTTGTGAATGTGCAAGTCTAGGTCAGGGGCGGGGGTTGAAAAGAAAGAATTTTTTTAAATTAATGAAATGTTTTGATCAAACAAAAAGGTGGAAGAACATAGAGGATTCACTATAGTAATTAATAAGAAACCCAATAGAAATTCAGAAAAATAAACTTTAGGCAGTGGGAATAGTGAGGAAGTGATTAGTATAGATTTAAGGGGAAACTAGTCAAGCATCTGAAAGAAAAAGGAATAGGTAATTAGATAGGAGGTTCGAGTGAGGTTTAAATGCTCACAGATTGATTGGGTTGAATGTCTGTTTCAGTGCCCCATTTCCTTTGGAATCAGCAATTATTCAATTCTTTACAGAACATGATTTTTTTTTAAAAGAGATAACAAGAATGGGGCTGGATGAACAGCAGGCCAAGCAGCATCATAGGAGCAGGAAAACTTGACGTTTCGGGCCTAAACCCTTCATCAGAAATGGGGGAGGGGAAGAGGGTTCTGAAATAAATAGGGAGAGAGGGGGAGGCAGATAGAGGATGGATAGAGGAGAGGAGGCAGACAAGTGGAAGAGGCGGGGATGGAGCCAGTAAAGGTGAGTGTAGGTAGGGGGGTAGAGAGGAGATAGGTCAGTCCAGGGAGGACGGACAGGTCAAGGGGGCGGGATGATGTTAGTAGATAGGAGATAGGAGATGGGGGTGTGGCTTGGGGTGAGAGGAAAAACAGGTTAGGGAGGTGGAGAGGAGCTGGGCTGGTTTTGGGATGCGGTTGGGGGAGGGGAGATTTTGAAGCTTGTGAAATCCACATTGATGCCATTGGGCTGCAGGGTTCCCAGGCTGAATATGATTTGCTGTTCCTGCAGCCTTCGGGTGGCATCACTGTGGCACTGCAGGAGGCCAAGGATGGACATGTCATCTGAGGAATGGGAGGGGGAGTTGAAATGGTTCGCGACTAACAAAACACAATTTTGTTTGTTCGTTTTTGAAAGACTCATGTGGGAATTTTAAAATGGTAGCTCAAATCTTAGGAAGGCAGTTGGCAAGCAACAGCCAAACTGCTCCATATTGAAAAAGTCACATCCAGCTCTATACCATAACAGGATCGAACTGGCTCTTTCTTACCTTCCACCTCCAAACAAAACAGACCATAACATTTGAACGATAAAACATAACAGATTATAACACGATGCACCAACGGTGGAATAGAATCACAATAAAAGAAAATGTTTTAAACATGAAGACTAAACAGACAAGTACATCAAGAAATTTGCAGATATTACATCATACAATCTACAAAGACAATTAATGTTTTGCAAAATTGCATGTGGTTCACTGACAAATGCATTTAAGTGCAGAAGCACAAGTTAAAAACCACCAGGATTCTTTTCAAAACTTTACGTACCTTTTTCCATGCCAATAAATGACTCTTTCAAAGGAATGCTTTCCTCTTTTACAGCAACTTTTTCAGTTATTGTTATCTGTAATCCTGGAGGGGAAAACATTGAAAGTACCATCCATTCATTATATCTAAACTAATTAATATTCAAAAATTACAAGTGCAATATGTTGCAAAAGTTTTTTTTATAAAATATATTACACCTGAGCAGTAGCTAGGCAAAACAGACCACCTGTCTTTATTAAGCTTTTAGCTCCATTAATTCTATGCAGAAGAAAGCTGCCTCAATGTAACTTCAAGTCAGCAATAGATTAATAGAAAAAGAAAATTCATTTCACTAGGAAGTTCTTCCTCCTGTTAAGTAAAGAGGAAACAGGACATCAAACTCTATGTATTTGAACTAATATTTGCAATTAAAAGCAGAGCACTTTTTTGCTCTATGACAAGCAAGGCACCTTAAGAGTAATGGCAATCCTGTTAGTCTGGTCAAGGAATGAAGTACATGCTTGCTTCAAAAAAAAAGTTACTTGATGAAGAAAACAGAACTACGTCCAAGCTGTTGCAAATACCAACTGTGAAGAGGCTTGCGAGGGATCAATTTCTTTTTAAGTTAGCTCACATTGTCATTGCGCATCCTTAAACTTCCTCTTAGCAAAATACTGGAGTACACATTCCCACTCCCAACCGCTTTAGGCAAAAAAATTTCAAACTTTCAATATACATGCTCCAGGACTCAAACTTTAGCTGGATTTTAATTTATTGATAAAAATATCCATTTCATATTAACAATAGACAAAATATTCCATTTTTTAGATACATGAAACTGGAGAAGACAGAAAGGACGTGAATAGAGATAAATCTTTCTCATGCATCATCTTCAACTGCTTCAATGATCTTCCCTTCATCAATACTTCAGGTGTTGGCTGTTCGCTGATGATTACATGATATTCAGCAACATTCGCAACACTGCAGATACTGAAGCAATCCATTGGACAACATCCAGCTTAGAGTAAGGTGGCAGTAATTTTTGTCGCCACACAAGTGGTGAGCAGTGACCATCTAACTATCATCCCATGACTTTCAACAGCATTACCATCACAGAACTCCACACTATCAACATCTTGTAGGTTACCACTGACCAGAAACTGAACTAAACAAACCATATTAATACTGCGGCCACAAAAGCATGCCAGAGGTTCAGAACTCCCTACTGCCTGTCCACCATCAAGTCATATGTCAGGAATGTGACGGAGTACTCTCCACTTGACACCATCCATGATAAAGCAAACTTGACTGCACTGGTGAAGGGAATGCCTGTTAAATATGGTAAATGGAGTACCAATCACAGCAGCACCACATACCAATTCCAAGACACAGAAGAGTAACTCACCCAGACTCCTCCGAAAGCACCTTCCAAACTCTCAACCTCTACATTTGGAAGTTTAATAAGACAGTTGCATGGGAATACCAACACATTCAAGCTCCCCTCCAAGCCACAGACTATCCTGAAATGGAAATATGTTGCTGTTCTTTCACCATTGCTGCCAAAATCTTAAAACTCCCTTCCTAGCAGCATTGCAGGTATTTCTACATCTTCTCAATATCAGTTAGGGATTGGCAACAAATACTGACTCAGCAGTGATGCCAATGTCCCATGAATGAAAAAAAAATGAACCAGCCCACTAACAAGCAAGAGACTGGTGGCTATGAATTAAAGAACTACCACCTAAAGTCAAAATTAAACTGCAAAATGAGAATATGGGAGTAGTTTAATCAGAAGATTAACAACAATTCTTTCCATGTTAAAAGCCTCACGTCAAAAGTTTACTGCTAGTTTCTTCCTCCTCTCTTCACCCTTAGCAGGACAGGCGGGGGGGGGGGGGGGGGATGTGGAGAAGAGAAACAATGGGCAAATGACGCAGATTAAATTGTTCAGGTTTAATGGATGTACTATATACTTAGACCAGGAAAATGTCTTGTATTCAAGTGTTTCAATGTCATGACAATTTTCAGCCTCAGTACTATTAAGCAAAATACAAATCCCTCCAATTTTAAGTTGTGAGCAAATTAATTATTTTGTAAAATCATGACTCACTTCAGTCACCAGGTATACCCTCGCTTTCTTACAGAAGTACAGAAGTTGCAAATCTGTTCTTTTACCTCACTTCTCCCTGCCCAAGCTTTTAACTAGCCCTTCCAAGTGAAGGAACAATTTACCCGAACTACTTTTAACTTACAGCCTCCTGCATTCGTCACTCACGACGTGGTTTTTCCATACCATATTCTTACAGCCCTCCAAAGCAACTGAGTTCCAAAGTCCAGCTTTGGACAATGGAGATATTCAACACACTACATCGAAGATGTAAATAACCGATCTGGTAAGAACATAATCAACACCTTGTATATTTTGCAAAGCCTAGTTAGTGCAAAGGGGTTGGCATCATATAACAAAGCAACAGGAGTTTTTGAAGTTAATCAGTTCATAAATCTCTTCAGCTTTGTCAGATTGATTTACAAAGTTAAACCAAATGTTGTAATTAAATGTTTGACTCAAAACTGTTTTGCTCATAGCAATAACAATTAGTTCTTTGGTATGAGCAATGGTAACTTTGTCTCACATGCAGAATCTCTGCTTAAGAGTGAGAAAGTACAGGCGAAAAATCTCAACAAGTAACGGTTCACATTAAACATCCCATTGCTCACATGCAACTCTAGTGTGATCTGAAAGTGCCCTGGCCATCATCTTATCCATTTATTTTAATCAGGTTCAACAGCAGTGGCAGCAGCAGTAGAAGCTTAAAAGGGTAAAATGCAGTCATTTAAAGTATTAGTCATCCCCTTCCAGGGTGTGGAAGGATTGTATCAAGAAGTGTGAATCCATGTTAATATGATAATTAACTGTGCTGGAACTAAAAAGTTACCAGTAAAGACAAAAAACACTTCACGATGAGATGTACACGGAAGTACTGAATATTCCCATAACAACATGCAACATTCAGTACCAATAAGTTTAAACTTTTTCTAGCAGTATCAGTGAAATATTTATTCAGCAAGTCAAGTGTTTGGGTAGGTGGGTTGGGATTTGTGCAGAAGACAGAGAGAAGGCAAGATGGAAGGTTAAGCATTTGCAAGCACTCATTCCAAAGAGAACCAGTCCTTCCACAATATTTAATTCAGCCCTGTCATTCCCTCTCCAAGCCATCTTTCCATGCATTATTTGCATCCTTCCCTCTGCCTGCCCAAGGTCCCAAACATCTCCACTGGCACATTATTGCCCTACTGGCCTCATTACTACTCCCTTTGATTACAAGAAACCCTAAGTAACTTTAGCTCTCATTTTTCCCCTTTCTATTGTGGACTCTTTCATCCCGCTATTCCCCACTTTCAGTTCTTCTACACCCATTAAACTTCCAACTTTTTCCAGGTCCTGTCAATGGTCATCAACTGTAACATTAACCTCAATTCTCTCGTCGTCTGACAGAATACTTCCCTTATGTAAGATTTCCAGAACCCACAGTATTTAGCTTTTGTGATGTGCCTTTCACCTGGTTTGAAATTACAGATCAATGGCAATGTTTGCACATAATTAGAACGTTCTGGTTGAAAACAATGTTATCTAACTTTGATAGATACCTAAGAACATTCAAGTCACATGATTGAAACAATGTCAACACAATATACAAACCAACACAGGAGGACTGTGAACAGAACAGGGCATGGACTACAGATCACACAGAACCAAAACAATTTAGATAGCAAATAAGAAGTTTGTATGATCCCAACTCTCAAGTGTTGGAAATAGACTAACTTTAGAACATGCCAGTACGTTAGTTTACTTCTACAGTTTTGATGAGGCTGCGAATAACAATACTAACCATATAGATAACAAGGTGTAGAGCTGGATGAACACAGCAGGCCAAGCAGCATCAGAGGAGCAGGAAAGCTGATGTTTCGGGTCTAGACCCTTCTTCAGAAATAGCCATTTCTGAAGAAGGGTCCAAACTTGAAACGTCAGCTTTCCTGCTTCCCTGATGCTGCCTGGCCTGCTGTGTTCATCCAGCTCTACACCTCGTTATCTCAGACTCCAGAAGCAGCAGTTCCTACTATCTCCAACATCAACCATATACCTTCATTCATATCACTAAGACTCATTGCACAAGGAAGAGAGTTTTATTTTCATCATCTTCTGGGTAGATATTCAATGTAGCAGTTGCAATTATGGAGTAAGTGAGGAAATATTGAGGGAAGTATTACGTCGTATAAAAGATGAATACGAAGCACAGAATGCCACAAATCTAAAGTAATTAAACTTAAGATTCTTTCAACTTCATTCATTGCTCAGAATTAGGACTTTTAAAAATGACCAATGGATGCAAGAGAAAATCGTAAAGGAAAAACCACTGCTGACCTTTTAGGCTAAGTTGAAAATTTCTACTCAATTAAATCATGTTGCAAGTATTAGAAACAGTAATGTGCTAAAAGCACAAACATGTAAAAAGGCATAGATTTAAGATGCCACGAAAAGTGATTCACAGAATTGCACAACTTAATTTTAACTAATTACAATAAATAGAATAGGATTTTAAAGATTACTGTTTGAAAACTGCAGCTAGCAACTAATCAAAATGATAACTTTAACCTTTAACAGTTTATCATATTACTAACTCTACAGATTTTGCATCCAACTAGTCAGCCAATGCCCCCTTTATAGGTTCTCGGCTGCACATGAAAATATAAATCATGAACGGGTCAACAATCCCTTTTTAGTGTGCAGTACTGCTGAGCCTCTTAAGACATGAAGAATAACTGCAAATCAACCTTCATTGTTGAAACATTATCTTATCAGTTCTGAGAGATAAAGCAACTGTATTACCCACACATTTCCACAAAATACAGCAGGAAGAGGAGAGGGGGTTTGTGTTCTCTTAAGAAAGGGGAGCAATGCGACTAGCAACTTTGTTAACTGCAATATCGATGTAGGCAGTGCTGAATGTTTATAATATGGCCAAAGACGACACCAGGTCTCCACTATTAAGTCTGAAGAATATGACAACAGTTTTCTGAACAATTAAATTCTAAATTTTAACAAGATTAAATTGCTCAATTACTAAAGACATGTGCTAGAAAAGACCTGAAGGCAGCAGTAGTTAGGTTCAGTGATTGCTGCAGGCAGTAAGTTTAGAGGTCATGGGGTGAGGAACCATAAAGTAATTGATAATCCGGCCTGTTTTACTACTCTACCTACTGCATTAATATAGGTCTAGGAACCTCGATTAACATGGACTAACAGAAATACAGTAGTTTTTGAACTGACCCACACACTAAAGGCAGATTTCCTAGATTATTGCTCATGGTTTTGGCCCCTTTATCCAAGAATGAACATTCTCATCACTGGCAGTGTGTATTGGAGGTAGACCAGATTAATCCTTGGGTTATCCAGAATTGAAAATTATGAAGAGAGAGAGGGGAAACTTGCTACAGGGCATGACAAGGAGGATGTGGATAAGATTTTTCCATCATCTGGAGCATCCAAACAAGAGGACCTAAATTCAGGATAAGAGGTGAGCCATTTACGAGATGGGATGGAATTTCTTCACTCAAGATGGTGAACTTTTGAATTCTTTCCTCAGCGTGCTGTGGAAAACCTATCACTGAATTCTATCTTGAACACACTCAATACATGAGACTAACAGCATCAAGGAATATGCAGCAGGAATACAGAATGGAGATAAATGATCAGCTATGATCTAACTATATCTCAGAGCAGGCTTGATAGTATTAGGAGTAATCCATCCAACCAATGCTCCTACTTCAAAACATTAACAGTTTAAGCTTTCCACTTGGCCAAAAGCTACCACTGAGGCAGTAACATCACACTCCCTTCTTTTGCTCTATATCCATTTCAAAATGGGGAAAGGCTTCAAAAATTTGAAGCACAAAAAGGGACCTAGGACTCAGTTCAGGATTCTCAAGGTGAACATGAGGGTCCAGTCAGCAGCTAGGATGGCAAATGTAACGTTAGCGTTCATTTCAACAGGGCTAGAAAACAACAGCAGAGACATCACGCTAAGGTTCCAAGAGGCTCCAGTCAAACTGCATTTGAAACATTGTGAGCAGTTGTGGGCCCAGTATCTAAGCAAAAACATGCTGGCTTTGGAGGGAGTCCAGAGGTAGTTCACAAGAACGATCCTTAGGATGAAGGACTTGTCATACGAGGCATTGAGGACTCAGAGTCTGTATCTGGAGTTTAAAAGGACAAGGGGGTAAATCTCATTGAAACTTACAGAACACTGAGAGGCCTGGATAGAGTGGGCATGGAGATGGATGCTCCCTCTAGTTGGTACAGCCCCAGAGTGAAAACACAACACCTTAGAACTGACATGAGAAGGAATTTCTTCAGCTAGAGGGTAGTGAATCTGTAGAATTCATTGCCACGGAATGCTACGGATGCCAAGTCATGGAGTGCATTTAAGACAGTGATTAGTAAGGGAATTAAGGTTCGAGAGAATAGGGTTGAAAAACATACCAAATATTATCCAAGGGTGGAGCAGATTCATTGGGCCAAATTCTACTTCTACATCTTAGTCTAATATCTACCATTCACAAATACCACCACCTGTTAGTAAAACCACGAACCAAGATTTATTGTTTTGATGGCTAAACAGGGTAGAATGAGGAAAGCGACTGGAGAGAGAGGATGAAGGAGCAAAGGTTTAGAATACAAAGAAATCAAGTGATAAAGGACTTAAGCCCAAACGGATTTTAAATTTCAGATAACAAGGCGTAGAGCTGGATGAACACAGCAGACCAAGCAGCATCAAAGGAGCAGGAAAGCTGACATTTCGGGCTTAGACCCTTCTCAGAATTTTCTTTTGCTGAAAAAGGGTCTAGGCCTGAAACGTCAGCTTTCCTGCTCCTCTGATGCTGCTTGGCCTGCTGTGTTCATCCAGCTCTATGCCTTGTTATCTCAGATTCTCCAGCATTTGCAGTTCCTACTATCTCTGATCTTAAATCGGTTTCAGTTATTGATTTAAGTAATTTAAAATTTCCCCAAATGTAGTTCACAAGTAGAGATAGCCAGATAGATTTTAGAAATGGGAGAGGAAGGAGAGCACTTAAAAGGGTGAATGGGGGAAAATTTACTTTGATAAAAATTCTATTAACAGTAACGGCTGAAGTAAAGTCCAAGCTAGACCTTGCAAGCTTCTCAAGTGGACTTAAACATACAAGATTTTAAATCAAAAAAATGTTACAATTAGTAACCTAGAAAACATGACAGAAACAATACAGCCAGTCCATACCAGGGCTCAAAAAATTGATTGTAACACTCTTCATTCATTAAAGTGAAGTGGATGTTAGCAGATGTGCAATAAATATTGGCCTATCTCCAGTTGTGAGAAGATAATGGTGAGCTGCCTTCTTGAACCAGTGCAATCCATAATGGTGTAGGGATACTCAATGTTGCTTGGGAGGGAGTTCCAGGTTTTTGGCCTAAAAAGGAACAGCAACATAATTCTAATTCAGGATCACATTTGGCTTGGTCGAGAACTTCCATACGGTGATGTTCCCACGTATCCATTCTAAATAGCAGTTATCTTGGGTTTGGAATGTACAAAGGAGCCTAAGGCAGACATTTTACAGAAAGCACACTCTGCTGTCACTGTATCAGTTGAAGGCTGTGGATGATGTGCCAATAAGCAGGGTGCTTGGTCTGGGATGGTTCCCAGCTGAGAGATGTTGGCTCCGCACTTATCCAGACAACGGAAGAGTTTTCGATCACAGTTCAAACTTGTGCCTTTAGGCGGTGGATGAGATAGGTGGTGAGCTTTCAGTGCAGAATTCTTACCCTTTGACTTGCTCACCTACCACTGTATTTCTGTTTGGAAATTTGTGCCCCTTTAAAACTAAAATTTTCCCACTATTTACAGTGTAACGAGATAAGATTTAACTGCTGTTCCAGTAGTAACCAGCTTTCCAAATTTCTAGCATATGAAACAAAAGGGAATAGCCACAAGAAGAGGTCAAATGCCCTATTGAATTAGTAATTTATCTGTTGCCTAACATGCCTTACTATCAATGCACTATTTAAGAAAATAAAAACTTGTTCTTACAAAAAACAAGAACTATCCCTTAGATGAAGGCAGGAAAAAAAAGAGACAAGAGTCATCATGGTGTCATGTGCGATCATTGGCTAAACAGGGTACAAGCAGGTGATAGACAACATCAATTGCCAGTCCCCAAAATGATATCTAAGAGTAGGTGGGAAGAGAAAGATAGGAAGGATCCAGGGTAAATGAGCCCCCATCTTGGGAGACGACCAGGAATCGTCTAATTCATCAGTCAGAGCATTGAGTAGAGGATTTGGGACATCATGTGATAGCTGTACAAGACATTGGTAAGGCCACATTTGGAATGCCAAGTACAATTCTGGTCACCCTACTATAGAATGAATGTTATTAACCTGGAAAGGGTGCAAAGTTTACAAGGATGTTACGGAGACTGGAAAGTTTGAGTTAACGAGAGGCTGGGACATTTTTCGTTGGAGTGTAACGGGCTAATAGGGGACCTTAGAGGGATTTAAAATCACAAGGAGCACAGATAAAGGTGAGTAGCCAAGGTCTTTTCCCCAGGGTAGCAGAGCCCAAAACTAGAGGTTACAGGTTTAAGGAGAGAGGGGAAAAAAATTTTAAAAAGGCACCCCAAAGGGCAACTTTTTCCACGCACAGGATGGTGAATTTATGGAACAGCTGCCAGAGAAAGTTGAAGAGGTGGGTACAATTACAACATTAAAAAGACATTTGATCAGGTAAAAAGCAGGCAAATGCAATTAGTTCAGTTTAAGAAACCTGGTTGACCAGTTGGGCCAAAGAACATATTTCCACACTGCAGGCCTCAAATGACTCTCAGTCCAAGGGAAGAGCAAAAGACTACAAGACCCTAAAATCATAGGGGCCCAACGACCCTACTCCTCCATTCTACAAAGTGGCTTTGGGGTCAGTAAAACATTTGTCATCCGTGACAGGATGTATATCTAATTTGGACAAATATAGTGCACTGTAGCTAGACTACTGTTTAAACTCTAAATTATCTGAAAATTACTTAATGGTCAACTGCCTGAATTCAATAACAGGCCACAAATCTTGGAAGTCCAACAATACAGATAGACTAGTTCAGTTTTCGGTGATGCCATTGAACTTCAAGGGGTGAATGTCGTATACCATATTAGAGATGATCATTGCCTAGCATTAACATTACTTTCCAGTTATTAGTCTGAGCCTTGTTGCATATGGCTAGTGACTGCTACACGAGTGCTGCAGATGGCAGTGAACATTGCGTATTCCCACTTCTGGCTTTAACTGAGGAAACAGTCACTAAACACTGCTGGGTCTCAGTCATTACCTTGGAGGAATTGCTCATATGTCGTCCTGGGACGGAGATGATTAACCAAGAACCACAATGGGCAGCAGTGGCTGGCACTACTGCCTCAGCACCAGGGACCCAGATTTGATCCCACCCGCAGACTATCAGTGGAGTTTGCACACTCGCCCCATACCTATGTGGGGTTCCTCCTACATTCCAAAGATGCGTAGGTCAGATGGATTGGCCGTGTGAAATGCAGGGTTATGGGGATAGGGTAGCAGGGTCAGTGGGTAGGATGGACTTGATGGACTAAATGACCTCCTTCCACACTGTACAAAATCTATAATAGTCTTTTTCATTCAGTATGACTTCAACCAGCAGAGTTTTCCCCAGATCCCCAGCGACTCGTTTTGCTAAGGCTCTTATGCCATATTTGGTCAAAACGGAGGCTTGCTATCTTGATATCACTCTCACCTCGTCTCTGACGTTCAGCTCTTCTGTCTTTGCTTGCACTAAGGCGGTAACAGAGGTCAGCAGTGGAGTGGCCCTAGGGCCCCAAACCGGGTGTAATCAGTTTCCATTACTTTGCTGAAGGAAAATAGAATTATGGGACTGAAATTTGACAGGTAGGATTCATTCAGTTTGCACACACAGGACATACCTGGACCATTTTCTACCATGTCATCAGGTAGACGTCAGTGTTATAGAGGTGAGATAACAAGGTGTAGAGCTGGATGAACACAGCAGGCCAAGCAGCATTGGAGGAGCAGGAAGGCTGACGTTTCAGGCCTAGACCCTTCTTCAGAAAGGTGCTTGTTTTCATTCAATCAAAGGGATGTGGATGCCACTGTTTGAGCCAGCATTTGATATCCATCTGTAGTTGCCCTTGTGGAGGAGTGAGCTGCATACTCAAATGGCTGCAATTCGTTGTAGGTAGACCCACAATACCATTAGGGACAGAATTCTAGGACTCTGCCAGTCCTTCAGGTGTTGCTAGGTCAGTGTGGCAAGACAGTGTGGTTTCCAAGTCAGGGCAGTGAGACTTGCTTGGAAGGGGACTGGTCGGTAGTTGTGCTCCCATATATCTACTGTCATTGTCCTTCTAGATTGTAGTGGTCATGGATTTGGAAGGGGCTGTCGAGGGAGCCTCTGTGAAGTTCTATAGTGTTTAGCATTTATAAGACGTACTGGGATTAAGGCTTGGTGGTGGACACAATGTATGTCTGTACTCCGTAAAATACCTCGGCACGGCTGCAGCTCATTCCGGAACACAAGTCTTCAATACAACACTCAATGTTATCAAGAGCACAGTCTTTGCAGTACCCAGTGCCTTCAGCTGCTTCTTGATATCACATGGAATGAATCAAATCAGTCAAAGCCTAGTATTTATGGTCCTGGATGACCTCAAGAGAAGACAAGAGATGGATCATCCATTCAGCGCTTTTGGCTGTAGATAAAGTGAAATATTTCAGTAGTGTCTTTTGCTTTAATGTACTGGGCTTCCCCCAAAGTTGAAGATAAATATACTTATGGACCATTCGTAACTGGATGTGGAAGGACTGCAGTTTAGATCTAGTCTAACAAGCTTTGCACCTGAAGCTTGGAAGTGAGCTCAACTTTCCCAAGAACTATTCAAAATAATCGGCACATGAGCTTAGACAAGTTCTCTGGTATGTTTTAAATGTTAAATTAAAACACTTGCAACATCTTAAGAATAAGATGACAAAAAGTATCCTATTCAGCCTGCTCTGGCTTTCATAGTCGATCTGATATCGTCAAATCCACATTCCTGCTGTTTCCCCATAATCCTGCATTCACTTACTGATTAAAACAGAAGTCTCTCACAGCCTTGAACATTCTCAGTGACTCAGCCTCAACAGCCTTCTGCCGTAAAGGATTACACAAATTCTCTACCCTCAGAAGAAATTCCTCTTCATCTATGAATGATCCCTTTTCTGAGATTGCGCCTTCTGCTCAGAGACATTACAACAAGGGTAAAACATCCTTTTCACAGCTATCCTGTCAAGTCCCTCAAGAATCTTGTATGGTTCAACAAGGTTGCCTCATCGTTCCATATTGATGAATATTATTCGGCTTCTCTAATCTTTTTAGAAGACTACATAACCTCACATATCCCCATATTATATTTAATCGGTCAAGTTTTTGCCCACACGCTTAACCCCTTTAAGTACAGTCTTCTGAAGACTGTCATCCTCACCACCTGCCACTCCACCTTTGTGTCAACTGCAAACTTGGGTTTAGTACATTCCTTTCCTTCCGTATATTGTAAAGAACTACAGCTGTAGCACCGATCCCTGTGGCACACTATTAGTTAGACTGCCAGCCTGAGAAAACCACCCGCCTTTGTCCAAACTCTGCCATTAGTCAGCCGATCCTTTATCCATGCTAATATTACTTCTTTCAACGCTACAGACTCTTAATAGCTGGACATGTGCTAACTTAACAATGTCTTTTAAAATTCCAAGCATATTGTATCTATTGTGCCCCCTTTATGTATCCATCTTAAATAATTCCAACAAATTTATCAGACATTTCCCCTTCACAAAGCTAGCTGACTCAGCCTAACCAAGCTAACTTGGCTACAGTTACATGTTTTACACCATGCTTCCCTTTTGAATAAAAGGTACTACACCGGCAATTTTCCAATCCTCTGGAACTTTCTTCCCAAATCTAAGGATTCCTGAAAGATTACTACAATCACGTTCGCTATCGTCTCCATAAGTGCCTATTAATTTACCCCAGGATGCAAGTCCAGAGAACTTGTTGATCTTTAGCCACAAAGAAACTGCTCCATTCCCGTGTTCACTGGCATGTGGTGTACGTTTTATGTAAGCCAATGAAATGTAACATCACTCAAAATGTAACACAAGAAATCAATATAACTTAGAAATTATTGAAAAGAGTTCCCAGAGGGTACATCAAAATCAAGTCTGATTCAAATGTTTAAAGCTGTAGATTCCAAAATCTATTTAAACTTAGAAATGGTTAAAATTTTAACACAAAGTTCTTACCCACCTGTCTCAAGATGGTCCTCCGTTTCACTGGCATTCACCTGTGGCTCTGATAGGTTTTGATCATCATAGTAGTCATCATCGTCATCATGGGAGATGAGAATACGGGTCATAGAATCATCACCAATCTCCTCTGTGAAAGGTTGATTCTGTTGACAGTTAAAAATTTCTTCATACAAATCAATACTCTGCACAGAGCCCTGCAGATGTTCACTTGCTTCAAGTGGCCCTTGTGCTTTAAGATCTGCATCTTCAATCTGGTTACTTAAACAGTGTTGATCCACACAAGCCTGAGTTGTAGACATTCCTTCATCTGGGCCTGAAGGCACAGAATTTTCAGATTTGCAAACTGCAACCATGTCAACAGTATCTTCAGTGGGAATTGAAGACAATGCAGCAAATTCATGGGTTTTTGAAGTATTTAGTTTACATACTTCATTATCTATACCATCTACCACAGGAGATGGCTGAATACTTGGAACATTAATTATGAATTCATTATTCTCTTCTGGTATATTTGCAGCTGGATTAAGATATTTTTCCTCCTCATTGTGTAAGTTACCAAAGTTTTCCAAATCTGGTACTTCAGAACATGCTCTGTTTGAAGTTATAGCCTGCATAAGTTTATCTTCTTGATTTAAACCACCAAGGCTAGACAACATAGGAGTTAACTGACTAGTACGTAATGACTCTTTATCGTGTACCTCACTGCTTTTGCTATATTTTTCAACATGTGGACTCCACAAGTGTGTCACCATATCATTGATTACACCACCAGCATACTGAATTTGAACACACAATAAAGACGGTAAACTGTTGTCTTTACATTCATTTGCTACCACAGTAATTTTTAACAACTGATCTGAAAGATGAAGGAGAGCATCTACAGCACCATCTTTCCAAGAACCTTTAGATAAATCATATCCTGAAAGGCAACATGGAAAAGACTGTGTGGGAATCTTTAGCAACTCTCTGGGCATTTTCTTAACTTGTTCTATTCCAACATCATCTTCATTCCCATAATCAACATATTGTAGAGATAGCATGTTTCCATTTACTTTTTTTACTTCAGCTCGGTACCACTGCCCATCTTCACAATATTTACAAAAACAGCTGTCATCAACTGAAATGTCTGAGAGTAATTCCCTATTAGTAACACCAAGTACTCCAACTTCTTGCATTTTCCTAGATAACATTTGAACTTCAGGGGATGAATACTGACACCAGAAATAACTAGGACTTTCTGCTGTAGTGATATACCCTTCAATGGTTTGTCCCACTAAAGGAAGTTTCTTGATATATCGTCCATAACTGGTTGTGTCAGATACACACACATTTAGCTTTTCAACACCTAATCCTAAAGCCATTAGTCTGTTGCTCACAGTGTTATCCAAGTGATCATATACAGTCACGTGCAATACATTATCTTCAGAAATATCAATTACTTTAACAGTCACAGCTTTGTGCAAAACTAAAGTTTCAAAGAGTTCAGTGGCTTCTTTAGACCAGCTATTTCCATCAATTGGAAACAAGCCATGCAACTTACATTCATAAGTTAGTGTAAATGCAGAAGTTACTTCCTTTATGTCTTCATTGTTTACTTCTTCCTTATTGCCTTCTTTCAGAAAACGTACTTCAACGCCTCTATTACAAATTTGCACAATTTCACAAGTAGCCCAATTATTACCTGCTTTACTTTTCACCATACAGAGATCACCAGCCTTAGGAGTGGAATCTTCCTTGGATTTTAAATTATGGCAGTTATTTTTCATTTTCTCAAGTGATTCAATGAGTATGCCATCACTTGTCGTCTTAAACTGACACCAAAACTGCTGAGGAGAGGTTATTGCAGAGACATATGCAACAAGCTTTGAAGCAGATCTTATATCAATTATGGAGTATTCAGTGGGATCCTCAGAATACTGTGTGCAATTTCTACATGCAATGTTATTCAACAAATCCACTACTGATCCCTGGTCATCATAAAGATGAACCTCCCAGAGTTGCCCACACTGTTGGATAAATTCACATGTTATCCCAGTTTTATTTGTTCTTTTTATGAATTCAGATACAGCTTCCTCACTACTTTCTTCAAAACGTGAATCCTGAAATCCTGCAAGAAAGCATGGTATGCTAAGCTGGTGGACTTCCAAGAATTCTTTAGGAAGAGGAAAAACTTTTGATGCATCCACTGTTGCAGTATTACCATAATCTATATATTCTACAGAAACCATATCATCATGAATTTGAGTTACAACAGCTCTGTACTGAGATCCATCTTCAGGAAATTCTGCACAGACTACATTACCGATCTGAAAGCTTCCAGCTTTGTTATCATTCATCTTGCATGTATTCAACTTTTCTTCCATTGCAGTTACTTTATCTTCATTTTGGAGAAGCTGAACAAAGAAGTGTGATGGGCTGATGACATGCGAAACAGATACCTCACTTTTAAATCCACCACTTAATGTCATCAGAGGGAGGTCTGTCAGCTTAGGCCAAGGCATGTTTAAGTTAGAATTCTTTTTGCTCGTGTTTTCAACCAAAATGCCATCCAATTTGTGATCAGTAATTTCCACACTGGATTTTACATCCAAATATTCTTTTGTATTCTTTGTATACATTTTGTTGTGAACACATTTCTTTATCCCAGTCTCTTCAGTCTGTGTAATAACCTCTGTTCTGTTCTTCCACCTGTCCTGCTTGCAAGTTATAGTTACTTTCTCAGTTTCACGATTATCACCCTGGTCCTCAACTGCACGTCTTTTGAGGGGAGATTGGTCATGGTCACTCTTCACCATGTATGGGGAGCAAGACTTTTCATTTTTACTTTTTTGCCTACCTGCATTTCCATTTATTTTGGTTTCACTGGTATTCTGCAAGCATAGCTGGTCTTTAATCTTCGCATTAATTTGCATGTTCCCATCATATAATTCAACTATCAGTTTTCCATCAGTTTCTTTTGCTACAACTACAGCTTTTAAAGGCTTATCCATCACAGCTTTTTTAAACCAGATAATGATGTCAACAGACAGGTCCACTGGTATATCAGATAAGCCACATTTAATTGCTTGCATGGGTAAGAATTTAACATCTTTTGCACTGTTGGGTATTGGAAGCAAGTCATCTTTATTAATGTCTAATTTATTGCCATAGTCCACAAAAGAGACCCGAATTCTGTCTTGCATGGGCCATGCTAAAGCACGATACCACCGGTTATCAGTATATTTTGCAAGACAGATAGGATCGATTCCCTGCGTAAAAGTATAGCCTTGCATCTTGGAAGACAATTTATTAACCTTGTCAGCAAGTTTATCTAGTATACCCAGGTTTCTGCCAAGTAGACAGTAGAATTTTGTTGGGCTTGCAACATGGCTCACATACATTTCTTCTTCGCTACCAATTTTCACATCATGAGTTGAATAGTAATAGGTATAAAGGCTTACTGATGGGGCAAGAACACTAGGCGATCCCACAAATTTAGCCAAGCCTCGCTCAATAAGTAATTGGCAAGCACTCTGAAAAGGGGTATTCAAATCCACAACATTGCACAGCCCTTTGCCTTCTACAACAGTCAATGCATATACTGTGCATTTGAGCTCCATGTACAAGCTTAAAGCGTTATCGATAAATTCCTGAAATGCAGCAATTGAATCTTCATTCCACATGAACGGATCAGGACCCATGGGCTGAATGATGTTATAAAGACTGCACCTAAATGCCTGACCTTTAAAAAGGAGAAATTCAGGTTTTATTAGACGCAGTTCACTCATGGGTACTCTCTCTCTATTTCCATAATCAATGTACAGTACATCCACTTCCATCGCAGTCACTTTCCCAAGAATCAGCGCTCTGTACCACTTTCCATCTTCAGAGTATCTTACGATACAAGCAGATTGGCCAGGCTGAAAACTATCTTCATGTGTATTATAATATTCCTGTATTTTACTCATTAGTATCTTCAACTCATGTGTATTTTTAGTCATTTGACACCAAAAGTCACCAGGTTCATCAATGTAAGATACTTGCACATCCACAGTGCTTCCCACTTTAAGGTATTCTTGTTTATAGGGAGACTCCATAATTACAGATTCCATCATTTGGGTTCTAGTACTACCTTCGAATTCACCTTGACTAGAAAGTAATGTGGTTAGAGAATCACTTAAGCCTACTGTTGGTGTCCCACAGTAGTCTGTAAATGATTTAATTTTTTCAGGAGTCACTGGTCTATGCTCCAATTTGTCTTTTTTGTTTCTGCCATATGTGTGCACTATTTCTTCAGATGAATGAGAAACATGTAAATGGCCCAATAAATCCAAATTCTTTGAACTGAAATTTGATATTTTAAGTTCTTTGCGATCAGCATAACCAGCCAGCAAAATTAACTTATTCACACTAGGTTCTCCCTCATCTTCTACATCTAGAAGTTCAATCAAGTACTTGTCCATTTCCTTCTCTAAAACATGAACCACCAGGTGCTTTTCAAACACCGACTTTTCAAAATAGGCAATTGCTTCTCTACTCCAACTCCCATCTTTAGGTGCAAGATCAGCAAGGCAGCACTTCACTGCCAAGGCAGGTAATTTTCTATATTCTGGAAGCAAGGCTTTAACATCATGCCAGTCGACTACTTCCATGTTTCCATAATCAATGAAGAATACCCTGAAATGGCCATCAAGAATCTCAGTAATAACAGCTCGATAAAATAAGTTGTCAGCTTTAAATTTAGCACAACATAACAAACCAGGTTCTGGTTTCTTCACTAATCCTTCATTTCGACCCAAGTTTGCATATTTTTTGGCAATGCTGTTCATGAGCTTTTCAAATTCGCTGGCCGTTTCCATGGTTCGTATCCAAAATTCTGAAGGATCTTTCACAAATTCGACTAGAACATCATAAAAGGCGTTGAGCTTGAGTTTGGCATTCTTCAGCAGAGAGACACGATCCTTAGTCTTGGAAGAGACCCCCTCGGTCCTTCGGTCCCCGATGAGGTAGTCACCGCCACACTGGAGCGCACTGAGCTTCTGAGTGTCGGGCCTAGCCCGGACTTGTTCGCAGTAGCCGGTCAGCAGGCTCTCGGCCTGGGCGTTGAAAGCCGCGTTGACAGAGGAGCCGTCTTCCTGGCGCAAGGTGACAAAGTAGACATTTTCCACCGAGTTATAGTACTCCACCTTCGCCTGCAGCACTCGGCGCAAGATCAGCGACT
The DNA here is from genome assembly GCA_024137785.1 of Ginglymostoma cirratum. Taxonomy (NCBI): domain Eukaryota; kingdom Metazoa; phylum Chordata; class Chondrichthyes; order Orectolobiformes; family Ginglymostomatidae; genus Ginglymostoma; species Ginglymostoma cirratum. Next base: position 35,988,894 of record JAHRHZ010000111.1, read on the forward strand.
TGAGGAGCTCTACGTGGCGCGGTGACCAACCACGGCCGTAGTCGGAGGCGTCGCGCAGCGCGAACGGGTAGGTGACGACCGGCATTTTGAAGTAGCCAGGACTGAGCTTGCGGACGGCGCGGGCCGGCACCACCTCGCGGTCGCCGTAGTCAACGTAGAAGACCTCGAGCACGCCGTCGGCCAGAGTCTGCTGCACGAGCGCGCGGTACCAGCGGCCGTCCGCGCTCTTGGCCGCGCACGGCGATCCGAGGCGGCGCGGGGTGTCAGGCGTTGCCCCTGAAGCCGGCCCGGCAGCCGCCGCAGCGCGGCTGTTGTCATAGTAACGGTGCATGCTGTCGTGCAGCCTCTCGAGTTCGGGGCAGTGGCAGCGCAGCTGGCAGAAGAAGCGGTCTGGGTAGCGCACATGGGTCACCCGCACCGTCACCGTCTCGTCCACCTGCAGCAGCGGGTAGAAATAGTTGAGGCTGTAGCCCGCCTCGCTGGGGGCAAGAGGCGGCGGGTGCGCCACGGCGGAGGACGCTTCCCCTGTGGAACCGGCACCGGCACCGCCTCCGAGCGGCACCGGGATACGGTCTTTCCTGAAGGACGACGAGGCGGCGGCGGTGGTTCCTCCCGCTCCGCAAGGCCGCGAGGTGGACATTTCCACCATCAGCCGGAAGGCTCCCCGGTCGATGGGCCGAGCCACGCCCAGCTCGTACAGCTGCCTCGACACCCGCGCCACCTCCACTAGTACCAGGCGGTTGGGCAGCACGGCCTCCACTTGCGCCTCTAGGGTGCGGCCTTGCAGGGCCCGGAAGAAGGAGAGCGCCCCCGGTGGCCAGGTGGTCGCGCCGCCCCGCTGCTTGCCGCCGCCATCCTCGCCGCCGCCCTCCGGTACCCTCTCCTGTTCGAGATCCTCCGGCTCCTCTTGATCGTCCTCGGCGGCGGAGGATGAGGAGGCGGCGGCGGCGGCGACATGGCTGGTGCTGCTGCTGCTGCTGCCGCCGCTGTTGTTGCTGTTCCCGCCGCTTCCGGGCCCGGCCGCCGGCACCAAGTTGGCCAGGATGCAGCAGACCACCTCGGGCGGCAGCTGGAAAAAGTCCTTCTTACCTCGGTCCAGGCTACGGGCTCGGACCGGCAGCGCCCGCCCTTCGTCCAGGGTGAAGACGGTGTAATCGTCGCCCACACGGCTCAGCACCCTGGCCCGGTGCCACTCGCCGCCCGTGTCCACCAGGCATCGCTCGTTGGTCTCCAGTGGAGGGGCCGGTTGGGCGCCTCGCCCGCCGCCGACGCCGAGCCGGGTCGCCTTGGCCCAGCTCTGTATGTCGCTGTGCAGCTTCTGGTACTCGGGTTGCCTCTCCCGCTGCTGGAAGCGGCCCCACAGCCTGACCAGCACGGAGCCGGGCCGGGGTGGATCCACCCGGGTCACCCGGAAAGCGAGGCAGGCGCCCGCCGGCGGCAGCCCGGCCGTCGAGCACATCGTGATGCGACCGCGATGTACGGCTCCTTGTGCCGTCTCGTCTCAACCTGTCCTGTCCAAGTGTTTTCCTTCGCAAACGGGCAGAGCCCTATTCACGAGCCCGGGGCCGTTAGTGTTTGAATTCGATTGGAACCTGGCACCATGACGCCCACAATCGAGCGGCTTTTTCAAAAGTGGCGGTGGAATGTCTTTCCGTTGACCCCCGCTGCACATGCGCCGACCTGGTTCCGCTCACTTCGTGACGGCGAGGGAAAGGCGTGGAGGAGAAGGAGGCATGGAAGAGTTGACTGTGGACATTTTTACATTTTCCAAAATCAGATATTTAATTTATACCGGTTGTAGCATTTTTCCTGTGGAAATCATGATTTATTATTTCGGGTTTCTGGTGAATTACCTAGAACCGAGCAGCTGTTCCCTCCTTCCAGGAGGTGGACTGCGCCGAGGTTTGGGTATCACGTGTTTTGGGCACGCACATGCGCGGCATGGCGCGGAACGGAAGCGTGACTGTTTGTGACGTCATGCTTCAGGGGGAAAGTTCTGAACTGGGAAAATGTTGCAATAGAAAGTTAAGTCGCGGCTCTGTATCTGATTAAAGAGTCAGTTTTTGGGTCAATCTTCATTGTTTATTATCGTCCGTCTCATGTTTGTTTTAATTTTCAAACTGGTCTCGCTGCTGCAGTCGTAGGCGAATGCGTACCGTCAGCATTTATTATCAGAGTGGAAGTGGTACGTAGGGTCAAAACATCACAGCCAATGTCCAAAAAGCTGTTATCTTGCCTGGTTGCCGGGAAGTAGCTGCCCCTTAAAGCAGGCGACTGACCCCGGCCTTTTATTACATTTCCAACTGGAAAGCATCAGACTTTCTACTGGCAAATGTATTTCCCGAGAGTATACAAACCGAAAGAACTGCGGATCGCTGTAAATCAGGAACAAAAACAGAAGTTGCTGGAAAAGCTCAGCAGGCCTGGCAGCGTCTGTGAAGAAAAAAAATCAGAGTTAACATTTCGGGTCCGGTGACCCTTCCTCAGAACGTGCTGTGCTTTTCCAGCAACTTCTGTTTTTGATGCAGGTAATCACAGCAGGCACAAACAGGAAAGTATGCCATTCAGCCCTTGTTACGTCTACATATAGAGTTGTTAGTTAGGCGAATCCTAATACTTTTATGTTTGTGATGCCTCAATTATTTAAGGATTATGAACAGTTAGTGGCTGTACATTCATGAGTGATCACTGTACTTGCAAATTTCCACAAAATCACGTTAAAGAAAAACAACACAAAATCCTCCCATGCTTCCCTTTGGTGATCGCAGTACTCCCCTTTGTGATCTCAGGGTATCACTGCTTCCTGAACAATATGACAGTTGCGCAGGGAAACCATGTTGCTAATAGGCTGCAGTTGTCCTTTGTGAAGGTATGGAGGCCTTGAGGCTGCAGCTGCATCGGTAATTCCTCGAATAGCTGGAGCCATGTGCGATAACACAAGCACTTCCCACTCTCAGCTACTTCCTCAACATTTGAAGAACTTGGATGAAGTGGGAGATTTGTGCAACCACCTTCAGAGAAAATAACATCTGTTCTTTCGGTTGCGTTACTGTTGATGAAGTACTCCCATTTAGATTTAAAAGCAACTGCACGAGTGTAATTCTACGCTGTTGTGACCACCAATCTACCGAAGAGTACCAAGTAGTGTTTCCGTTATAGATTAAGCCCTCTGCTATTGTTGTCTCCAAAAAATTTCAGTCCTTCAAATCCAACCAGTAAAAGACACCTGAAGGTGGTTGAACATTTTTCTACCCCAACCAACTACATCAAAGGTTGAGAAAATCACTGCGAATGGGACATTGTCTTGCTTTATGTAGCTCCAGCTGTTGCACAGACAACCCATGAACCCACGCCCTGACAGTCAAGGTCACCACTGTTTGGAAAAGTGGTTAGATTTTTTTTTAAAGTTAAAAATATGTCAGAAATGACTGCAATTAAGACATGATGCAATGCTGCCTATTTGCCGCTGGTTACTGCAGGCCATATACAGAAAAGCAAAATAAAATGTAGAAAAGGCCTTCTGCATCTACATCAATTACAGACACAAATAAAACCAAGTAGGATACTAATCCTTTGCCAAAGTAGTCAATACATATGGGAAGGTCTGAAGAAGAGTCATACTGGACTCAAAAACCTAAAGTCTGCTTCTCTCTCCACAGGTGCTGTCAAGCCTGCTAAGTTTCTTCAACATTCTGTATGTTTGTTTCTTATACTCATGTCTTATGCTTACTCTGATGCTATTGCCTGTGCTGGTGTTTTGGGTAAATGGAGGGTTTGACACAACTTGCAAGAAAGTATACCGATCAGTTGGTGTTGTAAACTTTCTTCATTTGAGAAAACCCTAAAGGAATCAAAGAAGTGTAAGATTTGCAGTGTATGCCAAGCCAATGGCTGCAGAAATAACTAGCATGATAAGTCATTATAAATGTCACACAGCTTTGCAAATGTAGATCAATCTATTACAGCATCAAAGATGGAACATAACTGTTCATTTGAGAAAACCCTAAAGGAATCAAAGAAGTGTAAGATTTGCAGTGTATGCCAAGCCAATGGCTGCAGAAATAACTAGCATGATAAGTCATTATAAACGTCAGGCAGCTTTGCAAATATAGATCAATCTATTATAGCATCAAAGACAGAACATAACTGTTCAGTTGTAGGACAATCTCTTCCATCTCTGTCACCAATTTCTTTGATAAATTCCCAGCCAAAAATTAGACCTTCACTTAAGTTAAGGGTTCTTACCAAAAAGATTAAATAAACTCCAGGTTTATGTAAAATATTTCTGAGAGTACATGGAGGTCAACAGAAACATTAACGCTATATTGTTCAAGGGAAATACATACATTGCTTATAAACAAAGGGTTAGTAAATGCAGTTTTGAATTTCAGCATTGTTTACTCCCTCCTTTGGTAGAGCAGCAAATCCAGATTAATTCAATCATCCAATGTAAATTGCACCAGGGATTGTTGCAATTTTTTTTAAATTCTGAGGGTATCATCAGTGTTTTCATTCACGGTATCATCAGATACCTGCAAGAAGTCTCCATTTGTCCAGAATTTTTAAGCAAGTGTTTCACAGTTTACGTAATTGTTGGAGACATTTAAATCAGTCACATGCGCTGAATTCAAGCAAATTATAGTCATCTGGTTAGGTCAAGCACCTTGGAGTTTAAACTTCACTGTGGCAGGTTAAATTAATCAGAAGAATTGTGTTTTTTGGGGCTATTGCCAAAAAAGAAATTCTCAGGTTATTACTAATGACCCAACTGGTTCATCAAAGCATGGAAGGAAGTGACCCAAACATTACCCAGTCTGGCCTCCATGTGTCTCCAATTTCAATGGCTACTTGGTTGATTTCTAACCGCCTCTAAAGTGGCCTAGCATCGTATCACTGGACAATGCATGCAGCCTTTCCATTTTTCCCAAATCCTGAAAACAATAAAATAAAGGCAGTCTAGTTACAGAAACAATTTGCAATAACTGCATAGGTCTAATCACAGAAATTACCCATGACAGAACTTTCACCCCCAATTTGTATCAAATTAGGAATGTTCTATTTGGTGTGGGAGCAGAAAGGAGGTTAGGATTACAAATTAAAAAGATATAAAATTCAGAAAATTTACTGTGCAAGATGGCATTGCTGGAGTGGTACATTGAAGAGGGCAATGGATCAAAGGATAGCTGCATCATATTACAAGCCAATCTCAATTTGCACTAAGCTCCACCCACAGAGCCCCCAAGCCTTGAATTTGCTGGTAATAGTGGTGGTGGCATCAAAATAGGGTTAAGTTCCCTGTGAAGCTTACTTATTTAAACCACTAACAACCAGGAAATTGTTTATTTTCCCAACTTATTACTCCTAAATTCTTGATCCTAACGAACTTTATCATTGACTTCCTTTGCTGGTGCCATTGACTCCTACTTGTCTATATATCCAAAGGTCTCAGCAGTCCTGCAAAAACTCAGTTTTTTTAAAAAATGTGTTTTGTTAATGGAGTGTTCCAATATATGAGATATATATGGCAGAATATGTTACATATATATTACAGAGCATGTGAGAGTCTAAATGTCACAGTGGCTATTTATAGTGTGCGGGCAAAAGTTTGGCAAAAAGATGGTTGGCAAAGTAAGTAATACAAACAATGCGTAGCAACAATAAAATGGAAGGAGGAAACACGATCTTTCATCACATGATGGACCAGCACCGGCACTAAAATCTCTTTCCAACAGTGGCACTACAAAGGTGTTGCTGCTGTTGGAGATAGATGCAAGGCAAACTAACCCATTTGCTATCCCTATGAACGGTAAGGGTGGCCCATGTTGGAAAGACACAAAATGGCCAACAAGGGTTAAACAGAATAAAACAGCCTGCTCCAGCATTAAGACACAAAATGGCCACAAGAGATCATTTAGGTGAAGCATAATTGTGTCTTTGAACAGGGCTGCTCCAAGGGAATGAGGGACTGTACAAGCAACGATCCAAGACGGTTTGATAAGAGGATGCCGAAGGATAGACAAGTGATTGATTCTGGCCTCATTAATGAAAGGATGCTGTCCCATTAGGTGAACAGCCAAACTCATTAAGCAGCTCTGAAGACAACAGCTACAGTTATATTGTAGTAATTAGTTGTGTCTTTGAAGTTATTCACAATATTAAGAAATAGGTTCTAGATAAAGATTCTTCAGATAATCATAGAGATAGACTTCAGCATAAGTACAGATATACGTATAACCAAAGCACAATAGAAGTATTAGGGGAAAGACATTTAAACATAGATGTGAAGATCGATTAATCTCAGGAAATGCTTTTTCTTGTCTCTAAAGAGATGGCTGGTATGCCCTGAACAAAATAGACTGGTCACAACTTATTAGTTACAAAGTCCTAACAGTAGAAGTAGCTATATAACTTTACACTTTATAACTAACTTTATAACAGAAATTAATTCTATGAAACTTATAGCAGTAGGTTAAAACCAACTGTCTTTTGTATTTTTATGTACATAATTGGGACAGTGGAAAATATAAGAGGAATAATTGAATTTGATAGAGATAGCACATGGAATGCAATCAATAACAGAGTTCAAGCAGTCCTTCGAGATAAGCAAGTCTGGAGCAGACCAGAAGGAGTACGGCCGGTAACTTTGGAACGCTAATTAATACGATTAAAAGAAAAATCCCAAGGCCTGGAGATGACAATGTCTGTTAAACACCATGAGATCATGGAAGCCTGGGGCTGTCCATAGGAATGTCCATGATTGATTAGGTGTTTCACTGGATTGGGTGTATGGGAAAAGGGGGAAGGACACAGTGATCACACTGTCTGTGATTATTGTAACACAAAATGTACAAAAATGCTGCATTTCACTGTAAAAATCGGAGTGTGTCGTTGATCTCTCTTCTAATCTGAGCTGTTAGTTAGGAGAACGATTGGGTTCTCACATCAAGGCCAGATTCGGGGAAGGTCTTTGGCCCTCTCCCTGCGTTACTCAATTGTTGCTTGAATAAAAGTCTGCCACTTGCCTGAATCCTGCCTGCCGCCTGAATCTTTGTCCCTGGTTGGGCTTTGGGGGTCGGTGGTGGGGATTGTAGGAACGGGGTTACGCTCCTACATGAATCCTCTCCAGAGAACAACAGTACAGTCATTTCAAAGGAAGTGGCAGCTAGGTTTACTGCTGTACACAATATCTGCAGAATATATAAATAGGTGTAGAAGACAAACCTTAAGCAAACTACCAAGTTAATACTAGCCATAATCATGCAGCCTGGATATATTTGTCTTTAAAATTTTGAGAAAATAGGAGATAGTAAATTCTCAACCTTTGTACTGTCTTGTTCAATGTACACAACAGAGACTTAATACTTCATTGAACTTTAAAGAGTGAGGTTGTACTTTTCAGAAAGACCAATAGTGAGGTCGCATATGAGTTTAAGTGGAATACACAACAGAGTTACAAGCACACAAATCATAAAGTATTGGCCAAAGTTAATTACATCATTAGACAAAGGTAACCAAAGCCCTGGTATTCATTTTGAGACAATAGAATTTAAAAACAGGGAATTTCTAGATTGGTTTCACAGGTTGGCGCAACATCGAGGGCCGAACGGCCTGTACTGCGCTGTAATGTTCTATGTTCTATGGATGTAAATGTATATAGATCCTTGGTTAGATCGCATTTGGAGTACTGTGAACAGTTCCATATTTTAAAATAAAATATGCAAGCATAGAAGAAGTTGGAAGAAAATAGAGCTGAGAGGCTACACCTTTCAGGAAAGATTGAACGGATTGGGACTCTTTTCTCCAGAAAAGGTAAGGCTGAGGGGCAACCTTCTGGAGTTTTCTATATTATTAAAGGATTTGATCATGTAGGCATGTGGAAAAGATATGTCCACTTCTCTGATAAACCAGCAGTAGGAGTATGAATATAATGCCAAACAGCAAATTCAGGGGAAACATTTTTTTAGCATAGAGAGTGGTTAGTACATGGAACTTGCTACCACAAGGAGTATTGTAGACAAAAAGCCTTGATGGAGAAGCTGGATAACGTGGTAAATGGCCCTTCAGTGGCTATTCTGCTCATGTGATATGTTTAAAAATTTGCGTTTATACTTTTCATGATCTCAGGATGTCCCAGAAATGATTTACAACCAAAGATTTACTTTTGAATTATAGATACTGGTGTAATGTAGCAAGCACAGTAGCCTAGTTGGACACAATAAGCTCACACCAAGTTCTGTTGTGATAATGACCAGCAATTCTGTGATATTGCTGTTAATACGGACCTATTGGACTGAATGGCATGTTTCTATTCTGTTCAACCTATTTAGAATTTGGTAGAAAACCATGCAAATATCACATAGCACCTTGCCATTCATGTTCTCGTGTGCACAATGAATATGTATCTACCAAACACTTTCTCACTCAGACCTTCAACCAACTTTACTTTAATATTAGGTTTTGGAGTAGATTTGTAGCTCGAGTTGTGGGTGTTGAGGTTGTTGAGGTTGGTTGGCTCACCGAGCTGGTTTCTTGTTTCGCAGATGTTTTGTTACTGTGCTTGGTAACATCCTCAGTGCAGCCTCTGATGAAGCGTCGGTGTGTTTTCCCACCTGGTTTTTAAACTCTTGTGTCCATTGAGATGGCTTGCCTCACTTCTGGTTTTCCTTTGTAGTGGAATGTATATGGGGTCGAGTTCAATGTATTTATGAATAGCATGCTTCATGGACCGCTATGCTTCTAGGAATTCTCATGCCTGTCCCTGCCTAGCCTGTCCCAGGATTTTGGTGTTGTCCCAGTCAAAGTGGTGGTTCTCCTTGCCCATGTGGATTGAGATGAGTGAGTATTGGTCATGTCTTTTTGTAGCCAGTTGGTGTTCATGTACTCTTGTTGTTAGTTTCCTTCCTGTTTGTCCGATGTAGTGTTTCTTGCAGTCATTGCAGGAGATCTTGTAGATGACATTGGTCCTGTCCATGGCGGGGAGTCGGTCTTTAGTTCGGGTGAGCAGTTGTCATAGGGTTGAGGTGGGCTTGTGTGCCAGTCTGATGCCCAGCGGTCGTAGGAGTCTTGTGGTGAGTTCTGATGTGTTCCTGATATAGGGTAGTGTGATGAGTGTGTCGGGGCGTGTAGTCCCTTTCTGATGCTGTTCATGTAGGCATCTTCTGACCCAATTCTTTGGATACCCGTTATCCTTGAAAACCTGGAAGAGGTATTCTTCTTCCTCTTGGTGTAGTTCTATGTTGCTGTTGTGTGTTGTTGCCCTTTTAAATAGTGTTCACACGCAGCTTTGTTTGTGTGTGCTGGGATGGTTACTGTTGAAGTTCAGTACCTGGTCTATGTGTGTGATTTTTCTGTGTACTTTTGTTTGCAGTTCCCCATTTGTCTTGCGCTCTACCATGACGTCCATGCCCTACCATGCTCTACCATGCTGAAGCAAATCAATGGAACACCCATGGGATCGCCTATCTCCGGACTCATAGCAGAAGCAGTGATGCAAAGACTAGAAAGGACTGCCCTTCCGCAAATCCAACCAAAACTGTGGATATGCTACGTAGACGACGCCTTTGTCATCATTAAACAGACCAAATTAGAAGAGAGACACAAACTTATAAACAACACCCTCACCAGAATAAAAATTCACCAGAGAAGAGGAGAAGAACAAACAGCTCCCGTTCCCGGACATCATGGTAGAGCGCGAGACAAATGGGGAACTGCAAACGAAAGTACACCGAAAAGCCACACACATAGACCAGGTACTGAACTTCAACAGTAACCATCCCAGCACACACAAACGAAGCTGCGCGCGAACACTATTTAAATGGGCAACAACACACTGCAGCAACATGGAACTACGCCAAGAGGAAGAAGAATACCTCTTCCAGGTTTTCAAGGATAATGGATATCCAAAGAATTGGGTCAGAAGATACCTACACGAACAGCATCAGAAAGAGACTACGTGCCCCGACACACTCATCACACTACCCTATATAAGGAACATGTCGGAACTCACCACAAGACTCCTATGATCACTGGGCATCAGAGTGGCACACAAGCCCACGTCAACCCTATGACAACTGCTCACCCGAACTAAAGACCCACTCCCCACCATAGACAGAACCAATGTCATCTACAAGGTCTCCTGCAGAGACTGCGAGAAACACTACATCGGACAAACAGGAAGGAAACTAACAACAAGAGTACATGAACACCAACTGGCTACAAAAAGACACGACCAATACTCACTCATCTCAATCCACATTGACAAGGAGAGCTACCACTTCAACTGGGACAACATCAAGATCCTGGGACAGACTAGGCAGAGACAGGCACGAGAATTCCTAAAAGCATGGCACTCCACAAAGCATGCTATTCATAAACACATTGAACTCGACCCCATATACATTCCACTATGAAGGAAAACCGAAAGTGAGGCAATCCATCTCAACGGACCCCACAGTTTAAAAACCAGGTGGGAAAACACACCGACCCTTCATCAGAGGCTGCACTGAGGATGTTACCAAGCATGGTAATGAAACATCTGCGAAACAAGAAACCAGCTCGGCGAGCCAACCAACCTCAACAACCTTTACTTCAATATATTTTCAGGTTTTTCTCATATGACACATAAATGTCTTTGGGGATCAAACAATCACCTCCAATTCTCATGCCCCTCCTCTAGTTGTGGGCTGCTTTCTCCATTAAAATGAAAGCAGTAACATGTAGTGGTTGGCATTATGTAGGACCCAGCATGCCCTCATTCAATCCATATCCTACCTTGTCCAAATGCATGACAAAACTTTAGGTGCCTGATGGATTTCATGCAGATAATGTAACAGCTGAGTGCAGCATTACCTGTTGGACGTTCCAGTCTGTCACTCATAGAGTCATAGAGTTACATGGCTTGGAAACAGAATTCGGTCCAACTCATCTGCACCAACCAGGTATGCGAAACTGATCTAGTCCCATTTGTCAGTATTTGGCCCATATTCCTGCTCCTATGATGCTGCTTGATCTGCTGTGTTCATCCAGCCCCATGCTTGTTATCTCGGATTCTCCAGCATCTGCAGTACCTTTTATCCCTTTAAATTCTTCCTATTCATGTACCCATCAGATGCCTTTTAAATTTTGTAATTGTACCAACCTCCATCTCTTCCTCCGTGAGTTCATTCTATACACACACCACTCTCTGTGTGAAAATGTTGCCCCTCAGGTCCCTTCTCACTTGAATCTTTCACTTCTCACTTTAAACCTATGCCCTCTCGTTTTGGATTCCCCTTTTCTTGGAAGAACGCTTGGCTATTCACCGTATCCATGCCCCTCTTGATTTTATAAAACTTTATAAGGTCAGCCCTCAGCCACTGATTCTCCAGGGAAAATAGCCCCAACCTATTCAGCCTCTCCGTATAGCTCAAACCGTTCAGTCCCAGCAAAATCCATATAAATCTTTTCTGAACCCTTTCAAATTTAATCAACATCTTTCCTATTGGCAGGCAGACCAGAATTTAATGCAGTATTTATAATTGGAGACAGTGTTCGGGAGGAGGAAATGCATTGGAGGAACCTTTTTGCCAAATCATCAACCTGCACCAAGGACAGCCAAGACTTTTCATAGATGTGACAGTAAAATTTAAGTACGCTGTTTCACATACCACATGTTGGGATAGCCTTTGAAAGAAAGTAGAAGAGTGGTTTGAGAACGAAGGGACTGTGTTGCCTAGCAAAATTAATCAGTGCATTTTTGCTAGAATTGTGTATGTTTTTGGGGTAACGCCACGGGATGCTAGCCACAATAATCTGCAACTGCCTTAACTCTTCCCTCCCTTCACTCAACCAACAGGTGACACTTCTTCACAGTTGCCAACACCATTTAAAAGAGCCTGATGTTAGCAAAATTACTCAGTGCTCATAGGGGGCAATGTAAGGCTACACTAAAATTAATCCTGTCAGATTCCTAGCAGTTTAGAAAATCCAGGTTTACAGGATGAATGAAGTGTCAGTCACATTGTTCAGTCAATACTATCATGCACATTCATGGACAAGTGTCGAAAGTCTAAAAGACTATGTCATTACTTTCCACTCTCCTTTACTGATACTGAACCATGTATGCAGCATAGTGTCAAGGATGCCGTAATCTTTGGTATAGCTAAAATTTCAAATGATAACACATTCTTATTCAGACCAGAGAATGTTGTTTAGTTGCTCCCATATGTAAGTGTGGCACAGGTTTGATTCAGGCTGATATTTGTCATCATATTTACTGCATGAGTTAGAGTTGAAGAGATCCCCAAATCCTTAAATATTGTGATCTTATCTGCTGAATTTCCTTTGATTGAGGCAATCCTGCCTAACATCTCACTTACTGGCTATCAGAGCTCTAATAGGCTACCCAATGGGCAGATTTCAAGTAGGAACAGAAGCCTTTTAAGATCAATTGGAATCTGTATCCATGGCCCTGTTAATCATAATACACTTTGCATTTTTGAAAATTGATCAAGGAGCTTGTTCTGTTTGTATTCATGTGTCGAGACTATACCTACTTCAACTGATCACATCAAGAGTGCTATAGTCTTTGGTCTCTGAGAAACTGAAATAATTTTGATTTTATGCTTTTCTAAAATGCATGTTTCAGAAATATTTTCTTGTTAAATTCCTTTGGAATGAAGTGCTAAATCATATAATAATGCAATAAAAATAATGTTATAAAATAATGCAAAGCAAAATATAGAAAACTATTTGCATTTGATAGAAATATAGTTGTAGGAAAATCCTGACTGAACCTTCCATAGAAAAATAAAATCTTGTACAACGCTTGTATTTTTGTACAACGCTACAATCAACGCTTGTAGTTTTTGGCATTGACTCCAAAAGCACAAGTGCATGTGTCTGCCATCCAGCTTTTTTGTATCAGTTGGCTGGTTTGTGATTCAGTGACACTAACGTTGTAGGTTCAATTTCCCACACTGGCTGAGATTAGCATGACAGACTCCCCTCTCAATGTCTCCCCTCACCTCAGGCACAGTAACCGTCAGTCTCTCTTTGTCTCTCTCTCTCTCTCTCTCGCTCTCTCTCATGAGAAAGCAGTGCAGCGGTCTGGTAGTACAATGTTAACCCCACCCCCCCACCCCACCCCACCCCCCCCGCCCCTTGTTGGAGGTTTGCTTAGCTCAGTTGGCTGGCTAGCTAGCTTGCAACGCAGAGTGATGCCAACAATGTGGGTTCAAGTCCCACATCAGCTGAGGCTATCATGAAGGCTATCTTCCTTTCTCAACCTCTCCCTTCCCCTGTGGCATAATGACCCCACCAGTTCTCTCTCACTCTCTCTCAGATATACACATCAACATCAACTGATTCTGGAGGACCAGTAAAAAACATACTCTGGCCTGCCCAAAACCTTTAGATCTTCAAGTGCAAAGAGGTGCCCTTAACTGAGTGTTGCAGACTGGCATGTTCCAAGGCCCAAAGCTATGGGTTGAGGGATGCACTAAAGGTTGTGACAACTGCCTCCATGGGGAAAAGCCAGCACTAAAGGTGGATGTGATGTACAAGGGAGCTGTTAACTTACAGAACCTCTTGGGCATTATGCTTGAATGGAAATGTATAAATTTCTTGTCATATTTAGTGAATATTCCAATTTTATATTTGGATTGAAGCACCCAAAGGTGCAATGTGCTCAACTGAGAAATGTTGAGCAACCACATGGATCGGCAGAACAATGGTTACTTTACCTTTCGTATTGGTCAGTAAACATGAAATCTCCTCACTAAAAGAGGGCAGTGTACCTCAATCCATAAAGTACAATGTTCACTACTATTATAAACTTTAGGAAAGATAATAAGGGCACTATAAATACTTAAAGAGTTGTACTTAAATATCATTAGTTTGGTGTAATTTTCCTCAAATATATTTGGGTGTCACTAAAAACAATTGTAGAATCGACCATATTCCTCAATTGGCAACACACTACTGTGTGGCATGAAACTTACCTTGCAATCGACAGATGCATGAAAGATGCACATGGCATGGAGACAGGTGTCACTAGACTTCTCACGTTATTCTACCACAAATTTCATGTTAGCTCACACCATTAAAGCTCCTATAAGGTTCCACTCAAAGTAATTTTCTCGATATAAAATATGCCAAAAACTTACTGTTAAACATAAGGAAATTAAAAAGAATTCCAAAGTAAGAGTGGGAATAGTTCTCATTAAAACTAGCATGGAAATCATTACAATCACATTTTCAGACTTTCTGACATGGTTTCTAATTTATGTTTAATTAATGGCTGCTATCTCAGTTCATCTTTATAACCATCTGTCATCCAGCTTTTGGCTGAAGGCTATTATCACAGAGACATCACTCTTGGATTTGATACTGTCTGAAAAGACAGGTATATTAGACTAGTGAGACTCTGTTTCAGGCCACGCTTTCATATGTTCTGAGATAAACCATAAAATAACTTTGAAAAGCTCTAATAAAAGCATGTACTTCTTCCTGCCATGACAGATAATTCATCTTAAATCAAGTGCAGCTTTCTTTCTACTGTGGAATTAAAGAAGAGGTTTTTAAAACACATGGCCTGCTTTGAAAAAGAACATCATTCATTTTGTCTTTGTCCAAGGTTATGCAAACGTATTTCATATGTAGTCACTTTTGTGTCTGCCAAGTGACCAGAGATAATTCACATGACATGAAATGCAAACCAAGAATAGAAAACTTTGAAATGAATTGTAGTATTCAAGGAATGATGGAATCAAGGACTATCTTGTGCATTATTTTAACCCTGTTTTTGCTAGGCAGTCAAATGTAGGGTTAGACTGACCAATGCACCTATCTTGCTTACATTTGCCATGAAAAAGACAGCCTGTGTCAAATCTTACATAGAATCACATAGAATCTGTGGCCACGAAACAGGCCACTCAGCCCACTTGATCTTTACTCGTGTTTATACACTGTACAGACACTTCGTAATTATCTCCACCCACTCTACCCTTACGTTTTCAAGCATTATGCAAATATATCAGACTTTTGAATGGACCTCTTTAATGTTAATGTTGATCTCTCCGTGCACCTTCTTCGCAGCTGTAACTTTGTATGCTGCACTCTGTTCTGTTACCCTGATGCTCTTGTATGGTACCATCTGCCTGTAAAGCACATACAACAACACTTTTCACTGAAACTCGGTACACGTGACAGCAATAAATCAAATCAAATCAAATATCAATGCAAACTATTTCAACAGTCCCATCTGGCAGTGAGTTTCACATCCTCATGATTGTTAATGTAAAGTAATTCCTTCTCAGTTATTTCCTTTGGTCCATGAGCGGCCATCTGATATTTATTATCCTATTACTTTGTCACAACCACAAGAGCTAATAGTTTCCCAGCGCTCTCCATCTACTGGTACCTAAAAGAATTGACACTATGCACCCGATCTATGATGAGATTGTGGAGATTCTGTGGATCTTAAAAAGTACTGGCCGCGAACAGGATGTGAAAAACCAACTCCCTGAAAATATTTATGCCTACAGGTCAAAGGTGTGGGTATAATTCACACAGGAGGAAAACCCAAATTCAGCTAGGACATTTGAACTTAGTGCCGAGTTTAAACAGGCTGCATTTTGGCTGTTGCAAGGGGCTTAGTTTGTAGTGTGGGAAGCACAAATTGATGGAATGCATGTAAATATTCTGAAAGGATGCATAAGGTCAGTTTAAGTGTCATTATCTGATGTTTTTAGATCTCCCATTCTTTAAAGATGAGAAAAGGCTTAAGCTGGCAATGAGAATTGAAGACTCTCTGCCGTACTGCATTGATTGACAGACCATCTGGTGTAGATTTGAAAGAAACATTACCATCTGGTTGTGCTGTTACAAAAGAGTTCTTGGTTGATATTCTCTGAAGGGATATTGTTATTTATTATGAATGCCTGTTTGATTTACAAAAGGCTACAATTACCTCAGCGGATGATTCATAGTTGACATTTAAAGAGATTGACAGTTTAAAGAGGTATTAAATGATTTGTTGCCTTGGTTGTGGAGTCTCCACGGATATTTGATTGTATTTTTAAGAGATTAAGCACTTGAGATTTTAAAGCACTGAATGAGTATCATGAGTGGGAGGTTTTATGCTACTAATTGCTACTTATACATTTCTTTAATGCGTTCAGTCATTGATATGGGCTTCACTGGCTAGTCCAGCATTTATTATTCAGCCCTAACTTTACTTGAGAAGGTGGAAGTGAGCTGCTTTCTTGAACTGTTGCAATCCACACTTCGTGGGCGCAGGAAGGAGGTTAGCGTGTGGGATTGAGGGAGTGGTGGTTGGTGCACCCAAAGTGCTGTTAGAAAGAAGTTCCAGGCTGAGGGATAGAAAACAGAAGAAACACTTAATGTGTATTTCTCAGGTTGGAAGCAATTTTTTTTTCTGGATTTTCCCAGGTGTTTGTTTGGGACCCTAGCTTTTCCTAACATATATTTAGATCTGATTTTGATCTTGGTGTGTTGGACACAAATGCAAAGCTTGCAGATGACACAAGACTTGGGAAAATTGTAATCTGTGAGGTGCAGAACAGCAGGAGGGCATTGATACATTAAAGTGGGCAGTTAGAAGGCTGATGAAATGTAATGTAGAAAAGTGTCAGGTAATGCACATTCAAACAAAGAACATGGAGAGACAGTACAAAATGAGGGGTACTATTTTAAAGGGTGTACAGGAACTGAGAGACCTGAGTGTATCTGTCAATAAATTATTAAAAGTGGCAGAACAGGTAAAGAGAGCTGTTCAAAAAGCATACAGTATTCTAGGCTTCATAAATAAGGACATAGAGTTCGAGAGCCAGGAGGTTATGATGAACTTACATTAGACATTAATTAGACAGATCTGATTGCCATACTACAGGAAGGAAGTCAGGAGAGTGGTTCCAGGGATGGTACACTTTGGTAACGAAGAAAGATTAGAGATGTTGCAACTGTTCACATTGCAGAGGACAAGTTGAGGAGATTTAATGAATGTTTTCAACATTTTGAAGGATATAGCAGAATGCATAGGGAAAAACTGCCTACTTTTATAGAGTCATAGAGATATACAGCACGGAAACAAACCCTTCGGTCCAATTCAAACATGCCGACCAGGTATCCTAAATAGACCTAGTCCCATATGCCAGCATTTGGCCCATATCCCTCTAAACCCTTCCTATTCATGTACCCATCCAGATGCCTTTCAAATGTTGTAATCGTACCAACTTCCACCACTTCCCCTGGTAGCTCATTCCATACACTCACCACCTTCTACGTGAAAAAGCTGCCCCTTAGGTTCCTCTCACCTTAAACCTATGCCCTCTAATTTTGGAATCCCAATCCTGGGGAAAAGATCTCAGCTATTTACCCTATCCATGCCCCTCATGATTTTATAAACTCTATAAGTTCACCCCTCAGCCTCTGACACTCCAGGGAAAATAGTCCCAGCCTATTCAGCCTCTACCCTTAGCTGAAACCCTCCAACCCTGGCAATATCCATATACATCTTTTCAGAACCCTTTCAAGTTTCACAACATTCTTCCTATAGTAGGGAGACAAGAATTGCACACAGCATTCCAATCGTGGCCTAACCAATGTCCTGTATAACCGCAATATGACCTCCCAACTCCTATACTCAACGCATTGAACAATAAAGGCAAACGTACCAAACATCTTTTTTACTAATCTATCTACCTGTGGCTTCACTTTCAAGGAACTAAGAACCTGCACTCCGATGTCTCTTTGTTCAACAACACTCCTCAGGGCCTTACCATTAAGTGCATAAGTCCTGCCCTGATTTGCCTTTGCAAAATGCAACACCTCACATTTATCTAAATTAAACTCCATCTGCCACTCCTCGGCCCATTGGCCCATCTGATCAAGAACCCATTGTACTCTGAGGTAACTTTCTTCACTGTCAACCGCACTTCCAATTTTGGTGTCACCTGCAAGCTTACTAACCATACCTCCTGTGTTCACATCCAAATCATTTATATAAATGACAAAAAGAAGTGGATTCAGCACCAATCCTTATGGAACAACATTGGTCACAGGCCTCCAGTCTGAAAAGCAATCCTCCACCAGCACCCTCTGTCTTCTACTTTGAGCCAATACTGTATCCAAATGGCTAGTTCTCCCTCTCCAGTGTGATCTAACCTTGCTAATTCATCCACCATGAGGAACCTTCTCAAACACTTTATTGAAGTCCTTATAGATCACATCCACCGTTCTCCCCTCATCAATCCTCTTTGTTACTTCTTCAAAGGACATGTGTGGACCAACAACCAATGAGCACAGTTTTAAAGAATTTTGCAAAAGAAACAAATACTAGTGAGAAAAAACTTTTCACACAATGAGTGGTTAGGGTTGGAAGTGTGGGTGGGGGCATGTTAAAGAGAACGAGCATGAGATGATTACTTAAACGGAAACAATGCTGTAGGTAATGAGGAAAGACAGGAGACTGGCACTGCGATGAAATGCCCAGAGAGCCAAAGCAGACAGATATGTCTTTTGTACCATAACAGTTTTGTGGTTTTTAGATTCAGTGATTTATTTCCTTCTAGGTTTTAGGGGTTAAAGGTTTCAAAGCTGCTACTGAAGATGACTTGCTGCAGTGCATTTTATAGATGATATACACACTTTCTTTGTGCGTTGGTGGTAGAGGGAGTGAATGCTGAATGTGATGGATGTTGTAGTATTTTTCCAATGATGTTTCTTGGTGACTTGTGATATTTTGCACCTCTTCCAGTACATAATACAGGGAAAGGGTTATTTGAGGTCATTCACTGGCACCAATCCTCCTTTCCCTTGGCTGTACCAAATGATTAGTGATGGAGGATCCACCACTATAGAATATTTGCAGAAGAGGCATTGTTCTTAGATAACAAGAACATTTACTGCATGAGAGCATTAAGTACAACTACATTTGGTCAGGCGTAATTACAGAACTGGTAGAGATACATCTACTCCCTCTGAAAACCAGAGTGGAAACCCATGACGCCATACAGAGTATGTGTGACATCAATTGGATGAGTGAAGGCAAAATAATATGAACATTAATGCCTTCAGAACCATTATCTTATACAACATCTTCCACCCACATTTACTTCATACTTCACCCATTATGTAACACTATTGCCCTTACCACCACCCCACTTCCCACTAGGTCTCTGACTTCGCAAATGCATTTTTTAGACTTTTCTTAGAATGTGTTCTTATGAGATTTGAAGAATAGTCAGTGTTTCACAGCACTGTTGACCTTAATTCTGATTTTAGAACATTTCTCTGCTGGAGAATCTTTTAACTCTTGATAGCCTTCCAAGGATGTTGTTCTTTGTAGATCTTTTTGTTGGCCCACTGTCTTCCTGAGGTCTTTGATGTCCTGAGTTTCCTTAACTGAGAAACTCCTGTTTGTTAACTCAGGTAGTTGTCCCACAACATCATCTGCCTTCCGGAGGGACCACTCCCTCCGCGACTCCTTTGTCCGCTCCACACTCCCCTCCAGCCCCACCACACCCGGCACTTTTCCTTGTAACCGCAGGAAGTGCTACACCTGCCCCCACACCTCCTCCCTCACCCCAATCCCAGGCCCCAAGAAGACTTTCCACATCAGGCAGAGGTTCACCTGCACATCTGCCAATGTGGTATACTGCATCCGCTGTACCCGTTGTGGCTTCCTCTACATCGGGGAAACCAAGCGGAGGCTTGGGGACCGCTTTGCAGAACACCTGCGCTCAGTTCGCAACAAACAACTGCACCTCCCAGTCGCGAACCATTTCAACTCCCCCTCCCATTCCTCAGATGACATGTCCATCCTTGGCCTCCTACAATGCCACAGTGATGCCACCCGAAGGCTGCAGGAACAGCAAATCATATTCAGCCTGGGAACCCTGCAGCCCAATGGCATCAATGTGGATTTCACAAGCTTCAAAATCTCCCCTCCCCCAACCGCATCCCAAAACCAGCCCAGCTCATCTCCACCTCCCTAACCGGTTTTTCCTCTCACCCCAAGCCACACCCCCATCTCCTACCTACTAACATCATCCCGCCCCCTTGACCTGTCCGTCCTCCCTGGACTGACCTATCTCCTCCCTAATCCCCTACCTACACTCACCTTTACTGGCTCCATCCCTGCCTCTTCGACTTGTCTGCCTCCTCTCCACCTATCCTCTCCTCTATCCATCTTCTATCCGCCTCCCCCTCTCTCCCTATTTATTTCAGAACCCTCTTCCCCTCCCCCATTTCTGATGAAGGGTTTAGGCCCGAAACGTCGAGTTTTCCTGCTCCTGTGATGCTGCTTGACCTGCTGTGTTCATCCAGCCCCACGCTTGTTATCATCTGGTGGACCTTTAGTCTCCTGAATGTCCATCACAAAAGACAGCTACCCTGTTGAAACAAATGCTTTTTTCATTGTAGTTCCCTGTATTTCTTGATCAGGCAATCTCTTTAAATTGGAAGAGATAATCCACATTTTGCAGTCTCTTGGACATTCACGACAGGCCTTTTCTTCTTCATGACTATTTCCTAAATCTGTAGACATTAGTCTGGCCCCCATGGTAAAGAGACATGCAGCTTATCTCCCTCAGGTTTATGATCTCACTGGATGTTTTCAGTCACCAATTGTGGTTATTTGACACTTTGAAGGAAACATTTTTAGATTTTCAGTCATGTCAATAAAAGATGCATGTTTATTCAGTAGTAACTCTCACTGCATTGATTGATCTGTTGTGTCAATTTGTTCACATGCTGTAGTGACATCTGTACAACTTCAGTTAAAAATTCCTGAATGAAATCACTTTGTTGCTCGTACTTACTTTCAGTAAATGTTTCTCCATGCAAACTTTGCAAGTTGTGTCTTTTGATCTGCCTCATAACAGGACTGTGTAATTGCAGACTTCACAATGAGTTGTGAGATCTACAAAATCTCTTCAGATCTCTGACCACCACACCACTGGGAGAGCCCTGGCTGTGCACCTAGCAATGCCAAAGTGTCCCCAGTATATCTCCTTTTCCCTGAGGGCAATTGGAGTAACTTATCTTCTATCATTTTCTAGGAAGTTATCCATGATTGCGAAATATTGTTGGTACTGAAAGAATGTGCACTTAGTCGACTCACTGGACCTTTGGTCCCACTATCTTTCAACACAGTACTGGAAAATTGTGGCATTGATTTTGATCACTCTATTCTTTAGAATGTTTTGTATGCCATCCTATGTAACCTCAACAGATTCTTCCACTGCTTTAGGTCCAGATATGAGTCTAGGAAGCTCAATAATATCTTTGACTGGTTGCAATTTGACTGGCTGATCAATAGCAGCTTGTTTCTGGACCAGTTGTTCTCTGGGAGGTAGTCAGATTCCCCCAACTCTTTTGAGAAAGTTGAAGTCATGACATGTGCAAGCTTAAAAGTGAAGACTGTTAATTGTGAACAACGTAAACATTTTAAATGTCTTACATTCCTTGTGTTGCAGTGTAACTTATTCCTAGGTTTTAGACACTTATTTCACCTAAGCCATGCAGTCTCATTTCTGCTGGCTGTAACTTTTGCTTCTTGACCATGATAACTGGTTTGATAGGTTCTGACTTCAACACTTATATCAAGTTTCTAATTCGCAGAATGTCCATTAACATAAATAAGTTCTATAAAACTTAGATCATTGGGATCACTTATTTTCTCCTTAGTTATCTTTTCTCAAGGTAATTGTCCCTTTTTTTTTGCATGTGTAAATCTCCCTTTCTGTAGCTTTGTAATTTTATCCTTCCATGCTTTGTGTCTGGTTTTGAGGCAATGCTGTATCTTAAGAACTGTCACTCCAATGAAGTCCATCTTGTGTTCTGAATAGACCTTCCCTGGTATTGAACATGCTAGGATATATAATATCATTTTCTATTTCTTCTCAAAATGCCAATTAATTGTATTATTGTAAAACTGTTTTAAATCTTATCATTGCTACATTGCTTGCATTCTTGTACAGATCAATGCTATTTAAATTGAAATATCATTAGGACTCTATGCAGGATTCCCAATATTTGCTAGTGTTTTCAAACTCTGTATTACTGTATGACTGATTTAAATTCTTTAATAAAGCTTTAACTTATAATTATGGGTATTCTGTAATAATTTATTGCTTTCCAGCTTTTTAAAATGTGTTTCTTTAAAATCTCAATGTCACTGTCTTGGTTTTCCTATCTTTTTCATGGTTTCCCTGCCTACGTGCTAGGGTTTTCAAGGAAGTGACAGCAGAGATAGTGGATCCATTGACTATGATATTCCAAAATCCCTGGATGCAGGAAAAGTTCGAGTTGACTGGAAAAATGCAAATATAACACCGTTATTCATGAAGGCAGTGAAAAAGGCAGAAAGTAGGAAATTACAGACCAGTTAGTTTAACATGTGTCATTGGGAAATTGCTAGAATCCATTAGTAAGGAAGTAATAACAGGATATTGGAAAGTCAAAGCAGAATCCATCAGAGTCAGCTTATTTTTATGAAGGGTAAATCATCTTTAATTAATTTGCTAGAGTTGTTTGAAGATGTAACAAACAATATGGATAATAGGGATCCTCTAGATGTGGTATATCTGGACTTCCAGAAAGCATTTGATAAGGTTCCGCACAAAAGCTAATACAGGAGATAAGATCACATGGAGTTAGGGGTAATTTATTAGCTTGGATAGAGGCTTGTCTAACCAGTAGAAAGCAGAGAATCTGGATAAATTGGTCTTTTTCTGGTTGGCAAGTTGTAACTCGTAGTTGTAACAAGTGTTGGTCCTTAGGTTCCAAGCATTTACAAACTATAACAATGACTTGATTCAGGATAGAAAGTACTAAAGCCATATTTGTCAATGATTTTAAAATGGTGGGGAAATAAGTTTCATTGAAGAAATGAAAAACTTACAAATGGATATAGTAGGTAAGGTGAATGGGCCAAAATTTGGCAGATGAAGATTAGCGTGAATAAGTGTGAGGTTATCAATTTTGGTTGGAGGAATAGAAGCGCAACTTATTATCTAAATGGAGAGAAACTTCAGTGTGTTTCAATATGGAGGGATTTGGGTGTCCTCATGCAGAAAACTAGTATACAGGCAGAGCAGGTAATAAGGAAGGTAAATGAAATTTTGTCATTTATTGCTAAAGGAATAGAGTATAAATGTAGGGAAGTGTTGCTGCAACTGTACACGTCATTAATGAGAACTGTACCTAGAGTATCGTGTACAATTTTGGTCCCTTAACTTAAAGAGGGATGAGTTGTACTGGAGGCAGTTCAGAGAAGTTCACTAGATTGATTCCAGAGATGAGGAGTTTGTCTTTGGAAGAGAGATTTAGCAGTTAAGGCATATATTCTCTGGAGTTTAGAAGAATGAGAGATCTACTTGAGGGATATAAGATGGTTGAAAAAGTAGACTAGAAACAATGCGTTCTCATATGGGGCCATCGAGAACACGAGATCAAAGTTTTAGGATAAGGAGTAACAGATTTAAGACAAAAATGAGGAGAAATGATTTCTCTCAAAGCATTGTGAATCAATGGAATTCACTACCCCAGACTGTGATGGATGCAGGGGCATTGATTAAATTTAAGGAGGAAGTAGGCAGACTTTTAATTAGTAATGGGTTGAAGGGTTACAGAGAGTGGGCAGGAAAGTGGAGTTGAGGCTGAGATGAAATCAGCCATGATCATATATCGTCATAGAGTCATACAACATGGAAACAGACCCTTTGGCCCAACTCGTACATGCTGACCAAGTTTTCTATACTGAATACTCCCATTTGCCTGTGTTTGGCTCATATCCCTCTCCACCTTCCCTATCCGTGTTCCTGTCCAAATGTCTTTTAAGTGTTGCAGTTGTACTCTACCACTTCCTCTGGCAGCTCTTTCCGTATATGCACTATCCTCTGTGTAAAAAAGTTACCCCTCAGGCCCCTTTTAAATCTTTCCTCTCTCACCTTAAACCTATGCCCTCATATCAAATGACAGAGTAGGCTTGAAAGGCTGAATATATTCCTGCCCCTAGTTCTTATGCCCTTAATGATCAAAATAGTAACTATCCATTTCTTCTAGGATTTCCCATTTTCAGCAGCATAGATCGCAAAACTGAATATTTTCCCAGCTTTCATGGCCTAAAAGATGAAGCACTTCTACACAAATGTTAAACAAGGTTCTCTGGCTGCAGCCTTTATAAATCTTTCTGCAGAAAATTCAGCTTAATTACTGAATCTTGGTACTTTTAAAATTCTAACTTGTCCTAGTTTTTCTTCTCTTGCTTAAACTCTTCCACTAAATTTCTTCAGATTTGCTCAGTCTCAGCTTAAGTAAATTCTGAGGCCTTCCTAATTCTGTAGCCTTGGCCAAAATTTCTTTTCCTGCCATTTCACTGTTTCTTGCAGCCATGCCTAATGGCGCCTGATGTTAATGCTGGTAATCCTTGTTGTGAGACTAGAAAACCCTCTCTTATACTCCTTTACTTTCCCGTTCTGGTCTTTGTGCCATTTCTCATGAAATTATTCCCTTTTGTACTTACAGCAAACTTTACCTCCTTGTCCTTCCAGTTGCTCCTTACAGAGTCTGCCTTCACTAAGGATTTGGTATTTTAAACGTATGGCCAAGCCTACACTAAGACACATTAGAGGATGGACTGCTGTAAAGTAAATACAGAAGAGGTAGTGTTGTTAGATAATAATACGTACAAAAACAACTAATCATTTGGGAGTAAAAAAAATTGAGATTATCGATGCTGTGGCTCAATTTTATTGAAGCTTTTCATCTTAGACACATTTGGAAAATTTTAAAGAAATACCAATATAAACGCGGTTTACATTAATGAGTGCAAGATGAAGGCTTTGACAAAATCTCTGTTTTCAGCCACATTCAAGTACACCTACATTTGGCCTGGTGTAATTACAAGAACCTTCAAGAGCTGGTGCTAATACATCGGCTCCTTTTGAAAGCAAGAGGATGACTGTTTGCCTCCACCCACAGACTGTGTGGGCTTCGGAATAGATGGAACCATTGTAACACAAACATTCAACTCTTCAGAATTTTTACAAAAATGGTGAAGATCCAATCAACCAGGCTGCTCCATCCTGGGTGGTGTTGAGCTTCTTGAGTATTGTTGGCAACGGGGTATATTCCATCACATTTCTGACTGCTTTGTAGATGGGGGTGTGCAGTCTTTGAGGAGATAGGAGGTGAGTTAATCACTACTCTTGTAGCCACAGTATTTATATGGGTGACGCTGTTAAGTCTCTGGCCAATGGTGTCCTCCTGGACGTTGGCAGTGAGTGTTTCAGCAAAGGTAATGCCAAAGAATGTCAAATTCTCTCTTGTTGGAGATGCTCATGTCCAGCATTTGTGTGACACAAATGTTATTTGCCCCCTTTTCAGCATAAACGTGGATGTTGTCCAAGTCTTACAGCATTGGTACACAGACTTATTTAGTGTCTGAGGATTCACAAATGGTGCTGAACAATCTGCAATTATTAACATAAAGACCCACTTCTAAACCTTATGATTGAGGGAATGTCTTTGATGAGGCAGCTGAAGATGGTTAGGTCTGGGAAGCTACCCTGAGGAACTCTTGCCATCAAGCCCTGACACTCAGATGAATGTTCTCCAACAAACAAAACCATCTTCCATTGTATCGGGTACGACTCCAACAAGCAGAATGTTTAACCCTGCTTCCCTCATTGACTCCAGTTTTTCTCGGGCTCCTCAATGCCACACTCAATCAAATGCTGGCATGATGTCAAGAGCAGCCATTTTCATCTCACCTCTGGGATTCAGTTCTTTCATCCATGTTTGAACCAAGGCTGTAATGAAATCATAACTAAATGGTCCTGGTGGAACCCAATCAAATGTCATTGGACAGGTTATTCAAAGAAAGTGAAATATGATAGCAGTATTGATGGCGCTTCCATCAATTTACTGATGATCAAGTGTAGATTGTTGGGGCGGTAATTTATTGGTTGAATTTGTCCTGCTTTTTGTCGACAAAACCAACACTGGCACTTCCACAAAGTGGGACTCAGCAGGAGGTTTCCTTGACCACACTTGAGCTGATGCCATGAAATGCCATGAGGTCCAGAGTCAATATTAAAGGCTTCCCTTGCAACATCCTCCCAACTATATGGCGTTGTGCCTCCACCTCTTGTAGGTTTGCAGTGTCGGTGGGACAGGAGATATGCAGGTTTGGTGATGGTGGTGCCAGGGACATTGTCTTCCCCTGCCCCCTAGGGAAAAGACCTTTGCTATTCACCTAATCTATGCCCCTCATGATTTTATAAATATCTGTAAGGTCACCCCTCAATCTCCTATGCTCCAGTGAAAAACTTCCCAACCAATCCATCCTCTCCAGTGTCTGAGATGAAGTGCTCCTCTCCTGTTATGGGCCAGATGCCAGCAGTCATGGTGTAGAGGATAGCTGTAAGAATGATCCATCCAGTATCTCATTTCTAAATAAAATGGGCATTGTCAGTTGCTGCACAGTGAGGGCATTGTGGCTACTTGCTGTATAAATACCACCAAAATGATCATTGAGTTTAGGAAGCAGATACCATCCGAGTATAAATGGTAAAATTTTTCTGTTCAGCAAAACCACAGGATCAAATTGAACTCACATGGACTTCATGGGCAACAATCTATGCTGGAGAAAACCTTGCCAGCTCTGAAAATGGTCACAATTCTAGTCAATGCATCCTTTTCACATGGAAAGTGATGATGAGGTTTCTCCTGACAGACGTAGTCTTTGTCATTTACTTGGTCTGTGTGTGCACTATAGCTTTGGAGCTTTGGAGGGATATCTTGGCATGCAAATTATCCACTCCCTTCAATTAGAATAGCAGTTCCTGATTAAAATCATCAGACAACACATGGAACAACTCTATAGTATAAGGGCACATCTCATCTGATTTGGAAGGTCAGCAGTAACCAAGAATAATGAAGATCTATATGTACTAGAGACAAACAAGTGTCAAGCTATCCAAAGATTGAAACATTTTTGAAACATTATGCAACAGAAGGTAAAATGTACAAAAAAATTCAAAACTTTATCAAAAGATTTCTTTCTTCCTTTGGTAGTCATTTGACAGTATAAAACTTGAATATTGCTGAAAGAAAGACTTTTTTTATCATGTACTCATTAGGACCATTTATAAAAAAAAATTGTGGGAAAAACCCTTGAACAATATATATATATGATGTTGCATGAGAAGAGAGCGCTGATTGGTTGGTAAATGGGTAACGATATTCATTCTCCAGATGAGGGTTTCACCGGCTGCCCAGCATTTATTGCCCATCCCTAATTGCCCAGAGGGCAGTTAAGAGTCAACCACATTGCTGTGGGTCTGGAGTCACATGTAGGCCAGACCAGGTAAGGATAGCAGTTTCCTCCCATAAAGGACATTAGTGAGCCAGATGGGTTTTTCTAACAATTGATTCATCGTCACCATTAGACACCTAATTCCAGATATTTATTGAATTCAAATTCCACCAGCTGCATTGGTGGGATTTGAACTCAAACCCACAGAACATTATCTGCGTTTTTGGATTAACAATCCAGTGATAATACCATTAAGGCATCCCTTGAGGAACAGCCATGGAGAATGCACCTGTTAATTCTATTGACAGGTAATTGTCAGGCTTTGTTTAAATTTGAAGTTCAGCTTCACCAAAATGTGCCTTCTTCTGTACACCAAATCCTGAAACTTATCGATGTTTAGCTTTTCATGGGCAAGATTCAACTTTCTGCACCTTATTTTCAATTCACATCTACCACAGTCACTAAAACACCTAGTTATGTCACAGCTTATAAATACAGATACTATTTCTAGCAACAGGCAATTAAAATGGTAAAATTAACCATAATTTATAGTTACATGTAATTACTCCTTTGTATTCTAGTCAACTGTTAACCACTGGTATGTGCACTGATCGACGTTCTGTACATACGTTACATTTTCTACCTTTAAATTAATTGCAGAAACCTGGAACCATACAGGTCTAGATCAGACTGAAAGATTGCCTGCATATTATTTCTATTCCAGTAAATTGCAGATCAGATCAACATCATTGTGAAGAGATTTACAATGTAAACAAAAAAAGATTTGGCCTAATTTAGTGCATTTCACAACACAAATTTTACAGCCAGTGAAGTATTTTTGAAGTATAGTCAATGTTTTAATGTGTTGTCAGTTTAAGAGCAGGAAGCACCTACAAGCAGCAATATGATAATGGTTTTGTTGGAATTGATTAAGAACTCAAAAAGTTAACTGTTTCTTCCTCCGCAAATACTCCTATACCAGCTGAGTTTCTCCGCCCCTCTCTGTTTTTATTTCAGACTCCAGCAGCAACAGCACTTTGTTTTTATTTTACACCCTTCCCACAGAAAGATGCTATTCAGCGCATCAAGTCTATACCAATCATCTGCAAAGCATCCAACCAGACCCACCCCACTACTGTATCCCCGTAACCCTGCATTTCCCATGGTTAATCCACCTAACCTGCACATACCTAGGCACTATAGGCAATTTAGCATGGCCAATCCACCAAACCTGCACATCTTTGGACTGTGGGAGGAAACTGAGCACCCGGAAAAAACCCACACAGATGCAGGAAGAACATGCAGACTTCACACAGACAGTCACCCAAGACTTTTAGCAAACCTGGATCCTCAGTGCTGTGAGGCTTCACTGCTAGCCACTGTACCAACTGTGCTATCCCTGATTTGTTGTGTTGTTACCAGGAATAAATAATAGGCAGGAGGGTAATTCTCCCTCTCTTCTTTGAAGTCGTGTCAAGGAATCTTTTATGTCCACCTTAGGGAGCAGGCAGGTCGTCCATTGAACATTTAATCTCCCGAAGGTCAGACACCCACCAGTGCAGCAATTCCTTCAATAATGCACTGGACTGCCAGTGTTGGTGTTTGTGCTCAGAATTTTGGACAAGTTTTAAACGCACAATCTTCTCTCTCAGAGTAAAAACCAAAAGAATGGTGAATGCTGTTAATCAGAAACAAAAACAGAAATTGCCGGAAAAGCTCAGCACGTCTGGCAGCATCTGTGCACCTTCTCTCCACAGAAGCTGCCAGACCTGCTGAGCTTTTCCAGCAATTTCTGTTTTTGCTTCCATCTCCGAGCCCTGGCTGATGCAACAATGTGATCTTATTGAGGAGTATAAAAGCAGAATTTCCAAAATGTATGGGACCAGTAGTGAGTTGAAACCTATTAATAACTGTAGTGGTCTTTGCCATGGTTCTTTAACTGAGCCATGGCATTAACATCCCACGTCTAGACTATCTGGTCAATGAAAGAGTGCAGCGGGGTATAAGATGTGGATGATGAGAACTGTAGCAACTTCAGGAACGGTAACATGTCTGAAGGATATGTGAAGTTATTGACACATTGCTGATGCTGATAGATGGCTGTTTGGTAAAATCCAAGACTTTGACGTTTTGTCTTCTTAATGCTGAAGGCCAAACCAAACGCTTAGCAGGCATGAGAGAGTTTGCAGTTTGGCTGTTGAAGGTGTTTGTTGATATATTGTTTCAGGTGGGAGCACAATAATGAACAAAGTAACTGGGATGTAGAATTTGAGACAAGGAGCCATTGTACAGCCAAACTTGCAGCATGTAATGTGAGGGAATGCAGCTGTGCTTTTCTGAAAGAAAAGTTACCGACCATTATAATAAAAATCTACCTGCTGTGCTCTCCTGTAACACATATTCAAATAAACGGAGCCTAGGTCCAGATTAGTCACCTTGATGTGCAATTGATAAGTTTGTATAAGTGAGGACAGAAAAACAACATGTTCTTCAGTATGGAATGTTTGCACAGTATCACTGGTGTTCAACAAATCTCTGATGAGAACTCTGAGCAGTTTTGTTTTCAGTTCCAGTTGGGAAAGGCTGATCAGCCTTGCCTCAGTAATGGTATGCAGGGAGATGCCATCTCTCGATGGACTAAAGGCATAGGACCACAACAAGAAGAAAAATATGCCAAAGAGTGGATCTCAAATTGTTCCGATGTCACAGCCGACCTTATCCAGCATGTTGTTATTCAAAGAGAAACCTTTGGTCGCTTAAATAGAATTACAGGATCTCCTGCAGCCTACCCAAACCCCCTACCCCACTCACATGGTGAAATTCCCTGGTGAGATTCATGAAGGCAAAGTTATGCTCTCAGCTTTATTCGTGATATTTCCCTTGTAAGCCACTAAACCGAAAGGGCTGTGTCAATTGTGGATCTTCCAGTTCTGGAACCACACTGGGATTCAGGATAGGTGGGTTCACTCCAGATCTACAATCTGAAACAGCAACGCACCTATCCCACAATGCTCAACAGGAAGATCCCTCAACAGTTGTTACAATCGCTGCCAATGTTGTTGTTGCACTGGCTCACAATCTCGGCATTTCAGATATCCCAGGGCACGGACTCATCTCTCCAAAGAGAGATGATTGTACAGATGCTGCAGGATTGATTGGTTCCTGTGCTTGATGAGTGTAGACTGGAGAGCACGAGCATCTGGAGCTTATGCCATGGCAAGTGAATCAATTACTTTATTAAGTTCCTCCGCTCTAAGTTTAATATCCCGTTCTGTTGTGACATAGTGGTAGTGTCCCTACCTCTGAACTAGGAGGGCCTGGCTTCATCCCACCTGCACCAGAGGTGCATAATATCATCTCTGAACAGGTTGATGGGGAAGTGTCTATCCTACATTGCCATAATAGGTGTATTGTGTTTAGAACTCCCTCAGCGACCATGTTCTTCCTCCAGTACTACTCAAGGCAATGTTCCACACCTCTCTCCAACTGTTTTTTGCAGTGAGGACCTCCCCTGTTTTTGATTTCAATTGTGCTATTTCTTTTTGCTGAACAAATCTTTTGCCTTTTTGGTCTCTTCATACATAATCTTAGCATTCACCAGAATATCTGGATATTTTGGCAAAGTTATAACCGGAATTCATTGAGGCACCATCTCAAAGTCTGTTGTTCTTTAAAATGAGTAGTTTTTAATGCATTCTGAATCTTTTGGCCTGAATGGTAGAATCCCTACAGTTTGGAAGCAGGCCATTTGGCTCATTGAGTCCACACCAACCCTCCAAAGTGCATCCCAACAAGATCCACCTGTAATCCTGCATTTCCCAAGGTTAATCCATCTAGCCTACACATCCCTGGATACTAATATGGATAACTTAGCATGGCCAATTTTGCCTAACCTACACATCTTTGGACTGTGCGACTGAAGCACCTGAAGCAAACCCATGAAATTATGGGAAGAATGTGCAACCTCCACAGAGTCACCTGAAGGTGGAATCAAACCCAGGTCCCCGGCACTGTGAGACAGCAGTGCTAACCTCTGAGCCACCCTGATGCCCTTGCCTCTTGTAATTAATGAGTCCAGATGGTTTGGCTTGAATGACATGTTTCACTGTAGTGATGTTAGCTTTGAGCCTGTCAACATTTTTCTGCTCTGACATTGCACATGTTAAAAGTACAGTTTTGTTAATGGTTTCTCAAAGTGTATTCCACTTCAGCTCTGCACTTTGTGTGGGGAGGCCAGAATGCAATTCTTCAGTCAAGTCGTGGAATAGTTGATTTTTCTCTGAGTAGGCAGTATAGTTGACATTGATATGAGAACACCATTTCTGCTTTGAATGAACAGCTTCAAGGACTGTTTGCTAACCTTGGTGCAGATGTTGTAGCTGTATGCGATCAGAATGCTGTTCAGAGAGTCACGTTTGATGAAGATTGGTAAGGATGTCTTCATTTTGTCTATCTCCAGGGCTTCATGTGACACAGTTTATTCTGAAAGACAATATTAGTCACACAAAGTATTGCACTTTCCCACCATTCTCTTGTACAGAAATTATCTAGTAGATTCAGTTTGGAGCTTGGTCTCATTCCTTTCTTAGTGGGTACCTCAGATTCCCATTTGAATGCCTGACATTCATTCCATTGTCCTTTTGCACGCAGATCTGACAGACACCCTTCACTGATAGTGGCTTCCCCTCCTTTCCACACAAGCCATTTCTTATGTTGTGAAGCTTGAAAGAGTTCAGAAAAAATTTACAAGAAGGTTGCCAGGGTTGGAGGGTTTCAGCTATAGGGAGTGGCTGATTACGCTGGGGCTATTTTCCCTGGAGTGTCAGACATTGAGGGGTGACCTGATAGAGGTTTATAAAATCATGAGGGGCTTTGACAGGATAAGTAGCCAAGGTCATTTCCCCAGGGTGGGGGAATCCAAAACTAAAGGGCATAGGTTTAAGGTGAGAGGGGAAAGATTTAAAAGGGACCTAAGGGGCAACTTTTTCACGCAGAGGGTGGTGCATGTATGGAATGAGCTGCCAGAGGAATTGGTGGAAGCTGGTACAATTACAACATTTAAATGGCATCTGAATGGGTATATGAATAGGAAGGGTTTAAAGGGATATGGGCCAAATGCTGGCAAAAGGGAATAAATTAATTTAGGATATCTGCTAGGCATGGACGAGTTGGACTAAAGGTCTGTTTCCATGCCATACAGCTCTATGCCTCAATGACTCTATAACATGTCTATGCTTGTAAGAGAAGAGAGCACATGTTTTCAGGGAAATGGAGAGATGCAGCATTTGGGGAGTCTGGAAATGAAGGTGGCCTGCAATACGTGTCCACTGGGTCCTTTGGGAAACAGCTTTTGTTCCAAGAGGATGAAGATGTCAACACGGACCTACCAGGAAAGACTGAGGCCTCTGAAGTACTGGTGAGGTACCGGAGAGCTGAGTCTATATCGGAAGGCTAGTCTCATTCCAACTTGTTAAGTGGCATAAGACTGAGGGCAGCTAGCTGGTGCTGGTGGAAATTGCTTTTCTGGCCATTTCTGGTGCTGTTGATGTTGGGGTGCTGAATGAAAGAGGAGATAGCCTCCTTTTATACTTGCTTCCTTTGCTATCCTGGTCATTTTCCATAAAGTTACCCACTTGTCCCTTTGGGATTGATAATTTTACCTCTGCAGCCTTCATATGCTCACTACCGAGCCTCCTTCACTAAGGTCTCTCTATATTTTCAAAGTGTAGCTGGCTTTTTGCTCTTTTCCTAGTTCACATTCTTGGCCAGGGCTGGATACCAGCTTCCAAATGAAGTTTTACTTTTGGAGTGTTGAGCTTGCCCCTTTGTTTCCTGCTCAGCCTATGTTGTCTGTCTGCTGCACATTTCAGTTATTGACTGATGGTCTCTGTGTGTTTTCTTAAAGCTGTAATACTCTTAAAGTGATAAACTCACTTCCTTGAATCTTTTACTTCTCAGTTTTCTTGATTTATTCTCATGATGATAGGGGTCAGATCAAAGCATAAAAAACTATCTAATATTTTCCCATATGACCCACCCCTGCTACCTGATAGTATTTGCCACCTCCAGCAGGATGTGACACTGGGTAAGGTTTGTTTGAGATAGCTCACTGCCATCAATCCTCCTTTGTCTTTGCTTTGCCTTGGGTCTATCTAGTGATTAGTGGTAGAGAATAGATCACCTTAAAGTATATCTAAAACAGCAGTGTACTTGGGTAAAAATAAGGGCTCAGACTTCTGCCCCTCCCTGGATACTAATTCTCCCATTCACCATGACCTATCCTTAGACACTGCACTATTTACCTTGCCAGCTTGCACTCTAGCACCATAAGCCCTCCCCTCTTGGCATCTTCCCACATGGCACCCTAACCAGCTGTCACACTACCCAGCTCATCAGGCACCATAACTACGTAGATTCCTACCCCCTACTCATCTGACATCCTATACCTGGCACATTACCCTCTCCCCAGCTGGCACACTACACAATTGGAACTCTATCCACCTAGCATCCTACCCTTGGTACTATCCCCTTCCCAGCTGGCGCCGTATTTACCTGGCACCCTGGGCAGCCAGTACCTTACTTACCTTGCAACTTATCCTCCCGACCCGTCAGGAACCCTACCTTCCCAGCACCCGAACATCAAACTGACCTTACTTGCTGCCATTTTGTCAGAGTGATTGTTGGGATTTTTATGTCAGAGTATGGCAGCTGAGTGCTATGTTTGCCTTCCCCGACAGAGAATTGTCAGAACGGATTTCTGAGGAGCCTTGAGTGGAATCTCCTGTCAGAAATGAGGATCCACCTTCTTCTCATAAAATAAAAGGGCTGGGGGAGCAATTGATGTGAGATTTCGACTCCTCAAAAAAATCCAGTCCAAAGTTTAGTCCATGATAGCAATAAGTACAACTACATTTGGTCAAGTAGAATTACAAGGGCTTAGAGAGTCAGTACAGATAGATCAACTACATCTGAAAGCTGGTGTCGAATGTCTTAGCTCCACCTGCTCTGTGTAATATCAATAGAATGGGGGGAGCCAATGTAACACAGACATTAACCCCTTCATGACTGTTACTTCACCCAAAAAGTGATTCTGTTATTCTACGTATTGACCAGCAAGTGGCACTGCAGGCAGGTTTGTTGATTATCTGCATAGCTTTGATCAGCCATTTCTTGTCTTCAACTAATATATCTGATTGAAAAATAGGGGTTTAAAGAAACTAATAATCAAAATGTTGCTTTGACAATAAGTCAAATAAATACCTCTCAACGAATGCAAGCCTTTCACATTCTATTTAAATATAAAAGACAGGATTTGAGTAACATAAACATGGCTGTTGTAGGCACTTAAAACAATGAACTAATGCTGAGCTTATTTTGTCAAAAATAATCCAGTTTATTGTTAGGAAATGCAAATAAAAGCTGAAAATAATTGACTCATACCATGATCAGATGTACATTCTTGAGATTATGGATGTGTGCACTGTGAACAGCTAAATTCACTTAGGTTGTTGATTTTTTGGTCTATTCTGTTATGAAACAATTCAGATTAGCACTCAATAGGCTTTTTCCGAGTAAGTGAGCAATGATGGCTGTCAAATGGATCATGTTAAATCTAAACTCAAAGTTTGTAATTATCATCTATCATGTGCAAAACTCAGATTGATGTAATTATTTCCATTAAGGCTAATTGTCCCAGTAATCAGTTAAGTACATGGTGAAATAACAACAGCATGGCTGCAATGAGAAACTAATATTAGATGCTAGAATGCTCTCACATTTTTCAGAGCTACAAGTCTTTAATGTGCTCCTTTCAACAGATATTCAAAAATGAGCCATTTGTTTATTCCGGGGTGTCTCATCTGACAAAGAGTGAAAGATCGTGTCTGGCCATCGATGGAGTATCAAATATATCTAATTTCGTGGATGGCTGAATGAAAGCAGTTCAGGGACACAAGGAAATGATTGTTTCCTGTCAAATATAAATTTGAGCAGTTTCACTGTAGATGTTTAGAAAACAGAAGGAGGGAATTTGACCGTCATATCTATGCCGTCAACAAAGATCTGTATAACTCAATCCCATTTTCCAGCTCTAGGCCTATAATGCTGGAGACAAGTGAGTATCTAAATACTGCTTAAATGTTATGAGAGTTCCTGAGTCAACTGCTCTTTCAGGCAGTGAGTTCTGGACTCACACCACCCACAAATATTCCTCAACTCCCCTCTTCGCCTTCTATTTCACACCTTAAATCTATGCCCCCTGGCTACTGGTTATCCATTAATGGAAAAAGTGCCTTCCTATCCACCCTTATGGTGTCCCTCATAATCTTATACATCTCCAACAGGTGTCCCATCTCAACCTTCACTGCTCCAAGGAAAACAATCCTAGTGTATTGATTAAAAACAGAAAGTGCTGGAAAAACGATCTGCTTTTATTCCAGATTTCCCGCATCCTGGTAAATCTCTTCAGGCGCCTGTGCAATCTCAGTATTCCTATAACGTGGGGACCAGACTGCATATGGTACTCCAGTGATAGTGTAACCAGCACTTTATACAGTTCTGACATCAACTCTTTGCTCTTGTATTCTATGGCTTGGCTGATAGTCAGGCTTCACCTAATGAAGGAGCAGCACTCTGAAAGCTTGTGATTTCAAATAAACCTGTTGGACCACAACCTGTTTTCGTGTGACTTCTGACTTCGGTTAACAGTGGCAACCATCCGATATGCCTTCTTAACCACCTTATCTACCTGCCCTGCTACCTCAGGGATCTGTAGATATGCACAACAGTATC
This sequence comes from Ginglymostoma cirratum, assembly GCA_024137785.1. Lineage (NCBI taxonomy): Eukaryota > Metazoa > Chordata > Chondrichthyes > Orectolobiformes > Ginglymostomatidae > Ginglymostoma > Ginglymostoma cirratum. The sequence goes on from JAHRHZ010000111.1 coordinate 36,025,009, forward strand.
TTCAGTACTTTCCTAGGTCCTAGCATTCATAATGTAATCCCTTATGCTTGTTAGCCCTCCTCAAGAGCATTATCTCCCATCTTTTGGAGTGAAACTTCACTTCCTGTTTCTCTGCCTGCCCGAGTAGTCCACCTGCAGTTTACAGCTATCCTCTTCGCTGTTTATCACCCTACAAATTTTTGTGTAATCTGCGAACATCTTGATCATATCCCCTAGATTTAACAACGAATCAATCTGCCATGAGGGACCTTATTGAGAACCTTGCTAAAGTCCATGTAGACCAAATCAAATGCATTACCCTCGTCAACACTCCTGGTTATCTCCACAAACAAGTCAATCAAATTTGTCAAAGGCCCGAAACATCAAGCTTTCCTGCTCCTATGATGCTGCTTGGCCTGCTGTGTTCATCCAGCTCCACACCTTGTTATCTCTTAACAAATCTGGTCCTGATTAATGTGTCTGTCCACGTGCTGATCTGTCCTGTCCCTCAGAATTCTTTCTAATAATTTCTCCACCACTGATGTTAGATTGAGTGTCCTGTAATTTTCTGGTCTATCACATACTCCCAATTTTTTAATAATGCAAAAACAATAGCAGTCCTCCAGTCCTCTGGCACCTCCCTTGTGGCCAGAAAGTATGTGAAAATTAATGCTTGGGGCTCTGCTAGCTCTTCCCTGGCTCCCTGGGATACATCTCATTCAGGCCTGCAAATTTATTCAGTTTTAAGGCTACTAAACGCCTTTTGTATATCCTTTCTCTTCAACTTAATTTCTTCTAATATTCCACAGTCATCCATCCTGATGTCTATGCCTTTTCTAGAGTGAAGATTGAGGTAAAGTATTCATTGAGAACTGCCCCTAATGGACTCTAATCTTGTTCCCTTGCTCGTGGAGCTGGCTTGTTTTCATTCAGACGTTTCGTCACCATGCTAAGTAACATCATCAGTGGAGCATCCGATGAAGCGATGTTATTCTACTCCACTTGGAATTTATACTGTCTGTTCTGTTATGGAGAGTAGTGTCTTTTTAGTTTTGATCTGAATGGGTTTGTATATGGGGTCCAATTCTGTATGTTTGTTGATTGCATTTTGGGTGGAGAACCATGCTTCTAGGAATTCCCGTGCATGTCTATGTTTTGCTTGGGCTACTATGGTCACCTTGTTCCAGTCAAACTGATGGCCTTCATTGTCTGAGTGCACTGGTATTAAGGAGAATTTGTCATGCTGTTTTGCTGCTAGCTGATTTTCAAGTATTCTGATGGCTAAGTTTCCTACTTGTCTGTTCAATGTAATGTTTGTAGCACTCGTTGCAGGGTATTTTGTAAACCACGTTAGTTCTGCATGTGTGGGAATGGGGTCTTTAATCCTTGTGAGTGTTTGTCATAGAGTGGCTGTGGTCTTGTGGGCCACCATGATTCCTAGTGGTCTTAGGAGTCTTGTTGTCAGTTCCCATTTGTTCTTGATGTGGGGCAGTGTGGCCAGTGAGTTAGGGCACACTGTGTCCTCCTGTTGTTGTCTGTTTAGCAGGTATCTGCAGATGAAGTTGCAGCTGTATCTGTTTATAGCAAGGATTTTGTATAGGTGCCCTTCCTCTTTCCTGCGTAGTTCCGGGGTGTTGCAGTGTGTCCTGGCCCATTTAAATCGTGTCCTAATGCAGCTTTGTTTGTGCATGTTGGGTTGTTGCAGTGGAAATTGAGGATTTGATCAGTGTGGACTGCTTTTCCGTATACTGAGGTTTGGAACACCCTGTTGATCATAGGCTCAACTTTAACATCCAGAAACTGAAGTTGATTGTTTTTTTCTTCTACCCTTGTGAATTTAATCCCTGTAGATATGCTGTTGATGAGGTGGTGGGCCTCTTCTAATTCATTGCGTTTTATAATGACAAATGTATCGTCTTTGTACCGGATCCACAGTTTAAGTTGAATGCGAGGGAGGGTGGTGTGTTCTAGTCTTTGCATGACTGCTTCTGCAATGAGTCCTGAGATGAGTGACCCCATTAGTGTACCATTGATCTGCCTGTATCTGTCAGATGCAATTTGATTGGTCAATCTACTTGACTTTAAGCAAAACATTCTTTATGATTCTCTTACAGTTAAAATACTGACAAAATAAAAATAAAAGAATTGGCTCAACTATAACTCTATCGAAATCGTTAACAAAATATATATTAACTATTGCTAATTAACTTTTCTAATATAGTAACAACCCATAAACACACTGTTGGCAAAGGCAAATTCAGTAAAATAGATTGCCTCGTGTGCAATTCTAGCAGCCAGAAGAGAACCCCAGTTTTTAGCTGTAACAGAGAAAGGAATAAGAGCTTCCACATCCAGCAACTGCAGAAAGCTAAAACTAAAACCCCTGGTTCTTTGAGGGCTTGACCTCACCCACTCATGCTGCTTCTACTATCCCAACTTAAAAAAAACCAAGGTCTCATAAGCTGTTCATTTTATTAGCTTTGAGCAGACTGCTCTGTGCCTCTGTTCCAACCTTTGTTTCTTTAAAAATAGGTCAAAATACACCTCTTGAAGCCACAGTATCGTCACACTAAAGATACTGTCCTACATTGCTACCTCCTTAACTTGCACACTAAAACTATCCCAGTTAATACTTGGGCAGTTAAATCTCTTGCAATTCCTGCCTTGATATTCTTACATTGGGCTGAAATTTCATTACATATTTGATCCTCTATCTCTCCCTGACAGTCCGAATCTCTAAATAAACAGCCTTGAAAAGGAAGTGGAAATAATTTAATTGCAGGGCAAATTCCTTCTGGTTATAGATACTTGTATTACTTCCTTGTTGATGGGGAGAAGTGGATAGAATTGTAGCATTCAGAATACTGTTCTCAAAGTTAATGCTAAATACAAATGTTAATAGGTGACAGAGAATTGTTATTTCCTCAAATCTTTCATGCTCCTCTCAGTTACAAGGCAAGCAAATGTTCTGTGTTCTCAGACTCATTCATAGTTCCAATGAAGTTCATCCAATGTAAGTTCAAAGAACAGCACCTCATTTTTCTAGTGTTTTAAACTCAAAACTGAATTCGACAATTTCAGATCAAAATTTCAAGTTCCAATGAAAGGACGTTGATTTGAAAGCTGTTTCTCTTTGCTGAAAGGTATATTTTACAAGATTTGGATGTTAAAACAGAGGCAGATGCATGTTGGTCAGTTCTGTGAAGTTTATCAGAAAGTCATTTCGAACAGTGCATCAATTTCAATAAAACATGTGATGTCAGTCAAGTGCAGAACCCCTGCTATTTTTGGAAGGTTATTGTTGAGCCCAGTCACATCATTATAGCAGCCATCTTTGTTGGGCTGTTGATGTGCTTCTAGAAGTGTCAGTAAATATATATGTGTATTAAATATATGTATTAAAGGTGTTTATTTTAATCCATTCATGAAAAGGGGTAATGAAGGGATATTAGCTAGTGCTGCTGCTATGTTGCTCCTACTGGTGCTGTTGCCTGTTATGTGACCTCTGCTCTTTCTCTTCAGCACATTTAGAAGCTGAAATTGCAGACGTGCTTCCATGCCATGCTGAAGTTTAGCAGCAGGAAGTGCAGCTGAAGGTGAATGAAGTGTTAGACCCACTAAAGTGTCTTTCAAGTAGTTGCCAATCAGCTGTCAAACAGTTTTAGCACTGTCTGTGAGAAGCAGCTTCTCAATGGCCATAGCTGGGCCGCTTCAATGTAACAGATGAAAGTTTTCCCAGTTTCACTGAAGAAGCTGTTCCCACTGTACACCTATCTGGGTGCCCCTAGTGAGATTCAGACATGGTTCGAAAGCTGTACACAGTTGGAAACAATTAGTTCATAATTAAAATCTCACTTAATTACTTCTTTTTAAAATCATCTCAATTTCTTCCTGGTGGAGATTTCAACATAAATTGGAGCTCACCTTGGAGAAAGCTAAATGAAGGCTGGATTACAAGGGTCTTGACAACAGCATCTTCCTAAAATTTTCCACATCATATGTACCAAAACCCACATCTAACTGGCCAGGCAAATTCTGCCCAATGTGTCGTATCAACTTACTGCAGTTGGAATTATCAACTGCCTGCCTTTATATACCCAGCACTCAGCTTGAGTAACACAGACTTGTAAACAACGTTCTCAAACTACTGAAAACATCACAAGGAGGGTAAAAAAAAAAGTCAAATTGTTGTTAAGCTACAAAAAAAAATAGATCTCTGTTATCAACATGCTTTGTAATAGTCAAGGGTCACCCAAAATGGTTACAATTGCTTTCAAAATTGATGTGTCTCAGTGGGTAAGAGCTCAGAGGAGCATCGGGAAGATTAGAATGAGATACAGTGACTATGGTCCTTTTCTATACAAGTCTGCATACATATACAAAGCTGCACATTTTTGAAATATAAAGCTCCTCTAGCCCACCCCAGCTATGGAACTGCTTGCATTTGTTTAGAACTGAAATGAACCACAGATGCTGTACATTCGGACATAATTTTGAAAGGATAATATCACTTTCTCCAAGTATTGCCCATTTTTTTCCTGTGTGAGTAAAAGCAGTAGGCATCAATGAACATGCCACACTCAGGCAAGCCTGATCCTGTCTCAACCTCAGATACTTTCTAAAAAGATTACAACGTGAAGGGAAAATTAAATCCAGGGATTAGATTTACCACTTAAGCAAGGATTGCCCTCAACCACCAATCGCCCTAAAGAAAGTGCACCTTGTTTGTGAAAGTCCTTCTAACCCAGGAAAAAGAAATAGTCCAGTCCCTTTTCATCAGTAACTCTAAATCCCAGCAATTTCTCTTTAAATATAAGTCTCACCTAGACTTGGAAACAATTGACTGATTTTCAAGTACAAATTCCAAACTTGTAAGAGAATAGCCATTGTTCATCATTTTAAGTATCTTAGATTCCTAACATACACAGCAGAAAGTTGAGCTAAACATTACCGGCTACAGTGACAAGCAAGTTCATTTTGCATGATATTATTTGGTCCTTTTTTCATCATTAATAAAGCAATCTAAATTCATCTGACTCACAGAAAATGGCACTAGTTTGTTTTAATACATGACAGCTTCAGAACAGATGTTACATCTGCAATAGATGTCCAAGGGAGGGGTCAAGCTACAGTTTAAATACAAGCACATCTCCCACTGTCTTTAGTAATTAGTTCTATTAAGGACTGTAGTGATTGCAACAGGGTCAGCCAGGTGGACCTCACAGAATATGAGGTTTCCTGAATTGGCCTGTTAATCTGGTCTAATCAAGAGTGCCCTCGCTGACAGATAAGAACAGGAGAATCAGACATCCTGTTCACTCTGAGGGAGTTGGATTAGTGTCAAGGACTCTCCATGTGTAAATAAAGGATGATTTGGTGACAGGATACTGTTCTCTGACGAGTTATTTCAGGGACACATTCCCATATTTGACTTTCCTTTGTCTTGAACACATCTTAAAATGTCATTTCTCAGTTGAGTGTTTTTAATTTTTTTGGGGTAAATCTATACTAGTGTGTAAGGTGAGGGCTTTCTTATGTTTATATTGTGATCTGTATCTTGATTGACTTTTAATATTAAGGATTGGTATTAAGTTACACCAGAGCAATGTTTTTGAGCAATAACACTGTGCTGACACTGTGTTTTTGAACAAAGCATGTTGTGTGTTTTAAGGTAATTTCTACATATGTAGATTGTTAAAGGGGCAGAAATGGCTTTTAAGAGAGTGATGTGCTCTTCCTGTCAGATGTGGGAGATTGGGGGGTTTTGAATGTTGTTGGAGACTATGTTTACAGGAAATGTGTTCAGTTGTGAATCCTATTGGACTGCAAGGATCGTTTGGAGCAGCAGTTATAGGTGATGAGTTTACAAGAGCAACAGGGTATGATGGACTGCAGTTTCAGGAAAGTGGAGGCACCACCAGGAATGGTAGGAGAGGGAGGCAGGTAGCGCAGGAGACTCCTGTGGCTATCGGGGGGAGGTGGAAATGGCCTCTCGGGACAGTATAGCAATGACAGCTGGTGTTTAGCATGCTTGGCATCATTAGTCAGAACATTGGGTATAGGAGTTGGGATGACATGTTGCGGCTGAACAGGACATTGGTCTTTTAGGATACTGTGTACAATTCTGGTCATCCTTCTATTGGGAGGATGTCGTTAAGCTTGAAGGTGCATAAAAAATTTACAAGGATGTTACTGGGACTGGAGGGTTTGAGCTGTAAGGAGAAGCTGAATAGGCTGGAGCCTTTTTTCCTTGGAGCGTTGGAGGCTGAAGGGTGACATTGTAGAGGTTTATGCAATCATGAGGGGAAGGTGGAAGAGTTCAAAACTAGAGGCTATAGGTTTAAAGTGAGGGGAAAGATTTGAAAAAGGACCTGAGGGGCAACTTTTTCACACAGAGAGTGGTTCATGTATGGATTGAGCTGCCAGAAGAAGTGGTGGAGGCACTTACAATTACAACACTTAAAGGCATCTGAATAGGTATACAAATAGGGTTTATAAGGGATATTGGCCAAATGCTGGCAAATAGGACTAGGCCAGATTGGGATGGCTGGTCAACCCAGACAAGCTGGACCAAAGGGTCTGTTTCTATGCTGTATGACTCTAACCAGTTGGCCAGAGAAACACCATTTCCTTCTCAGGCAGTCCCTCATGATCAAGGACAACCAGCCCCCACAATGGTTCATACGTATGAACATATAGTACTCGAGCCTGCTTTGCCAGCAAGATTGTGAAGCAGTCAGGTCAGCCACAATCTTGTCTATTCTCAAGAATCATTCTCTGCCTTAAAACTATTCAAAAGTCTCTGCTGCCACTGCTTTTTGACTAACAGTCACAAGCCCCTGAGGGGGAAAAAAAAATTCAACTTGTTTCTGTCTTAAGTGAGTGGCCCCTTAACTTTAAACACTCACTCTTAGTTCTAAATTCCCCCACAAGAAACACACTTTCCACATCCACATCTTCAGGGCCCTTCAGGATCTAATACGTTACAATAAGTTGCCTCTTACTCTTTTGAACTCCAGCAGGCACAATGAATACATTTAGAATTAAAAGCTAATCTAAATGATGATCATGAAACCACATAAAAACCTGACTGGCCAACTTTCCCCCTTTAGGGGGATAAAATCTGCTGTTTTTACCTGGCCTACTTGTCGTTAAAGATCTAGAGCAATTCACTTGACACTCGCTGGCATTACCATCACTAATTTCCCCCACGATCAACATTCTGACCACTACCAGTGAGCAGGAATTGTATTGGTCTGGACACAGGAATACATCTATCTGGTATGCTACTCCTCTCTAGCTAGCCCCTACTGACCTAGCATCCTAACTCCACAACCCATCCAACACACTAACATCGTAATTACCTCATATACTTATCCTTTGACAGGAGCGGAATCTTTCAATTTCAAACTACATCAGCTGACTGGTGAAAAGGGGTATGATTCGACTTCCTCTGGTAGTTCCGCACAATGGAAGAACGTTCTTAAAAGTACAGCTCTGCTTTTCTCAGGGAGCCCTGATCGGAATCCTAAATGCAGAACTCCCTTTCATTAAAAAAAAACAGGAGTGGCAATCTGAGAAACAATCCAGCCTAGAGTTAACATTTCAGACCAATATGATTCTTCCTGGGAACTCAAGTTCAAGAACAAATTCTGCCAGGCATCCTGGGTTTCTCCAGTATTTTGTGATTATTAAAAAAGAATACGATTCTTTGGAGCCTTGAATCTACACTTTCCTCTCATAAAATTCTATATCAAACACACACATTGTCAATGTTCCACAGCAGTAATAGCTTTTAGTTATGTGGAGTGCCACAGTTAATCCGACAGCTACAAAGGAATCAAAGGGTCCTACGAGTCAGGTGTAACTGGAAGCATTTCATTTAGTGGCCTATTAAATAACCAGCCATTCTCAGGGAATGCATAGGACACTTTCGGCTTTATAGGAGACTGCAAAACACTAAGAATAGCAGAAACTCCATTCGCACTGCTTTCATCAATTTTCATGAGCTTTCCAATTCTTCATCACAGACATCACCTGAGAAATTACATTTTGAACAATTTGGTGGAGTCAGAATAGGTTTATAAAACTTGACATTTTAACTCAGCCTCTTGAAACTGGAAGCTCTGCAATTTTCTTGCTGCAAGTGGTTTCAAAGCAGAAATTACATCACACCTGGATCTATCAAAAATAAAAGGAATGAACCAAGGTTATCCATTGCTAGTCACGCTTCATGTTAATCATTAAATAGCATCTTCGGGGATGGATTGGACTGCCTATTCCAAATATTTCTAAGCATACTACAACATTATTTTTGGAAAAGAATTGTGATGCTGGGAATCAGCTTATAAATTCTTCCAGAGCATCAGACACGTAAATCCCAGTGTTTTTGCAATATGCTAGGTGCTATGAAATGTATCTTGCAGTGCATTTATCTTTAACTCCCCTGTATTGTGAATACCATTCATCATGTGCACAGAAATGATCCATCTTACCAATTAAAAATTAAAGCTTGGAAGGAAGCATTTAAAAAGGTCAAAACATTGACTGGGCGTGATTTATTTCATGTTTCTTCTCGCATACAGTGTGTTTTGGAACAACGAAAAACCAGCTAAATGAAGCATGTTAATAGAAATTATGCATGTTCACTGAATTACTTGCTTCTAAAGCAGCGATGCTCTCAAAATTCAAAGCTTACTTTATCAAAATCTCTAACTGCCCGATTGAACTGTAAAATATGTCTTTTTTATTCTTCTAAATAATGTAATTTGATGAAACATTTAACCTGTATAAAGATTGCAACATTTAAAAACTTTATAACTGGCTACCATTTAATTACAAGAACCTTTAAATTTAATGTTTGGAGGTGCGAGTTTAAGGGAGTAACACAAAGCAGGGAAGGTCTGGATAAAGAACATTAGGTGGCAATTTTTCTTCGAACAACCCAAAACAGGCCATCACCCAATGTTCTAGCTACCTAATTCACTGGTGTCAACAGGCTTACATGAGAACAATAACTTCACACTTACAGAAAGCATATCAATAATGACTAATGTAAAAGCATTTTACAGTTTAATGTACACAAATAATTGTTAGGAATACAAGAGTGTACATTTGACAGAAATAATACTTGAATCACCATGGTAACTAGTGCGCAGTCCCATTAAAAATATTTGCGAATATAAACACCATTTGTATGCCAGCTTAATTATGCTATGCTTTAAATCAGGCAAACAAGTTACATAAAGTCAAAATAAATGGAAGTACTGTTTCAAACAACCACTGACTATTATTCGAAGTAAATGGTTTTCTTAAAACTACAAAATAACCTGGTGAGATTTATCCAAATTGCTAAATTATATGAAATCTTCAAGAGTCCTTTCAATAGTATTTACAATGCAAAAGTTTAAAAAAAAACAAAAACCCAATGGTTCATTTTGTTTCAGTGTTGATTCCATATTTTTCCTTGAGAATTTTAAGTTGCTCTTCTTTTTTCTTTGTATCCATTTTTTGGAAAGCCTGTATAAAGAGACAAATAATTTTTTAGCAATCGGAGTCACAAAAATAGCCAAATTCAGCTAATGATTTACAAATATTCAACTATATCAACGGAAAATGAGGTTCCATTCGTGTTAAGGATTCAAAGATCACTAACCACAAAGGAATACCACAAAGATTTTAAAGGACCAAGGTTTCCCAAGTGTAACAAGCTTAAAATGTTTCATTTAGACAGATCGGCCACTGTAGCAAACTCTAACGATCAACTGTTGATCCAAGAATCAATGAAACAGAATACTTAGAACTGCTCCCAACAATGGTGTCATGAGTTTTACAGCAGTTAAGACTACAAAACTGTCAGCATTCACCATTATTATTCCAATGAAACATCCAGCAAGCGTCTGCACATGTGCAGAATAACACGGAAATCCAGAAGTTGCTGTCAGTGATACTACACTTCCTCAGAGTACGCACTGATTGTGGTCTGGAGGTGTAGCCCAAAACTCAAGTGAATTAACAACAAACTATGGCACCTATCTCAATTCCTCTGTTGGAATCTCTTATACAAAGTACAATCACTTCCAGACACAACAACCTTGATGTGCTTCTCATTTCATTCTTAGAAATTCCAACTTGTCCAAAGTTCAGCAAAACATATCCAATCTCTCCCAAGTTCTGAACATGTTTCCTGTCTTCCGTTCTAAATACTCAGGGTAGATGTGGTATAGTGCCAATGTCACTGGACTAGTAATCAAGAAACCCAGGCTAATGCACAGGGGATATGTTCATATCCTATCATGGCAGCTGATGGAAATCAAATTCCAATCAAAAATTTGGTTAGTCTTAGTAATATGATCTTGAAACTCCATTATAAAAACCTTTGAAGTCAGAAAGCTGTGTTCCTTACCTACATATACACAGCAATGTTGTTGACTCTTAACTGCCCCCTTAAATAGTCAAGTAAACCAGTTTCAGGGCAGTTAGAGACGGACAACAAATGCCACCTTTGCCAGTAAGATTTCTCCCAAGAAGTAAAAAGTTAAAGCCCTAAAATCTTTGCTCCATAGCAGCTCTACATTTCTCTAACCTTGTATATTCCCATGCATGCAGTTTATTTTGAATTCCAGCAATCTCTATGCCTCCTTCCCCCTACCCACTTTTATCATCCACTGCAGAGCACTAAGCCACATCAGACTCTTTGGAACATTGTCAAAATCTGTCTCACCAGCTTTTAATCCATACCTATCCTGATTTGATGTGCTTATTTTTCCACTGTTTTGTGAAGAGCCTTGGATTTTTAAGCATCAAAAGACATGTATATTTTTTCAATGTACATTTCCAGCATTACTTATATAAATCAAGCTTCATCGTAAAACTTCAATAATGAAGAGGCAAGTAACAAAGCTTACCCTGTTTGCGTTGTAGTACAAAACTACAAGGTATCTATTGCACACATTGAACCCAGATAAGTGGTCACATGCATTCTTGGCATCAAAAATATCTTCATACACTACATATGCAGTTCCTCTCGTCTCAGGTGTATTTCCTCTGTAATACAAAGTTTACTAAATTAAGGTTCTGCAAATTTGTGGTGGTTAACACTACAGATTTTGATAAGTTTCACTTATTCCAGTAATTTGCAAAAGCTGACATTTTTTGGTCAAGAAAAGGACATTCTTCAGAAGTTGGTTTATGGTACAGGCAACTTTAATTTGCATTTAGATGTGGTGTTCAATACTTGGTTGATATAAACCCAGGCATCGGTAGCAGGGGCAGGGAAGCAAAATCCATTCCATTCCCAAACTGGGCGGAAAAGGTTAAATCTGACGAATCTCATTTTTGACTTCCCTTGCACAGAAGTCACAACCATTATGGTGTAAAGCAATGGCTTAGCCAAAAATTACATGCAATTTTGCAAGTCTCAATAAAGAAAGAATGAACACAACAAAGCACTGTGGAGATTGGTCAGCATGACACCGGAGACAAGAAGCTGTGAAAAGAGAGTAGATGTTTCTACTGAAGCTGGGACACCGAAAGCATTAGTACAGGTGTTTAACATTGAAGAAATTTGGCAGGATAAATAAGGAAAGACTTCCTCCTGGGTGGGAAAATTAGTGCTAATATGATAAGTAAATATTTGACAGAGATGTTACACATTAACAAAAAGAATTACTGTATTTAATAAAATATTGCAGAACTGTTTGAATGAAATGATGGTCACAGCAATGAGGATAAGATGGAAGCAATGGAATCTGTTTTAATCTAGCAACAAGGCAGGGCAAATGGCCAGCACTCATCTATGCAGAATTGTATTCCAGCCTTAGCAATGAGGCCAAGTTCAGCTTGCCAGAGATGAATTATGAACACATCATACTAAAAGGATTGAAATCTCACAAAAACCATTGAAACTTCCAAGTCTTCAAAAAAAATCATATTGCCTTTAAAAATTTAAGATTAAATCCAAAATTTTAAAATTTCAACTCACAATGCCTTTAATTTCTAATTACATAGTGATTCAAGCCTAAAATGGAATATAAATAACTAAACTTATTCTCAGACACCCCAGGTCCAAGACAAATGTCAAATGATTGATCTGATTTAAAACAGCTCTGGTCAATCTCGGGCAACTAGACACTTAACCCATCAAAAACGTACTATGAACCATGAGTCTCAGCTCAGCACAAATTAAAAATTTGACTATACTTGGCTCACACTAACAGACTTCAATAAGTTCTGAAGATGGTTTGAGAAATGCATTCTATTATTCAATTAATGAGGCAATCCACATCTCATCATTAACAAAGCTGTATTTCTACATGACTTAATCATGTCAAAGCTGGCACTAACCAGCAGAGTAAAGAATATTTCTGCCCTATTCAATTACAGGCAAAGTTCCACTATTGTTAGTCGTAGCAGAGAGCCCCTCTATGCTTTCTGGCCAATATTTACACATGAAGAAACATGACAAACAGATTAGGCATCACATTTGTTGAACATGGCTGTGTGCAAGTTGGCTATCATGTCTTACATTATTATTGTAACTGTGCTTCAACAGTACAAATTGACTGTAAAGCTCTTTGAAACATCTCAAAAGCTTTTATTTTGTAAATGAAATGACAGTTTTGCTTCACAATGAGCAGCTTAGTGTTTTCATTCACATAAAACTTTGGTTTTAAAGAATGAATTTGGTTTTCATCTTTAGCGGCTTTTATCATTATTGAGCTTTAGCAACAGCGTATCTCTTGTACAATTAAATTTTACCAAGGTTGTTTGGCTTTAAAATAGCTGCACATCCAGAACCAAACTAACAAGGACTTCAGAAACATAAAAACACAGGAGTTGAAGTCAGCCATTCAGCCTGTCACTTCTACATTATCATTTAATGAGATCATGGCAGACCTGATAATCCTCAACTCAATTTTCCTGCCTTTTCCCCATAACTCTTGATACCCTTACTGGTTAAAAAAAAAGCCTGTTAATTCTACTAAGAAATAAGAAAACAATTTGCAAATTATGCTTCAACCAATATCTCTACTTCAATGGGACCATATTAATCCTTGCCAACCTCAACTGGCTGTCAAACAATAGGCCTTCAAATCCTTTGATTATTGCTGTCAACTTATCCAAGTCATATTCTATGGCTTTCATGCCAACTGCTTCCATTTCTGGATTCGTAACCGCTTTCTATACCCTCCACGTTACCACCTTCAACAACTAAGTTTAAGCCCCATGAATTCTTCCCCAAAATTATTCTGTTTTACTATCTCAAACTCCCTGTTCTCAAAATCTCTTCAATGATATCCGATTCATCCCTTTTCCAATTTCAGTTTCGTATGCACTTCTGCCTTTAAAACATATTTCAACATGAAGAGGACATAAACACAAGTTAACAAGGTGTAGAGCTGGATGAACATAGCAGGCCAAGCAGCATCGGGGGAGTAGGAAAGCTGACGTTTCGGGTCGAGACCCTTCTTCAGAAACCCTTCTGATGCTGCTTGGCCTGCTGTGTTCATCCAGCTCTACACCTTGTTATCTCAGATTCTCCAGTATCCACAGTTCCTACTATCGCATAAACACAAGTTACCCTAGTTTACCGTTTTTCTTGTTTTCAAATGCATTCAAATATTCACAATATCTTTTCAGTCCTCAAATATAACAGTCAATGCGCGGTTCAAGCACAGTTACCAATTGTACTTATTCCAGGAGTGTCACAGAAAATATTGTATGGCAAAAACGGGTCAAATAAACATCCAATTAACCTGAAAACAGCAAGATTATTCAGCCTTTAAAATGTTAATATAAAAATCAGATGCATGACATCTCAACCTCTACAACATGAAAGGGCAAGGACAGATTCAAAGGAACACTTAACTGCAGAGCACAAGGCCATACCGCCCTGACTTGGAACTATATTACCATCCTTGCAATGTCAACCTCCTAGAAATCTCTTCCTAATGAAACTGTGGTTCCACCGGAACTGCAGTAATTCAAGAGGGCAGCTTATGACTTCTTTCTCAAGGAACATTAGAGATAAGCAGCAAATGCAGACCTTGCCAGGAAAACATCGTACAGAAGATGTAAACAAAACAAGAAGCTGATAGACAAATATTCTAACACTCTGGGAGAGGATTGTTCACCTTAAATCCACACCCCACATTTGTACAGCATGACCTGTAATATTAACTTTGAAAACAAATCTCTGCACTTATATAGCTTTCACGAGTTCAGGATATTACAGAGCATTTCACAGCTAATGGTGCACCTTGAAAGTGTACTCACTGTACAATGTAGGAAAAGCAACATTTAATTAGTGCATATTAAAATTGTACAAACAGCGATGGTGGTCAAATAATTTAGTAGCATTGACAGACGATACTGACCAGGTCACCAGGAGAATTCCTGCACACTCCTTTGACATCCTCTGAGATCTTTTGCTACCTCTCAAGGGAGCTTCCCAGTTTCTGCTTAACATATCAATCGATTAGACAGGCTTTACCTCCAACAATGCTTTTCTTTCTTGGTGGCACTGAAGTCTTAGTCTAAATTTTATGTGCAAGTCTCTGGACTGATACTTTAACCCACATACTTCTAACTCAGAAATAAAAGGTGCTATTAACTGAGCCACACCTGGCATTGCCAGCTATAATTGCATCTTTTGGTATAAAGGCACTTAAAGATTTGTTTAACTGAACCTCAGTTTGGGACCATTTTCTCTGCTACTCAGTAGCCAAACCTATGACTGGTAAACATCACCATGCTGAAGAATCACCAGGGCAAACAGAATATGTAATTCAGGACAACGAATGGTTACGTCCACTTCTGTCATCCCTCGCTTACCTAATCACATATTTGCCACTCATTATACAGATCATTAGGAGGTATAATATTGTAAGACATGAGCAAAAGTAGACTATTTGGCCCATCGAGCCCACTCTTCCAATCTGAGATTGTGGTTGATCTATAATCCTCAGCCTTTTCCTCAAATGCTTGCTGATTAAAAATCTGTCTCAGCCTAGAGTAAAACTAACCTGAAACAGTACAGTATGGTACTTACACTCTGATTTGTCGGATTGGTCCATATTTCCCAAATATATCGTACATTTCTTCGGCTGTTATTTTGTACGGCAAATTTCTTATATACAAGATACGATTTACTTCTGGAGGCAAACGAATCTGAAGTCAGAAAACAAGTGATCATTAATGCACTGAAGTGTGACCACTGGTGGAACAGGCACAATGTAAAGGGGGCTGCAGATTCTCAAGGGCAACAGAGATCCAAGGGCAAACGTGCACACATTATTGAAGCTGGAAGGGCAGATTGAGAAAGTAGTTAACAAGGCTTTAATTGCAAACGGATAAAATACAGAAGAAAATAGGACAAGTATTTTAAAAATATTGCTCAACCACAGCCGAGAAGAGAAATACCAGAATAGTTCCAAGGATGAGAGAAAGTACAGGGTATTTTAAAAAAAAAAAAACTGGGGATGCTGGAACTCAAATGAAATTAGAAATTGTTGGAGGAACTCAGCAGATCCAGCAGCATCTGTAGGGAGAAAGCTGAGTTATAGCTTTGCATCCAGTGACACTTCTTCAGAACTAATGGTAGGTAGGTAAAAGGTGGCATATATACTGAAGGTGGAGTGAAGCTCAGGACTAGGAAACAGGGGGAGCAGAGCACAGAAGGAGGGAGAATGACAGTTAGGCAGACAAAGGAATGGATAGTGGTAAGCCAAGGGAAAAAGAAAAGCTGATAATAGGGACCACTGTTGGTGAGAATGGGTTTGCTGTGCTGAAAGCAGCCCATGTCATGTGACAGCCTGGGTGGGGGTTGGGTAAGGAAAAGTCTTAGAAGAGGGCATTCAGGCCTTGAAGTTATTGAACTCGATGATGAGTTCTGAAGGAGCCTCTTACGCACCACTTCTCTCTAGCTAGTGAAGGGCCACTTGATCTAAAACATTAACTCAGCTTTTTCTCCATAGAAAAACCGAAAGAACTGCAGATGCTGTAAATCAGGAACAAAAACAGAGATTGCTGGAAAAGCTCAGCAGGTCCGGCCTTTTATCTGCACTAACTCTGCTCATTGAGAACTGTCGACATGATGTTTGTCATCTCCCTGCATCCCTGGAACTTCTGGACAACAGACACCTATATCAGACTCCTGCTTATTGAACGCAGACCTGTAGTCAACGCCATTATCCCCTCCAGACTGATCTCAAAACTGAGACACCTTAGTCTCAGCTCCACCCTCTGCAACTGGATCCTCAGCTTTCTGACCCACAGACTACAATCATTGAAGATAGGGAACTGCACCTCCTCCACAATAACACTCAACACTGGAACCCTCCCAAGGATGCATCCTCAGCCCCCTACTGTACACCCACAACTGAGTTGCCAAATTCTGAACGAATGTCATCTACAAGTTTGCTGACAACCATAGCAGAACGGATATCTAACAAGTCAAAATAGATAAGGAAGATAGAGGGTTTGGTGACGTGGTGCAGCGAAAACAATCCGTCTCTCAACGTTGGCAAAACTAAAGAACTGATCATCGACTTCAGAAAGAAAGGAGGAGAACACGCCACCGTCTACATTAACAGAATGGAGGTTAAGAGTGTGAAGAGTATCAAGTTCTTCGGAGTGATGATAATCGACCACCTGTCCTGGACTGCCCACATAAACGTCACAGTCAAGAAGACACAACAATGCCTCTTCTTCCTCAGGCAGCTCAGGAAATTTGGACCCTCACCAACTTCAACAGATGCGCCATTGAAAGCATACTGTCCAGGTGTACAATGGCCTGGTATGGCAATTGCTCTGCCCAGGACTATAAGAAACTACAGAAGGTGGTGTGCACAGCCCAGACCATCACTGAAGCCAACCTTCCATCCACGGGCTTCATTAACACTGCTTTCTGCCACAGAAAGGGAGCCAACATCATCAAAGACCCATCGCACCCTGGTAATGACCTCCTACAATCTCGTCCATCAGGCAGAAGATACAGAAGCCTTTTTGGCTGTTATCAAACTGTTGAATGGACTCTAGCCTCAAATAATGTAACTTGCAATATAGCTTGGATGCCTCTTAGTCTTTTTGACCTGTACATCCTTTGCATGCTGTGATCTGTCTGCACTGTTCATATACAAAGCTTTTCACTGTACTTCAGTACACGTGACAATAAGTGAATCAATTTCTCTGTTTCCCCATCCCCCCCAACCTCACCAAATCCAACCTATCTCCCTCCAAGGGTCTCGACCCGAAACGTCAGCTTTCCTGCTCCTCTGCTGCTGCTTGGCCTACTGTGTTCATCCAGCTCTACACCTTGTTATCTCTATCTCCCTCCAAACTGACTCCGTGCACTTAGATCTAACCCTGACACTGTTATTATGTCTGCCGATAAGGATGGTGGAGGTTTGGGGGGGGTGGGG
>JAHRHZ010000111.1:36042810-36061173 GCA_024137785.1 Ginglymostoma cirratum
GTGCGGGAGGGGGTGGGGGAGCGGGTGTGCGGGAGGGGGTGGGGGAGCGGGTGTGCGGGAGGGGGTGGGGGAGCGGGTGTGCGGGAGGGGGGGGTGCGGGAGGGGGGGTGGGGGAGGGGGGTGCGGTGGGGGGGGGGTGCGCGAGGGGGTGGGGGGAGTAGGGCGTGCGGCCCGTGAGGGACAATCATATCCTGGCAAAGGGACGCCTCACTGGGGATGAGTGTGTAGCCCGGCTTCGGGGCTGAACGTATGGGGGACGGAAGATCGAATACAGCCGACGGTCGGTCGGGAGAAAGGAGGGGCGGTAAACGACTAAAGAGAAGTGCACTCACGTTCGCCCTTTTCGCCGCTTGCATCGCCATCGCGACCGGTCTGTAAGGACGAGAGGCCTAGCACACAGGACCGGAAGGAGTGCACCAGAAACGTCACCACGGCGACGCACCTGCGTACTGGCGTCACAGCTTCCTTGTGCCCTGACGTCATACGCTCCCCTCAGCCGCGTGCTTGCCCAGCTCCAAGGGGTCACGAGGAGGTCACAGAAGTTCTGGGTTTCCAGGTCAATGTGGTTGCAGGGAGTCCCAGGAATGCTCTTTGTTAATGGGATTACCTGCGGTGCTGCATGTCCTTGCAACACTCCCTTTGGCAATGAGTGTGCCTAGGCACTGTTTGCTCCTGGGGCAACAGCCATTCCTGGGTGCTGGGTGATCCTGGGCACTTGGGGTATTCCTGGGCAATCATTGGCATTCCTGCAGTTAGCTGGCACAGCTGGCATTCCTGCAGTTAGGACCCAAGACCAGGGATCAAAGGCACGCACTAAGTTCAGAATATGTGGCAAGTCTCCACAACATAGTGATTTTACAAACCTTCACAAGAACTCTTAGCCACTTTCTCTCGGAAGAGAATCAGTGACAACTCCTTTAGTCCATTCTCATAGCTGAAGTTCCCTATTCCTGGAACCACTCATAAAATTGCTTCTGCATTCTCTTCAAGACAGTCAGGTCAATATGCAATGCCGCTTGACATCTATCTGCTCACTCTACTGAATTCTCTGTCATTTTCAAGTTCTACACTGACCTCCTCACAGTTTACAACTCTTTCAAGTTTTGTGTTATTTGCAAACTTTAAAATTGTCACCTAACACCAAGATTTAGATCACTAATATATGGTTAAAAAAAGCCAGGGACACAATATTGACTGCAGGGAATTCCACTGCAGAGCTTCTGCCAGTTTGAAAATTAGCCATTGACTATTACGTTCTGTTTCCTACTACGTGGCCGATTTTATATCCATATTGCAACTGACCTTTTTATTCCTATGACCTATATTTTCCTCAAAAGTCTGTTGTCTGGCACTGTATGATATGCCTTCTGAAAGTCCAGTACACCACAATGACAGTATTACCCTCATCGAGCCTTTCTGTTACCTTTTCAAAAAAAATGAGTAAGTTAGTCAAGCATGTTTTCCCTTCAGAAATCTATGCTAACTTTTCCTAATCAAACCGTCTTTTTTCCATGTGACCACTAATTCTATTGAGAATAATAGTTTTGGAAGCTTCTCAACTACTGAGTCATGGATAAACTGACTGGTCTGTAAAGCTGAGGTTATCCTTACAACCATTCTTGAATAAGATCCTAGTGTTTGCAAATCTCTAATCTTCTGTTACCTCTCCCAAATCTAAGGAAGGCTGAAAGATTATACAATTTTCACTCTTATGTCCGTCAATATCTTTGAATGCATCTCATCTAGTTCTGGTACCTTGTCAACTCCAAGTACCAACTATCTATCCAACACTTCTTCCTTAGTAATTTTGAACCCTTCTAGTGACTGAGCTTTGTTCTTTTTCACTATGGCCTGAGAAGCATCTCCCAGTTTTTCCCGTCAACCACTCGTTCTATTCCAACCTGTCCAGTTCAACTCTTGCTCCACTAAAGTTGGCTCTCTGCCAATTAATTTTTCTTACTCTGGTTGACTAATGTCATTCTTCACAATCATTTGTAACCTTGTGATAAAATGATCACTGTCTCCTAGATGTCTGTCACTGACATTGGATCGACTTGGCCCATCTCAGTTCCAAGAACCAGATCCAACAATGCATCATTCCTTGTTGGATTGGACACATTCTAGTGTTGGGAATACTTGCCCTAGCTGTCTCTTAACACGACCAAATCCCGGTCTAAATTTGGATAACTGAAGTCCCTGATCATAACTACTTTGTAATGTTGGCATCTCTCTACAATTTCCATGCATATTTGTTCCTTCATTAGTTGGTGGATATAAACTACACCTATCAGTGTATCCTTTTTGTTAGACGTAGTTAAATGGATACTGTCCTTGAACCCTTTAAGAGTCCACTTTTTCCAGCACTGCAAAGTTTCTCCTTAACTAAATCTGTCACCCTCCCTTTTCTATGTTTTCTGAACACCCTGTACGCTGGAAGATTTACCAGTGAATCTTGCTCTGCACTTGAGCTAGGTCTGTGTTATAGCCAAGAGCATCAGATTTCCACTCGGAAATCTATGCCAGTAACTGCCCAATTTATGATACTCCTTACATTTACCTATATGTACAGTAACTGATTTTGCTGCCGGTGTGACAGACTTTCTTTGATGAACGATAGCATAAGCCACAACCCTATGTGCTCCCACGTGCAGCCTGCAGGGCACCAGCCTGCACTAGGTGCTACCTCCACTGTTGCAACCCATACTACTGAATTGGAGTAAGAGTTTGGTCAGGACAGGGGTGGTGGGGTGGTGGGGAGGTGGGATTGGAGGAGTAGGAGAAGTCTGAAAGTGAGACTGGAGGTTAGTGCCAGAGTAAGGGGAGAGGAGCATCAGTGCTGCGGTCTCTGCTGTTTGTAGTGTGCACAAGTAATAAAATGTTTCTGTATTATGTATTCTGAAGAGTTGGCAGAAAAATCATACCAGACTCAATCCATTAGGAGCACCGTGTCCAGTTCTGGCCACCCTGTCATAGGAAGGATTTATTAAACTGGAGAAGGTTCAGAAAAGATTTACCAGGATGTGGCCAGGAAAGGAAGGTTAAAGTTATAGGGTGAGGCTGGATAGGCTGAAACTTCTTTCACTGGAGCGTAGGAGGTGGGGGGGGGGGTGACCTTATCGAGGTTTATAAGATCATAAGGAGCATAGATAAGGTGAGTAACAAGGGTCTTTTCCCTAGGGTGGGGGAGATCAAGACTAAGGGGCATATTTTTAAGTGAGAGGGGAAAGATTTAGAAAGGACAAGAGAGACAATTATTTTACACAGGGAAAGATTCGTGTGTGGAATGAATTTCCAGAAGAAGTGGTAGTTGTGGGTACAGTTACAATGTTTAAAAGACATTTGGATAAGTACATGAATAAGAAAGGGTTGGAGGGATATGGGCCAAGCGCAGGCAGGTGGGACTAGTTTTTTTGGGATTATTGTCAGCATGGACTAGTTGGGTCAAATGGTCTGTTTCCACGCTGTATGACTTTATGACACTCCACAGATGATGTCAGATCTGCTGAGTTTCTCTAGCACTTTCTGTTTTATCATGGGTCATGAGGTACATGTTGAGTTCATATCTAGTGAGGGAACAGTTAACAGCATTCATTCACAATAGGACACAACATAATGTTATCCAGAGTTCACACTTACATTATTTTAATATCTCCCTTGATTGGTGACTGCACTGTTTTAGGTGCATTCAGGAATACTTACTGCAGTATATGGACTGCAGCTTACCGATTTTAATGTTCCTAAACATGCAATGTAGAAATGTGGACTGTTAAGATTATGTATCACCACTGGATATGTTAAACTTTTAAATACAACATTTTTTGAAGAGGGGTTATAGCTAAAATGACTGTGAATATAACTTCTGTGCAATGTCGGGCTGTGACATGTCTGGAAAGCCTGTGTAGGTCATCCTCAGTATTGAAGGAAACCCAGGAATGTCACAACTGATGAGTGTCAAGAAAATTTCAAAGCGAAGGACTTCAAAAGGGCAAAAAGGACTACAAATTGAACTATATTCCAGCCTGTAAACATGACAGGAGAGAGCAGAGTGGTCAAGAAACATATTTGGATTTTCCTCTTTCATGATTATACAAACAATTAAATACCAATTCCAATATGTTCCAGTGAGTGAAGGTGTGTTCAGTGACAGCCACAGCTGTGAAAACCTTGAGTGTCCCCTGAATTTAAGGTAAAATGAAAATAAGTCTCCTTTGCTAGAAAATAGAAAGCAAGCAAAGAAATGGAACAGGACAAAGGTTGCTGAGCTGATCTGCAAAACCAAGTATCTCAAAATCACCAGTTCGTCTACCAAAATCAGTGCTTCTTGTATCACAGAAAATAGGAGCAGGAGTAGGCCATTCAGCCCACTCCTCCATTCAATATGATTATGGCTGATCATCCAACTCAGTACCCTGTTCCTGTTTTCTCCACATTCCTTTAGCCCTAACAGTAAGTAGCATAGTGGCAAAAGGTTATTATACCCCTTGGGAGGAGGTGGGATTTAAACCTGGCTCACCTAGTCCAGAGGTAGGGACATTAACACTGCACCACAGAAGCTCCCAAGCTATAATGGAAATACTTGATTGGAAGCAGCTCCACAATGAAGATTCACTAGATTGGTCCCTATGGTGAAAGATTTGTCTTATAATGAGATAGAATTGGCTCAGTGATTAGCACTGCTGCTCACTGTGGCAGGGATCCAGGTTTAATTCCAACTCAGGCAACTGTCTGTGCAGAGTTTGCACATTCTTCCTGTGTCTGCGTGGGTTTCCTCCAGGAGCTCCAGTTTCCCCCTACAGTCCAAAGATGTGCAGGCTAGGTGGATTGGCCATGCTAAATTGACCCATAGTGTTCAGGGAAGTGTAGATTAGGAGGATGGGTGTGGATGGGATGCTCTGAAGTTTGGTGTGGACTTGTTGGCCTAAAGGGCCTGTTTCCACACTGTAGGGATTCTATCATGATGAATGTTCTCTCTAATTTTTCTTGCCAATGCACAGCCCTCCAAGGCACCAACTTCTGAAATTGGAAGTTGAAAATCAGCACACCATTTGATCTGTGCAGAGCTTAAAGAGAACATAGATAAATGGCTGAATAAATTGGGCTTAAACACTGCGAAAACATTTTTGAGAATTTGGTTAGAAATTGTCTTTAACCACCAGTTAATAGACAGATGAAAATACTTCCTTGCAATAAAAGTAGTTTTATTCACAATGCAGCCAAGATGATTTGACAGGTTGTGAATTTTCCTGTTATAATTTTAAAGATTTACATGCAAGTTGTATTTACACTATAGAATTCATTTTGTTTACATTGTCCAGATAAAAATCTCTGACTTGGGATATGTAGATTTCACAGCAGATCATAAAATATTTGTATTTTTTCGACTCCTCACACTCTCATGTCGGTGTTGTTTTGCCTCTAGAATATGGATATTATTCCTTGTCTCACAAACATTTCAGCTTTTCTTGTCTTTGAACTAGGCTCATGACTGTTTTCTGGAGCACTGAGTGTCCCTGAGGTGCTGACTGTGCATGCAGGTGCTGGTTATTACTCGGTGTTTCTGGAGTACTGTGTGTGTCACTTGGTAAACCTGGGCATTAAAAGTCCCTGGAGTGCCAGTTGTACCTGGCACACTGGGAGTTTCTGGGGTTATTTGTGTTTCTGGGTATTTCTTTGATATTTTTGGGCACTGGGTGCTCCTGTGTTTGTTGCGGATTGTGCCTAAGGCAGTAGGTGTTAATGTGGCATTGACTATTTTTGGGTATTCCTGAAGTTCTAGAGTTCCAGAGCTGGGCACTGAAATGTCATCATGAAATCTACAGGACCACCTTTAAAATGTGCAACTCTGTATTTATGCCAAACTGACTATCAAATGATCTTTTATCATTAAAAGATAAGCTGCGATCATTGGACATGAGCAATAGGCAATAAACCTATTTCTAATCATTGTGGAAGGTGAGCAAATTACTTTTAGGTTCGAAAAGAAAAAGATGAGAACAGGTGACAAGACTGAAACAATTCCACGTGATTCCAAAAGCTACTGGACTTCAGAAGATAAAAAGCAAAAAATGTTGCAATTACTCAGGAGGTCAGGTTGCATCCTGTGGAGAAAGGAGAGCGATTAAAAGTCTGCAACCCTTATCCCACACCTTGATGTTCTGTTAAAGGATGAAGGCAACAGGGTGTAAGGACGATTTCTGAAGAAGGGTCCCGACCTGAAACACCAACTTTCCTACTTTTCTGATGCTGCCTGGCCTGCTGTGTTCCTCCAGCTCCGCATTGTGTTATCTCTGACTTCAGCATCTGCAGTTCTTGCTATCTCAGGGTTTAAGGACAGCCTCTTTCACACCCACAAATTTAAATGGAACAAATCACATGTAAGGCATAAACAGAACAGTTTACTGAATTTCCTAGGTTATACTCCCAGGCCAGAGGTTCCTGGATGGGATTCTAGAGCCTACACAGCTCGAGGTAGAAGAAAGCAGTGTGCACAGAGGATTATAGGCTCATATCCCCCTCCAAACGTTTCTTATTCATGTACTTAACTGAATGCCTTTTAAATGTTGTAACCACTATCTCTGGAAGTTCATTCTCACACATGAAACACTCTGTGTAAGAAAAACATTCTTGTGATGAGAACTTCCAAGAAGCCATATTACTTTGCAAATGTCAAGACATTACCTAGAGTCATAGAGATATAGAGCACAGAAACAGACCCTTCGGTCCAACTCATCCCTGCCGACCAGATTAATCCTAAATTAATCTAGTCTCATTTGCCAGTATTTGGCCCATATCCGTCTGAACCTTTCCTATTCATATACCCATCCAGATATCTTTTAAATGTTGTAATTATACCAGCCTCCACCACTTCCTCTGGCAGCTCATTCTATACACGCACCACATTCTGCATGAAAAGTTGCTGCTTAGGTCCCTTTTAAATCTTTTCCCTCTCACCTTAAACCTAGGCGGTCCAGTTTTGGACTCCCCCACCCCAAGGAAGAGGCCTTGTCTGTTTACCCTATCCATGCCCCTCATAATTTTATAAACTTCTATAAGGTCACTCCCCTCAGCTTTGGCCCTGCACAATATAGGCCAAACAAAATCTCCTGGTTGACCTCCAGTTAGATGTCTCAACAGAAGACATATTAACGCTCTGATAATCCTCTGAAGATCCTGATGAAGATCTGTCTGTTCACCCTCTAGTCTCCCTAGCTGAAACCACAAAGGCCAAAGAGATACTTTGGGTCTTTGCACCGCAACATGAAACATGGTTTGACTGCATTGATGACATGGTGGTCAATGACACGATTGTCTGAAAGCAGTATGCTAGGCAGAAGAAGATAACAGAGATTTTCCAGCGCTAATTCTGATGCTGTTACTTTACAGAGTCAGGCCATTGTAAGATGTGAACAAATTGAAAAATAAAGACATTTCCACATATTCACTGTATCACTGCGTTTTCACTTCTTTTGAAATAGAATGTATTTGTAGGCAAATCAAGTTACATAGGGTTTTCTTGCCACGTTTAAACTCCACTTAACACAAATTTGTGGATAGGCCCCTGCATTTTGACTTATTATGATTTTTAAGCAATTTTTTAATGAAGAAAACATATCATTTAAATTTCATCCATTCACCTATAGCAATATTCAATTCATTGGATGAAGGCTGCATTGATGTATATTTAAACCTACAACAGACTGTTTTTATATTTTAAAGATAAAGCAAAGGGTCTTGTACATCCTAAATCTATTACGCTCTAAATCCACTGACATTTGTTTTCTGGGAAAGAAAATTTCCACTACAGGGTGATCAAAAAATATCAAGATAACATTCCAATCTTTTTCATAATGGTTCTATTAGTTCGTAGTGCATTGCAGGTGTTGTCAGGCGTAGATTGAGTTGGCCCTTTGCAGTCATAAATTGGTGCTGTGCTCACAAAACTTGCTCAAGTAGAATCCACTTGAACCTGTCCATATTTGCAGTTTTAGGCAATTTACATGTTGTGTAGATGTGTGCCAGGCTTGTTAACCCTTGGGATTACGTACAAGCATAATAGAAGGAGAGGAATTTGCAATTTGGTCTCCATCAGTACGAAAGTCACAGAGGTGAAAGCACGCATTATATCATTTACTTCCTCTTTGTGTCGAAACCAAAGCTTGTTCTGTGTGTTTCCAAAAAGTTTGGTTTTGAGATTAGCTGGAAAAAGTGAATCTTCATACGTGCGGCAGAATTTTTAAATTGCGACCCTTGAATTTTTGGATTTCTTGGACATGGCACATAGAGGCAAATTGGGCGAGGGAGTTGTTGGAAATGACAAAGCCCATTTAAGTTCTATTTCGAGAACTGGATGGGGAATATTATCAGCATGCATGTGATTCTCCCCAACCAATTTTTCTCTTGCTGCTCCCAATCATACTGAAATGAGCAAGGATAATAATAGGGAAATTTGCTCCATATTTTGATTCCCTTGATATCTGAAGTCACACCAGAAATGTTCCAAATTTTCGAATGGTCATTCTATAATGCACTAAAAATGTTTACCATGAGACTAAGCTGCCACTGGCAATTTAACCATCTAAATTATAATAGGAGCATCAAACTGAATCATAATTTTTCACTGACAGAATTTTGTTAAATGTTGAAACTAAACATGCAGATGGTTCACATGAATTTGTTGGAAGCGACTGGTATATTTTTAGATTAATATTTTATTTATGATAGCCATTCTAAATTTAATCAAAGCCAACTGAAATTGAATTCTCCCCAGTTATTGGCAAGATCTATCTACCAAACAATTTTCTTGTTTTAGAGCCCTTGGGCTAATGTAAAAAATTCACTTAAAAAAAGACTATTGATAAAACGTTCCTTTTAATTCTGTGTTCAACGGAAGATTTCAGCAGCTTTCTTCCTCTAAGCTGAAAAGCAATTATTCAGATCTATGGCAGGCCTCAAACTAGAAGTCTAAATACCCAAAGGATTCCAGTGATTTGAATAGCTGAGGATTTGTTCCCCAACTAATAAATAAACACATTGTGTTTTATTTATCTTCGACTGTGAAATGCACAGCTGGGTTGCGTTCTGCCAGACCACAAAAGCATTACTTTTCAAATCTCCTCAGGCTGCAATTATCATTCTTGTTACTGCATACCCTCTGAACTTTATTTTTAAAAAAAGAAAATCTGGAAGGAGTTCAATCAGTGCAGAGCACTCTCCTTTTCTTTATAAAACAAAACCCAGTACTTCTCAGAGATAGCGGGAACTGCTGATGCTGGAGAATCTGAGATAACAAGGCATAGAGCTGGATGAAGACAGCAGGCCAAGCAGCATCAGAAGAGCAGGAAAGCTGACGTTTCGGGTCGAGACCCTTCTTCAGAAATGGGGGAGGGGAAGGGGGTTCTGAAATACATAGGGAGAGAGGGGGAGGTGGATAGAAGATGAATAGAGGAGAAGATAGGTGGAGAGGAGACAGACAGGTCAAAGAGGCAGGGTTGGAGCCAGTAAAGGTGAATGTAGGTGGGGAGTTAGAGAGGCCAGTCCAGGGAGGACAGACAGGTCAAGAGGCAGGATGAGGTTAGTGGGTAGGAGATGGGGGTGGGGCTCGAGGTGGGAGGAATGGTTAGGGAGGCAGGGACGAGCTTGGGTGGTGTTGGGATGCGGTCAGGGGAGGGGAGATTTTAAAGCTTTTGAAGTCCACCATTGGACTGCAGGGTTCCCAAGCGAAATATGAGATGCTGTTCCTGCAGCTTTCGGGTGGCATCATTGTGGCAATGCAGGAAGCCCAGGATGGACATGTCATCTGAGGAATGGGAGGGGGAGTTGAAATGGTTCGTGACTGGGAGGTGTAGTTGTTTGTTGCGAACCGAGCACAGGTGTTCCACAAAGCGGTCCCCAAGCCTCCATTTGGTTTCCCCGACATAGAGGAGGCCTCAACGAGAACAGCAGATACAGTATACCACATTAGCAGATGTGCAGGTGAACATCTGTTTGATGGGGAAGGTCTTCTTAGGGCCTGGGATGGAGGTGAGGGGGGAAGTGTAGGGACAGGTGTAGCACTTCCTGTGGTTGCAGGGAAAAGTGCCGGGGGTGGTGGAGGCCCTCCGCTTCTTCCTGTCCCGCAGGCCCAACCAGTCCCCCTCCACTGACACCCTCATCCGCTTAGCTGAACTCATCCTCACCCTTAACAACTTCTCCTTCAATTCCTCCCACTTCCTACAGACAAAGGGGGTGGCATTGGCACCCGCATGGGCCCAAGCCATGCCTGCCTCTTTGTAGGATACATGGAACAATCCCTCTTCCAAAGCTACACTGGCCCTATCCCCCACCTCTTCCTCCGTTACATCAATGACTGTATCGGCGCTGCCTCGTGCTCCCACGAGGAGCTCGAACAGTTCATCCACTTCACCAGTGCCTTCCACCCCAACCTTAAGTTCACCTGGACCATCTCTGGTACCCCTCTCTCCTTCCTGGACCTCTCCGTCTCCATCTCTGGCATCCACCTGGAAACCAATGTCCATTTCAAGCCCACCGACTCCCACAGCTACCTAGAATACACCTCCTCCCACCCGCCTTCCTGCAAAAAGGCCATCCCCTATTCCCAATTCCTTCGCCTCCACCGCATCTGCTCCCGAGATGAGGCATTCTACTCCCGGACATCCCAGACATCCTCATTTTTTAAGGACTGCAACTTCCCCTCCACAGTGGTCGAAAATGCCCTCGACCGTGTCTCTCGCATTTCCCGCAACTCATCCCTCACATCCCCTCCCCACAATAACAACTAAAACAGAATCCCCCTGGTCCTCATGTACCACCCCACCAACCTCCGCATCCAACACATCATCCTCCGACACTTCCGCCATCTGCAATCTGACTCCACCACTAAAGACATTTTTCCCTCCCCACCCTTATCTGCTTTCCAGAGGGACCACTCTCTCTGCAACTCCCTAGTCCGCTCCACACTCCCCTCCAGCCCCACCACACCCGGCAATTTTTCTCTGAAACTGCAGGAAGTGCGACACCTGGCCCTACACCTCCCCCCTCACTCCCATCTCAGGCCCTAAGAAGACCTTCCACATCAACAGATGTTCACCTGCACATCTGCTAATGTGGTATACTGTATCTGCTGTTCCCGTTGTGGCCTCCTCTACATCAGGGAAACCAAGTGGAGGATTGGGGACCGCTTTGCGGAACACCTACGCTCGGATCGCAACAAACAACTGCACCTCCCAGTCATGAACCATTTCAACTGCCCTTCCCATTCCTCAGACGACATGTCCATCCTGGGCCTCCTGCATTGCCACAATGATGCCACCCGAAGGCTGCAGGAACAGCAACTCATATTCTGCTTGGGAACCCTGCAGCCCGATGGTATCAATGTGGACTTCACAAGCTTCAAAATCTCCCCTCCCCTGACCGCATCCCAAAACCAGCCCACCTCGTCCCCACCTTCTTAACCTGTTCTTCCTCCTACCTATCCCCTCCCCCCACCCCCATCTCCTACCCACTAACCTCATCCCGCCTCCTTGACCTGTCCGTTCTCCCTGGACTGACCTATCTCCTCCCTAACTCCCCACCTACACTCACCTTTACTGGCTCCAACCCTGCCTCTTTGACCTGTCTGTCTCCTCTCCACCTATCCTCTCCTTTATCCATCTTCTATCCACCTCCCCCTCTCTCCCTATTTATTTCAGAATCTCCTTCCCCTCCCCCATTTCTGAAGAAGGATCTAGACCTGAAACATCAGGTTACCTGCTCTTCTGATGCTGCTTGGCCTGCTGTGTTCATCCAGCTCTATGCCTTGTTATCCCAGTACTTCTCACGTTGGAGATGACATTTCATATTTTTTTGTCTAAAATGTTCACCCTATCATGGATCCTCCATTATGTTTGTCCCCCCATCCCTCTTGCTACCTATCTCTGTATTTGTTTATAACCTGTAAAATTTCTAGCCTTTCTAACAAAAAGTTTCTCTGGCCTGAATTATTATCACTGTTTCCCTTTCACTTTCTTCCTGATAAAACGGCAATACTGCTGCAACCCATTGTGCAGATGTGCAACGGATGTTTGCCTGGTGAAAGAATGTTTTTGTGCAAAATGAATGGAGGCGGGGGGTTGTGAGGAATGTGTCAGCGCGATGGGTGCATAAATGCTTCAGGAGCACACATAACCATTACAAGCCCCGAGTCCTCCTGAGTAACTGAGTAAGAAACACGATGTCTCGGAACTGGTCAAGCACTGGTAGCATGAGGTAACTGTCAGCCATTCAGGGCACAGATCTCATATGGTTTGTAGGCTTTCACATAATTCTGAGTGTCTACAATGGCCCACCACATGTTGCCAGATTGTAATGAGTTGACACTACGGCATGTCCTTGTGGAACACAGGAAATCATTCATCTACTTTTGCACTAGACACCAGTTTCACTGTGGGGCCCACAGACACTGACTTGCCTTGGTATATAAGTCCAAGTTGATGCTATTCCAGGAGAGGAGGACTTCCTGCCATCCAAGATGACCTGGAGCAGAACATCAAGCAATGCTCTGAGGAAGGGTCACTCGACCCGAAATGTTAACTCTGATTTCTCTCCACAGATGCTGCAGACCTGCTGAGCTTTTCCAGCAATTTCTGTTTTTGTATCTAGCAATGCTCTGCTGAACCATGGGGCCATCCCTGCTGAACGAGCGAGAGGAGGTGGGAGTGAGCAGTGGTGGTAGGGAGACCAACACAGGCTCCACTGACCCTCTTGGCCAACCCTGCTCCATAAGATTCACCGCCCAACCTGTGCCCAAAAATTGCACATACACACGATGAGCCGAAAGCCATGTGACTGCAGAGGAAAACCTAACCCAACCCCAATCGAAGCAGTGTGTACTTTCAGACCAACTCCCACCCTAGACTCCACTGTGGAAGATTCCGGCCACCGATTATTTTGTTTGGCTCAATAGTCTGCACATTTCTGTCTCTTGACCCCATCAGTCACTTTTTTTTTGGTGGCTCATAGGTGAGTAATGACATAGAAAGACCTAAAGTACACAGTAAGATGGCAGGTGGTATATGCCACTTGAATGCGACACAGTGAAAAGACATCGCAACACTGACAATTAAGAGGGTTGAGGGTCATGGCAAGTCTACATGCTGTAACAAAGTAAGAAACAGAATGACTGACCAGTCTAATGATACAGCAAGGAGGTGATGCATCCTTAGAAATGGCTCATGGTGGGACCGTGTCCAAGAACACAAGTAGGACTTGGGACTAGCTGGCACTTGGCAGTATCTTTGCAGTCTCTGATCACAGAAATTGTAATGCTAAGAAATCAATGGGTTAGGCAAAAGATAAGAGAGACAGGAAAGTCTGTGAAAAAGAAATCAGACACGACAGTGAAGCGAGGATGATTACATTTCCCAAAACAAAGAAAATTGGCTTTTTTTAAATTTTAAAGCTGCCTTTAATCTTGGATCACTCCTGACATATTTCACCCCCAACTGCAAATTTGGGATCTAACTTAATAAATCTCAAACTTTGCCTAATTCCCACCAAAATGTGTCAGCTTTTTGAGTTCTCCATTTAATAATGAATTATTACACTGTCACATACACAAGGTTAGTCTCTCTCTTCGCTTCTATTTTGGATCCACCTTGACATCATTTGATGATTCAAGAAGAAATGAAAGTGAGACAAATCTGGTAACAGGGGTTTGGTTGGACCCATGTGCCAAAAAGCAATCACACTGTAACACCTGGAAAAACAGTGAAATTACGATAACATTTAGAGTCAGAGGAATGGTGAGGCAATAGCCTAGTGGCACTATCGCTCGACTGTTAATCCAGATGACATCGGGGACCCAGGCTCGAATCCCACCACGGCAGATGGTAGATATTGAATTCAATACAATATCTGGAATTAAAAATCTAATGATGACCATGAATCGATTGTTGGAAAAACCCATCTCGTCCATTAATATCCTTTACGGATGGAAACTGCTACATGACTCAGGACCCAGAGCAATGTGGTGGACTTTAAACTGCCCTCTGGGCAATTAGGAACAGGCAATAACTGCTGCCTGGTCAGTGATGCCCTCATCCCATTAGTGAATAAAGAAAATCAGCAGCATTTGGGATAAAACAGATCAGTATGTACTTGGGCACGTGGGAAGCCCCCCTTGGCATGGTGGCTCTGTTTTTAGCATTGCTACTTCACAGCATCTGCCACCTGGGTAGTGGGGTGGGTCTGTGTGGAGGTGAATGGTCTGCTCCCACACTACAGGTTCCTATCCGTTATAGGATCACTAAACTAGGAATTACTTGAAACAATCAAAAGCAGACATTTAGCACCCAATTAAATTCGATCTGAACCAAGCTGCTCTTGATCATCTCCTGAGTTATAACCAGAGTGTGTGGCCACAGTTCTTTTATGCAATTAGAACAGTATACAAAATAAGGAGATATTGCAAAACACGGGGGCAGAGTGACAGTATAAGCACCTGCTGATAGGTTTCAGCAAAAATGCATGGCAGCATAGGTCAGCAATAAACCCAGATTTTCACAACGTATAACATGAGTTACCTTCCAAAACAGGAATGAGGAAAGTGACTGAGTGGAAGGAATGTGCCTCTGGAACAGTGTTAAAACAGCTTTATATTTCTTTAAACAAATTACACAAATGAACACAAACCCCATCTAACAGATGACATCAGTTTTCTCAGACAGCAGAAAAATAGATTGTTCCTATTCTTTCATTTGTCCTATAAAAGCAGTTACCCTACTGGGATATATCATTGCTTGATGTGGAAAGGGCAAGACTCTATTTAAAAAAAAATTCCTGGCAAATTATAATGACAAGATCAGCCAACAAAATGAAAGTCTTGGTCTGACACTAGATCCCCCTGCAATATTTCAGTAGCTCAAGCAACTCAATGGAAATAATCTTCATCACAAAGGTCAAAACAAAGAGGGGAGAAATCTTGTCATTAATTGCAATGAACTTCAGGAAGCCTAGATACTGTACAAAGAAAAAAAGAAATTGGAAAAAGCAGACAGTAATCTAAATTCCAGTTAAGAACTCCAAGTTCAGCTTTTTGCTCCTCTTTCGTTGGGGTCGAGAGAAAAAGTCTACCCATTGCTCAAATGCATGTGTAAGGAACTCGGAGATAGAATAAGCATTTTAATTTTGAATGAAACAAGAACAGAAATTGTTGGAAAAGCTCAACAGCTCTGGCAGCATCTGTGGAGAGAAATCAGAGTTTACGCTTCAGGTCAAGTGACCCTTCGTCATAACTGATGGTAGCTAGGAAGATGTTGGTTTTTATGCGACTCACACCTATCATGTTATTCCAGTCATTTAGTTTGTCTTCAGTTGCACCTTATTTTTAATATTTTGTAATTATCCCTCTGACTCATTTAATTGGATTATAGGTCTACCCTTTGCTTGTTTTTCAGTTGTTGACACTTTCCTAACACTGTCTAACACCGCAGAGACCATTTGACACACCATTCACACCAGTTCCATTATCTTTTGATCTCTCTCCCCTCATTTCACCTGACAAAAGGGGCTGCATTCCAAAAGCTTATGATTTCAAATAAGTCTGTTGGACTATACAGCCTGGTGTTGTGAGACTTCTCACTTTGTCCACACCAGTCCAACATCAGCACCCCCACATCATGCCTATCTTCTGCCTATAAACCAATATTTCCCTACCTACCATCAGTTCCAAGGGTGACGACTCAAAACGTTAACTCTGATTTCTCTCCACAAATGTTGCCAGACCTGCTGAGCTTTTCCAGCGATTTCTGCTTTTGTTTCTAATTTACAGCATCTGTAGTTCTTTCAGTTTTTATTTGAATGAGACATCTATAGATCTGTTACTTTTTAACCATTGAATATTCTTCTGAAGGGAGTGGCACCCAGAGAAGTATGCAGGTCAACATTACCGTGAAGCAGACTAGAATAGTATCCCTGTACGAGAAGGGCAGATTAAAAATTAGTGGCATACAAACACGTAAACCCACAAAAATAGGCACCAGTTACAATGGTGAGACAGCACGTGCGCAAAATATTAATAAAACCAGAAGAACCACTTAAAGAAATCTTTTTAAAAAAATACAAGGACCAAGTATTCCTTTTTGTGGTTTTGACTTTGAATAATGATGGGGAAATTAAGCACTTGTAAGATAGGAGAGAGAGAGAGAGAGAGTGGTGGTGGTGGAGGGTTGTTTCTTGGACTGGAAGCCTGTGACCAGTAGTGTTCCGCAAGGATTGATACGAGGTCCACTTTTGTTTGTCATTTATTTAAATGATTTTGATGAGAATATAGGAGACATGGTTAATAAGTTTGTGGATGACACCAAAATTAGTGGTGCCATGGACAGAGAAGGTTATCCAAGATTACGAAGATTGTGATCAATTGGATCAATGGGCTGAGGAGTGGCAGATGGAGTTTAATTTATATAAATATGAGGTACTGTGTTTTGGACAATACAAACAACGATAGGACCTAGACAATTAATGGTAGGGCCCTAGGTAGTGCTGTAGAACAGAGAGATCGAGGGGTTCAGGTACACAATTCTTTAAAATTTGCATTACTGGTAGACAGAGTTATTAAGAAGGCGTTTAGCACGTTTTCCTTCATTGCTCAAACCTTTGAGTATCAGAGTTGGGACATCACATTGAGGTTATACAGGATGTTGGTGAGGCTTCTTCTGGAGTACTGTGTGTATCTCTGGTTACCCTGTTATAGGAACGATGTTATTAAACAGGGGAGGATTCAGAAAAGATTCACCAGAATGTTGCCGTGAGTGGAGGGTTTTAGATATAAAAATAGACTGGAAGGACTGGTATTTTTTTCAACTGGTGTGTAGATTGAACGGTGACCTTATTGAGTTTTAAGGTCATGAGGGTCTTTGTTAATGTGAATAGCAGGGGTAATTTCCCCAGGGAAGTGTGGGGGAGTTCAAAATTAGGGGCATATTTTTAAGGTGAGGGGAGAAAAATTTGAAAAAGGAGATACGGGGCTTTTTTTTTGTTACACAGAGTGGTTCATGTGTGAACTGAACTGCCAGAGGAAGTGGTAGGTTTGGGTACTGTTACAACTTTAAGACGACATTTGGATATGTACATGAATAGGAAAGGTTTGGAGGGATATGGACCTAGCGCAGGCTGGTAGGACTAGTTAGTTTGGGAACATGGTCAGTGTAGATTGGTCCAACCAAAGGGTCTATTTCCACGCTGTATGACTGTGTCTTTATGAGATACATTCAACAATAATTTGCCTCCCAACTGATTTCACAATCTATTCAGAAAGCTTGCTCAGTGTATCTAAGCAGCTGTCTTAAATAAGACAGGCTAAATATTATAAGCTATGCTTTAAACCCACCAGTGCTGCTGAAAATGTCAGAAATCAGTTAGTAAATGTAATATAGAGAAAAACCCGAAAGAACTGCAGATGCTGGAAATCAGACATAAAAATAGAAATTGCTGGAAAAAAACTCAGCAGGTCTGGCAGCATCTGTGAAGAGAAAGCAGAGGTAACGTTTTGGGTCCAGTGAAGTCCCTCGAAAAGTCACTGGACCCAAAACATTAACTGATTTCTCTCCACATACGCTGCCAGATCTGCTGAGTTTTTCCAGCACTTTCTATTTTTGTAGTAAATATAACATTCACTTCCATTATACCAGCTTCACTACTTTTAATTAAAAGCTGCACATGATGCATCTTAACTCAAGCATGCTATAAATTTTTTGCACTAACGTTTTAGTCTGTTCTTCTTTCCCCATCCCAACAAAAATAATCATGACTGCTGCTTTAATACCACTGGTTAAGAAATATTGATCAAATCAAGTCTTTGAAAACAGCTGTAAATAATACTCAAATATAAACTACTGCCTGGGCTGGTCATCACCGCTGAAAGTTACCTCTAGATGGAAACTGATCTTCTGCTGTATCAGAATACTATTTTAGTAATTCCACCAATAGGACTGAAATGCTTTACACTTGATTCGCTTTTTGCGAGGTTTAGATGAACTGATTGGGTGGAACATGAAGGGTGGGGAGGTGTTGGGAGAAGAAAAGCGAGAAGAATTGCACTTTTGTAACAGAAGTATCTAAACTCTCATCCATTAATTAAAAAGATAGTAAATCATTTATTCCATTCGGAGATCCACTTTGCATGATGTTCTGCTGTGTGCTGCATTCAAGCAAACTGTGCTATAAAAGTACATCCGAGTTACCTTAAAGGGAATGATGTGCATGACCAGCTGGAAGTGAACTAATCATGGTCTGGGAAGGCAGTAGGCCCGGAAACCAGGGGGGAAAAAAATTACATAAATGTATTTAGGTTTGGAATATCTGTCTAATGTTGCAAACCTAAATATG
>JAHRHZ010000111.1:36061573-36078845 GCA_024137785.1 Ginglymostoma cirratum
CATATTTAGGTTTGCAACATTAGACAGATATTCCAAACCTAAATACATTTATGTAATTTTTTTCCCCCCTGGTTTCCGGGCCTACTGCCTTCCCAGACCATGATTAGTTCACTTCCAGCTGGTCATGCACATCATTCCGTTTAAGGTAACTCAGATGTACTTTTATAGCACAGTTTGGAGCTGGAGGAGCACGGTAGGCCAGGCAGCATCAGAGCAGCAGGGAAGCGGATGTCAATTTTCTTGCTCCTCTGATGCTACCTGGCCTGCTGTACTCCTCCAGCTCCACACTGTTATCTCTGACTCCAGCATCAGCAGTTTTCACTATCTCAGACGTACTTTTAACTGTCAATGCTACATGCAAGCACTTAATTAGTTTATGAACTGATATTCATAACAGCTAAAGATCATTAATAAAACACTTATTTAGAAATTAAAATAATTAAACGTTAGAGCAAAGGTTCAAATATTGGTAAATATGGTATGTTTTGTTGCTGGATACTACCCTAATGGATACGCTGGAAAAGGATTATCCAATGAAATCAAACTTTGTATCCCTCAACATGCCAGGAGTCTGATATTAGACCATACAACTTAACTAACGTTTAACTATTGAATTTGTACAAGAAACTATATAGAATGCTCTCCACATTCTCGGACATTCAAGTGAGAACTAATACTCAGATTTTTTATTATGATACAGAGAAGCAATAAGTTACACAAATTTTTGATGGCACAAGTATTTAATAAACAGATAAAACCAATCCATAAAGGAGCACTACACCTTAATTAGGATTTTTTTTTTTTTTTTAAACAGTTTTGTGGAGGAAACAGATAATGACCTTTATTACATGATTATTATAAAAACTCTCATCAACAAGGGTCCAGCAATCCATTAGATCAAATTAACACTAGAAACAAGATAAATTGCCAACACACATGTTCAGTCCAGGGGCTTCAGGATAAAGAATTTCCAATCAATTAGGTTAATGCATATAATTATCAATAGGCATTTAGTCACACCTTGAAATGACTTACATTAATAAATATGTGAAACCCAACGTATTTCAGGATACTGTGGATACTTAGTTGAATATATTCAAGACAGTGGTCAATAGACTTTTGAATACTAAGGAAATTAGAGGATATTTAAACAGTGCAGGAAGGGGAAACTGAAGTAGATCAGCTATTTGCTGTGTATAATGCTTATGCAGTGTTTAACTTGATTAGCATGAAGTTTCTGATCTGTCATATAGTCAGCAGGCAATCAACATAGCTTGCTAAAACAAACCATAGCAAATTCAACTCAATTCTTTCCAGATAGATAGGAATGTCAGTTCAGTTTTCTGCAATTTCTATTGGTGAATTCTCCCTGGTGGAGAAAGTAGGATTTTGGTTCTAGCAAACTTGTGCTGAATCGATTATCTAGTTTATTTGAAAAAAAAACACCCATTAGAATCAAAACGAATCAAGTGTCATGAAACTTGTTACCAACTGATCAACATGCCCGTTTGACTCAGGTGATGGGCCGCTCTCTCAAAAGTTAGAATGTCACAGGCTCAACACAATTGTTGGGCATACAACCAAAGGTGACATTCCAGTGCCGTGTTGAATCAATAACCCACTGTTAGTGCTGCATTTTGAATGCAATGTTAAGTTAGTCTTTGTTTTGATATATATTTAAGACAAACCCCACAACGAAGAACACAGTTTCCTGATCAACACTACCAAGAACAGATCAAATTTATTGTTTTTTTGAGATGTTGCAATGTCCAACTTTACTGCTGCATTTTCTTTTACTGTAACAATGACTATTTCCAAAATAAATTAATTGTGTGAAGAACTTTAGAATTTCTTGAGGATGGGAATAAGCTGTTAATTAAATGCAGTCTTTGTTATTTGACAAAACTGAAGCTTACTTTAATCAAAATGGGAATTTCCCATATGTTTTATTTGCCAACATATTCACATTCAATGCCAATAATTCAAAGTTTAGAAAGTTTATTTTAAAAGGAAATACTTGGTTTATTGCTCTGCATCAAATAGTTTGCGTGACTGTGCTGTTTAAATGTTCTGGTGAATGTCATTTGACGCATGTATATTAATTCTTTATAAATTAAGAATTTGTTTGTCACCACCTATAAATATTTTTGGCAAACAAACTGAAAAATTGCTAAATGTATTCATAGTTTCTATGTTTTAAAATGTTAAAGTCTAATCCAGACATTACTCATCTGTATTAACATGTACTAAAATGAAAAGAAAACAGCAAGTGAGAAAATCTACATACATTTGTTCCTCCACTTCTTGTATCCCTCTCCTCCTTTCAATGTGTTACTTGGTTCCATGCAATTTTCTTGGGCCAGAAAAATGAAATAGTCGAGGCTACCAATTACTGATTTGCTGAGAGGAGGTGCAGAGAGAGCAGGTCATATTATAAAATTTGCAGGTATGAAGTAGCTCAAGTCATTTATCTGCATTTCAGACTCACTGTCTGACACGTCACTATCTCATGGCATTCAAATCAACAGCTTAAACTGGAACACACCACCCAATATGAATAAATACACAAGGTTGTGTGTGGCGTGTTCCCCTCACATGTAAACTTATCAAGAGTCCTGTACTTAATTACTGGGGCTACCCAAATTTTTTTGTAAAGTCAATTTGGAATGCTACAGTTTCACATTTCTTTTTTGAGGTGTGTGCACATTACAAAGCTGATGGCTTCTGAAGTTTTACCAGAATTCAAGACTAAAATCAATAATCGCAATAATTATCCCAACAGATTAAAAAAGGAACCATACACTTCGTTGGGACTATATAAATCTATATTCTTTTAAACTGATCTTTTCTTTTATTTCAACAAGCAATTACGTTTTACATCAGTTCTTGCTTCAGTGCAAGACTCGCAAATACAGGTCCTGCAGTTTCTAATGAATGTCCACTTATTTTAACTTTATAAAATCTTTGTATGCCTTTAAGGTCTTTGCTTTTCAAAAATTAGGTTAGACCCTGGTTAGGTCAATTTTATCAAATATTTTAGAAATTACTTAAATTCATTAAATATTGCATGCAATCAAAACAGACCAGAAACTAAAAAGAACAAAATATCAATCCCATAAGCGACAGGATCTACAAATTAACAACACTGGTAGTCAAAACTAACAATTCCAAGTAGCAAGAGCAAAATAAACAGGGTGCAGGTAGCTAGGCAGGATTTTTTTTGTTTGAAATCAATATCACAAAAAAGGTCTTCAGTGGCTCACAGAAGTCAGTTTGAAGATCTATTCCACTGTATTGATACCCAGGACTCCCTATGGCATCCCTTAAAAAAAGAAGAAATAAAATTACTATTTAATTACAGGTCAATATAACTTGCATGCTTTTAGCATCAGCATACTAATACTTTATCCAGGGTAGAATATCCAATTTTAGTTGTAAACAAGCATGCTTCTGTCTAGGTACTTCCAGCTTAAAACAAAACAGGCAATCTAACTACTTTCATAATAGCTAAAAATTGCCTTTTTAAAAGCTTTGCCTGTAAACTCAGTCCCCAGTGAAATATGCCAAATGTTGCTCTTTGGTAATAACACCAAATACGCATATGGGAAAGTCAGCTGGTAATGACGATCTTCTCTCAATGGTGGACAATTTAAGTGGACAGGGGAAGTGATATACCTATTAACAGATTAATGAGACGAACTACAAACTAGTATTAACTTCCTCATTAGCAGGGCGTCTGCAAGTGTATTTCTAGCCTCACCAAAAATGCTCTCAAAATGATCCACAGCCAACATGGATGTTGGTTCGGAAAATAAATAGTACAAAATATTAATTTGTCACTACCTTCTCCATTTACTTTAGTAATTTGCAGTACTGCTTGCCTAAAATCCAAGAACAAATTTGCACTGACATTGTGCAGGACTTACAAGTTTTTGGTTCTGTATTGCTACAAACGAAGTTTGTCCATAGGTAAAGATCCTCTCACAAATGTCCTACAGATGCACTATTTTTTTCTAGCAATTCAGCAGTGAGATAGTACATTTAATTACCACAGAAATAATATCATAATTGCACAGACGTTAAGTACATTATCCCTCGTAGCTGTTACTCAAGCTGGGAACAAAGGAAAATCTGAAACCTTTGCCTCACTTCCATTAGCAGATTAGTGTTGAGGATCACAAGATAAATTTCAGCACCAAATTTACCTTTGTTCACAGATCATCTTCAGATGAAGTCTACTCTTCAGCCAACTGACCTCATCCTCCCGAAGTACTAATCCTATTGTCTTCCCCTTAGAGAATATAACCACTGCTTAAATTAATCCAATATCCTGACCTCTAGCACTCTTCCTAGGAAATCATTGATCAATCTGTTTGAATGCTTCCTGGCACTCGTCCTAAACGTGCACATGTAAGCAATGCTATCCTCCACCAGGCTCTTCCTTGGTATGTTTCAAGTATTGAAGTAAGCACATGATTTGAGGTTAAAACTTAAAATGTTTCAGATGAAATCTTTCTAAGACAACATTGGTCAACATAAAAAAAATTCAGTAACCTTAAGCAAACTCCCGTACCTTGAAACCAAATATCAGTGATGGACTTTTTCACTCCAACTTCAGCAGCTCGACATCAAAGATAAGGGTGGCATTGGGTGGGATGACTCCAGGATGACCTGTTTCACCATATGCCACATCAGGGGTACAGGTCAGTTTCGCCCTTTGTCCCAAACTCATCTGTAATTTTAATAAAAAGATAATTAATGCATGGAATTATAGCCAAGTAAAAATTCCTTCAACTTGTTTAGATGCTAACAAAAAAGATAGCAAAAATTGATTTCATTGTACACCTTATGCAGAAATAGGTACAACTGAGATTTATTCAGTTCATAAATTCCCTACTGTGCGGAAATAGGCTATTCAGCCCATCAGTGGATTGGCTGTGCTGAATTTCCCCATAGTGTCCAGGGGTTGTGCAGGCTAGGTGGGTTAGCTGTGGAAAATACAGGGTGAGTCTGGGTTGGATACTCTTTGAATGGTGCAGACTCAAATGGGTTGAATGGTCTCTACCTGCACTGTAGGGATTATGTGATTCTATGGTTCTTTTAAATTTGATGTTTACATTTAAAGATTTTTTTGTAATGTGCTGGCATCATTGAGGCTATGTAAACTTTGACTGTTATAAACAAGCTCCATAATTGATTTTTTTCATTAGTTTCTTTTTATTGAAATTATTGTATTGTACAGAGGTATATTAAAAGTTACCAGCTGCAGCTACCAGCATCTTTTTAAAATGTACGTTTTTTGTTTAAAGAAAGCTCACTGGATCATCACACAATAAATACCTGTGCTACACCTTCTTCCCAACCTTTAATTACTTCCTGTTTGCCAAACTTGAACTTGAAAGGCTTGTTTCTGTCTCTGGAAGAATCAAACTTCTTTCCATTCTGCAGCATTCCTGCAAAAACCACAAAATTCTCTTTGAAGCCATGTTAGACAGAAAAACAAAACATAATTCAAGACATATTTTCTGTGAATAGATTTTCAAACTGAGGCATTATAAAATGCTGTACAATTGCTGAAACCAATTTCTTTTTTTCACCTGAGCTTGCGTTACACAGGCATTGATACAGCAAACTCTGGAATGGAGCCTGAAAGAATTACCTACAAATACATTATCACACATTCCTGGGTCAGATTATTTTTCTTTAAAGTCAATATTACTTCGAACCGTTATCCTATACATCTGGTTCAAAGCTTCCAGCCCAAATATGATTTTTCAAAACAGTATGTATGAGATTCTGAAAGATTCAAGCTCATGTGTCATAAAAGGATGGCCTTAAATTTGCCATACGGGCACAAATTAAGAGCCACTAAACTATTCTTTTTAAACAATTAGGACAAGATGGCATACACTTATTCAAAGAGAAGAAAAATTAAGAAAAATGTTTACTCAAAAAAAAAGGTGTGAAATGTTTGAAACAAATAGCAGTTTTGTAAAGAGTGTTAATGACACCCGTAAGAATTGGAAGAGTTAGATGCTAGGTTTGCTGATTTGACAATTACATGGCACGCATGAAAACATCCTAATCTTGCACCTGGTTTTATTTAACTAGACCTAGGAATTGACAAAGGCTAACTTGATCTGAACATTGCTGACAGTATATCATGCAAAATCTTGAATAGGCACAACATTGCAACTTTTGGTTGTGAGAAGAATACATACCTCAGTTGTCCTGGAAGAATAAAGGTGGCCAAAAAAAGTTCACACTGCTGCTGTGCAGTAGCAACTAGAGCAGTGTTTAGCACTAACACAACGCTACCATCTGGCCAAAAAGATGTTTAACATAGTACACAATTGGGTAACGTTGTATATAAATTTCAGCACTAGTGTGATGCCAGATATGTAGGCCATATATTCCAATGACTGGCAGATCATATTAAACAGTACATTTCTCCATTTGTTTGCACAAGGCAGACCACTGACCATACTCAGCCACCCTGTGCATGCAAAACTCAGAAGGTGGTTTGCAACATTAGATGAGTGAGAGAGATTGGGCAGCACTAACTGAACAATTCCATGTTCTCCAAGAATTACACTGACAAGCAATTTAAGATATCAGTCAGACTCGCAATATGGCTTATTTACATTTGACAAAAACTATATGCATTCCTATACAGGAATATGCCCTCTGTAGGCAAATGGAATATCCAGGCACTGCACCTTTTCAATTAACCATAGGCTATGTTAGATAGCGATAGAGAGTGCATGTGTAGCATATGGGTTATTTCTAGTGCAAACCCCATGTCTCATTTCTCTTCCAAAGCTGCTTTACCTTTTTAAAAATTGACTAAAAGTTCTGGGTAACTGTTTTCTGGTGAATTTCCATGGCATCTGCTTGACCAGTCCACACTGCAGCCAATTGGCACCTCATTTTTCATTCTGTATAAATTGTTGTTCCCTTTGAAAGCTTGTATTCTTGTCCCCATCCTGATGAATCCAAGGCAAAAAGCTTTGACAGCTTTTTTTGTCGCCAGCAATAGTGAAATAGCTGCGGTCACAAATCATTGTTGTTATGTCAAAGAAAGAATGCTAATCCCCTATAATTTAAATGAAAATATTAATCCAATCATTTTAAGCAGGTTAACGGCCTCACCAGAATAGCTGAAAAAGAGTTGTTTCAGACAAATGATAAATTACTTCATGTTTCTCTCCGTAATTCTAGCTGAACTGCCAACTTGGACTGTTGCTGCCTTTTTGGCAAAATATTAAAATTTCTACATGTTGGTAACAGCTAAACAAAATACAGACCGTTACAGCTTTTATAAGCATGGAAGAGGCTCATTCCTGTAAGAAAACACAGAACTGCGGATGCTGTAAATCAAGAACCAGAACAGAAGTTGCTGGAAAAGCTCAGCAGGACTGGCAGCATCTGTGAAGGAACAATTAGAGTTAATTTTTCAGGTCTGGTGACCCTTCCTCAGAACTCGGATCACTGGACCTAAAAACGTTAACTCTGATTTTTTTTTTTCTGCTGAGTTTTCCAGCAACTTCTGTTTTCATTCCTGTAATATGTACATTTAGAATGCCAGCACCACTGAATAAAACTCAAAGGGCATCCAAAACACACTTTTTGGAGCGGTCGTACAGAAATATAATTGTGTAATTAGCGATTTATGTTAGTACGATGCAAATATTTTCAAAGCACATTAAAATGTCAATTATTTCCCCATCTATAAGGGGAGACATTTTATCAGTTCTGTACACGCAGAATACAATTGCAGGATACTGAAACTTCACCCAAACAAAACCATCAACATTCACAAACAAGTCTTAATTGCAATAACATTCTACCAGCAAGCTGCTTTTGTATCATCATTCGAACTAGCATAACTGTGCCAAAAAGTTCTCTTTCAAACCCAAACTAGAGGAAGAACATTTGATAAGTAATACATTTAGTATGATTATCAACATTTCTTAGGCATCGCACAAAAACATATCATTGAGGAACCAGTAATTGCCAACTTATTTCAACAGAATTCACTATAAAATCTAGGTTATAAGCTTTGCCTTCGGTTGTTTGACAGTGTGCTTTGAATGCCAATCAAAGCAATACAGTGGCACCATAAATTCAGAGAAAATAAACACCACAAAGAATCCTGTTTTTCTTGGGGGGGGGGGGTGGGGAAAACACAATGCACTCTAAGTACGTTTTAGGAACATGTCTTTCAATACCCATTTTATGTTGCCAATCATTTGGATCAGGCGAT
Organism: Ginglymostoma cirratum; assembly: GCA_024137785.1. Lineage (NCBI taxonomy): Eukaryota > Metazoa > Chordata > Chondrichthyes > Orectolobiformes > Ginglymostomatidae > Ginglymostoma > Ginglymostoma cirratum. The sequence continues at coordinate 36,069,840 of JAHRHZ010000111.1, forward strand.
CAAAGCATTTTCACAGCTGCATCAAGAATGGAAATATACCAGGAAGCATTTTGAATTTACTTTTGTTGGTATATAATTTATTAGCATTGCCATTTAATGTTACAGACTTGATCTGTTGACAATTTTTTTTTGTTAGAATAGAATCCCTACAGCGTGGAAACAGGCCCTTTGGCCCAACAAGTCCACACAGACCCTCACAGAATCCCACCTAGACCCACCCCCCCATAATCTACACATCCCTGAACACTACAAGCAATTTAGCATAGCCAATTCACATCTGCAGACCTTTTGACTGTGGGAGGAAACCAGAGCACCCGGAAGAAACCCACGCAGATACAGGGAGAATGTGCAAACTCCACACAGACAGTTGCCCAAGGGTGGGATTGAACCCAAGTCCCTGGTGCTGTAAGGCAGCAGTGCTAACCACTGAGCCACCACGCCACCCCTTAGCTTAATACATTTCACTGAGATGGTAACAAAGACAGACAAAATATCATCTGCAAATCAAACATTTTTGTAGCCTGCAACCATTAGTTCTTGACTATGCAAATACACTGTAAAACTATTTTGCTAGATAAATGTGCTAATAGATCTTAGGAACAAGAATAGGCCATTCAGCCCTTTAAGCAACTGCCACCATTGCAATCACGGCTAATCACCTCTCTCAACGTCATAGTCCCACGTTATCCCTAGATCTTGAGGTCATTAATGATGAGGAAGTTGTCCATCTTCTGCCTTGAATTTAACAATGACTGAGCCTTGCACTTATCCAAATTATATTCCAAACTCTCACCTACTCATTCAGCCTCTGAAGCTTCTTTACATACTTCTCATTATGCATATTCCCATCACATTATCTGTAAGATTTGAATTATTACAATTGGCCTCACATGCAAATCATTGGTATAGATTGTGAACAGCTAGGGCTCAAGCATTGACCCTTCTGGTATCCCACTGGTCATCGTCTACTAACTGGAGAACGACCCATTAATTTCTACTCTGCTTTCTGCCTGTTAGCCAATTCTGAGTTGACAAGAGTCTCTTACCCCAAACTGATGCACTTGAATTTTCTTTATTAACCTTTCAGAAAACCAAATATATCACATCCACTGGTTCCCCCTTAGGTGATACTGCTAGTAATATCCAAGAAAAAAAAAGGAAAAAACACACACAGGCTTGCCAAACATGATTCCTGCTTCATAAGTTCATGACGACTTTCTCCATTCAAAAGTAGTTTTAACTATCCAGCAATAATATTTATAATAGCCTGTTATCTAGTGCTAGAACCTAACAGGCCACGGTTCCCTGTTTTCTCTTTCCCCATCCCCCTTCTTAAACAGCAGGGTTACATTTGCAACATCCCAAACTGCAGTCTCCCTTGCAGAACAGACAATGCTGGAATAGGTGTTGAAAGATTCGTCCAAAACACTGCTAAATTGGGAATATATAATTTGCCAAGTGCTTTCAAAATCATGTAAAAATGTACGTTTAGATTAAGAAGTTTTGTCTAGAAAAAACTCCACTACAATATGCTGAATGCCACTGCTGAGCAGGCAGATGTGAGCGCAAGTATATTTTTCCAATTGTTCATTACACCTCTTGATAAGAATTGGAGTTGCCATCGTAAGCTAGGGGTCTGTGAATTTCTAATACAGACCTTTACATACAGCACTGTTGCATGAGCACATGACATTAACCAGTGGCAACATGTGGAAGGGTGTAGGTAGCTCCTACCAACCTCCTTTTCTGATTGTACCTATAGGACCTATATAGTCTGAAGTGGAAAATGACAACTACTAACCAGTCTAATGAGAAGATGCTTTCATCTTCAACAAGATGTGGTCTATTGCGTGATAACAATCAGGTTCAATTTACATTATAATAGACAATGAGGAGACCTACTAGGCCAGGTTTATGCTCTTGGAGATCGCAAAATGTTCTACCTTGCCCACCCAAGGACTTCTGACATCAGGTTGGGTGGAGCATAATGTAGACCTCAGACCCATCTGAACCACGTACAACATTATGGTGCAACTTCTGTCACTTTAGATTTTTGAAAATACGTTTGGAGAATGAATGAATCAAAACCAAAAGACCTGTGGATGCTGTAAATCAGAAACACAAATGGAAATTGCTATAAAAGCTCAGGACAGTTCTGAGGACGGGTGACTTGACCTGAAACATTAACTCCGATTTCTCTCCACGGATGTTGACAGACCTGTTCTGCTTTTCCAGCAATTTGTTTTTTTGGGGTTGAAGAACAACTTGGTTTTGTAGATTTATCTTCATAGATAAAAATAGGAAGGATATGAAAACAAGGTGGTGAAGAAAGTTTATCCATGATTGCAGCGATGAGAAACTTCAATTATGAAAATAGATTGGAGCAACTGAAACTATTCATCTTGGGTTAAACAGATGATTAAAAGGAGATTTGATTGATATGTTCATAATCATGAAGGACTGGGAGAGTACATAGAACAAGTAAACACTCCTGTTGATAGAAGGGTTGATAACCAGCGGACACAGATTTGCAGCGACTGGCAAAAAAGCAAAGAAAGAAAACATTTCCTCCTCAGAATGGTTACTATCTGGATGGGACCACTCGAGTCTTGAGGCAACAATTAAATAATGTATGGATATATGAATGAACAGTAGGAGGCACTCAGACCCCTGCATCTGTTCTGCCAGTTTGCACAATCACGGCTGAATTAAATCGTGGCCTCAAAATTCAACATTCTGATCTACCTCTCAACAGCTTTTGGGAAATAATCTACCTACCTGTGCCTTATAAAACATTCAATGATTCTACCTTCAATAATCTCGGAGGCAGAGATTGTTTCACAAAAAAAGCTCATCTGATTTTTAAATGGGCAACCTCACTTTAAAACTTCCATCAGAAAGGAAAAGATAAAATTGAACAGAATAAATTTTAGTAAAATATTTGTAAACGATTTCAGTATTGCTTATTGTCGTTGCAGCAGCAATAGCATTTTGGAAATGGTCAAGCCACAAAAATAACTATTTTTCTCCTGAAGGCCATTTCTGGTCACAATTCCAGTACCTACAAAGAGATGCTTCGGTACACAGTATTGTGTCATATCACCATCTCAGTACATGTCAGCAGCTTTCATTTGAAAATTTGTTTTATTAGGTACAAATAGGAAGATGCAGGAGTGTTTATATAAGAAATATAAATTTCAAACATTATCCTGGGCGCGCCTGAACGTCCTTCTTTCCATTGTGGAAGAAATGGGATTGGCAGAGGAGGCGGCAGAATGGTCCGATCTGGAGAAGGGAATGAAGTTCAGGAGTGGGGGAAGGAGGGAAATCGAGTGGTAGGGAGAGAGACAGGGGCGTTGGGTCAGCAACTACTGGGGATGATGGAGGCTGAGGAAGGTGTTGCTGTGGGTGTGTGAACTAAATTTGAGTAGTATCAGTTGAAAGTCACTCTACAGTTACACTGTATTTAATAATGTGATATTTTACTAAGGCATTTCAGCAGAACCCTCTGAATTAGACTCCAAAATGTAGCACAAAGAAGAAAACTATTCAGCCTATAGTGCCTGCACCGGTCAACATCTGACTACAGTAATACCATTTTCCATAATTCTCCAGTTTAAAATCGATACTTTTGCATCTAAGCAAAGGGGAAATCGCTCAGCATAATCTCCAATATCCCAGCTGATTCCCTTGGAGTCAAAAAATAAAAGTGACTGGTCTGCATCTGCTTACTCATCAGCTACTCGTTGTTAATTTGAGGAAGCAACTCACATTTCAAAGTCAACGTGTCATCATATTCCATGTATAAAAATAGCAAGGCTGGTACAGGTGGGAAATTAAAGGTTTGAGCTAGAAAGCGACCAAGACTCGACATGTCAAGGTGTACATCACATCCTCCCATCTGTCTTTGGCTGGAGTAAGTGGCATATCTGAAGAAGATTATTTGTAAAACTGATTTAGCAAAATAAAAAAAAAGAAAATCTTTGATGGCAGTAGTACAATCAAACACAACAGTCACAGGATTCTATGCAAGACTTTTGATAGATTTTTTAAAATTATGATTTCTTCTGTTTATTTTGTTATAATATCAGTTTTCAAATTATGAATCAAAACATCAGTTGTGATAAAGCAGAAGTTATTCAAATCCAAGGTTTCTTTCTTTTGACAGAACCGTTATTTGACCTTACCACATTTCTATAGTAAACAGCATAGAAAGTGTTGGTGATCTACATTGGACACTATCCAGTCAAACATAAGCAGTGTTAATTTACAATGGCATTGCAAGGATTGCAGAATGTCAAATAAACTGACATCAGGCTCCCTGTACTATTCTTTTTCCATATATTCATTTCACTTGTTTGTTTTTGAAGATACGACACGGCTGCGTGATAACGACGACAGATAAGTACAGAATCAATGATTAGACCAAGTCTCTTCAGTGAAGTAACTGAGCAAGCAGGATTCCTCACAGAAAATACATCCCACAGTTCCAGAGATCCTGGAGATGACAGCCAACCCTCCTCACGCCACAGAAGAGAGAGTTAAATCTCTGGGGCTGTAGTTTTGCAAAAAATCTACACTGAAAGATTGAGTTTGCTTACTGTTGCACTCCCAATTAACTTTAAACCTTTTCCTCAAAGTGTCCCAGAACAGAGAGAGAGAGAAAGGGAAACAAATATCAGAGAGCGAGGAGGATGGAATTTTCCTGCCACTCGCGTGTGTATTAGGCAACAAAACAGCAAACAGCAAGAAGTGGTAATTGCAAGGACAGGCATCATTGAAGTGGCTGCTAGAAGCATGTCATGTTGGAACAATGTGGATAATTCAAGTTTGTCATAACCTCATCACTTCCACTTGAACAAGTACAATACATAGTTATTGGTTAATTTTCACATCACGTGAATCTTACAGAATAAAAAGGTTGACATATCATGATTTTTTAGGAAAACAAGGAAAGTGACTGCTCTGCATCTGTTCACCTGTCATTCTCTTCAACTTAAGGAGCCACAATTTGAGCAGGTACCAACATCTCCAATAGTAAACATGATGCCACCTTGGATAAGTGGGAAGTCACAATTCTCTCTGGATTGGTGTGTCATGTCGAGCTCTAGGAAATTGTGAATTGATACGTATAATTTTTTGGCACAGACTAAAATCCGGATATTGGAGAGGTGCGGTATTCTTTTATTGAACACAAAGTCAGAGTCATACGGCACGGAAACAAACCCTTCGGTCCAACCAGTCTCTGCCGACCATAATCCCCATTTAAACTAATCCCACCTGTCTGTGTTTGGCCCATATCTCTCCAAACCTTTGTTAATCATGCACTACTCCAAATGTCTTTTAAACATTATAACTGTACCGACATCCACCACTTCCTCCAGCAGTTCATTCCACAGGCGAACCACTCTGCGTAAAGAAAAAAAAAATTGCCCATGTCTTTTTTTCAAAACTTTCTCCTCTAACCTTAAAAAATTATGCTCGTTAGTCTTTGTGGGGTTGAACAGATTCTGTCCGGGAATGACAGACTTTTGCTTTCCCCTGCCATAACTCCATACGGACTTTGTTGCAGGAGATGTATAGCTACACGAGAACAAATCACTACATTCCAAAAAGTACAACTGGTTATAAAGCACTTTAACATCAACAAGGCCATGGTCATGTGCCCCATAGACGCAAACCTCTGCTTTCTTTTCGGTCCTGGTGAAGCAGCAGCATACTCTAAAGTTGTTAAATGCTCAGCAGGTCTGGCACCATCAGAGGAGGGGGAACCGGTTCTTGCTTTACATCAATAACCTTTCAGATGTGATCTCTTTCGGCCAAGAATTTGCAGCATTACGTGTTTTTAATTTCAAATACCTAGCATCTGCAGCATTTGCACGTGTCACGAACTACTGAACCTGTTGTTGCCTTGGCAATAGCATTGAATCCTTTATTTTCACCACTAAACAGAACAGCTTCACCATTATTGGTCAGTTTTTAGAAGATGGCATCAGCATAAATGGCTTCAGAAAGGTGTGACCTTCCTGATAAATTTAGGTTATTGTGCTACCAGCCTGTGAGCATGCTGTTGAAGACTGAAACAGTCAAACTGCCCGTAACAGTGCTGCTCCATTCTGTCAATATCTTATGTGATGCTCCTGACACAAAATGACTTCCCTCTTAAGATTGATAAGTAGCACAGGCACAATCTATTTGAAACTCTCAAAACCACAAACTGTTAAGTTGTGCTGTGTAAGCAAGTTATGGACACATCCTTGGTCTCCTGTGCTGCTGGTCATGTGACCACCTAATAGACTTTGGGATATTACCATACCCAGCTTTGAAAGCAGCAGCACACAGTCCTTTCCCCAGCACCCCAGAACAAAAAAAGGGACAGAAAATACATTGTTGCAAAACCCTTTTGTATTGAAAACAAGAAATGCAAAAATTTACCAGTTTTGAAAACAAAAAAATTCTGTATAACACAGGTTTGACAAATTCTTCCAGGTCTCCTGATGGCATAACCTTCCAGAGATCTCGACTGCACAAAGTAGCTGCTCCCAACATACATTCGTATTGGTCTCTTGCATGTTGTTATGTATTGGTTGTTCCGGTACTCTTCTGCATCATTTTCTGAGCATGACTGTGTTCTACGCACAATTGGAGAGCTGTACTACTCCTGGAGTTGTTTGTTCTTCCTCATGGTTGCTCTATTAGATGTCATAGCTTTGTACGATCGATCATAGCTCATGGACCACTTTGGATATAATCGGCGGATAACCAGCTTTCATGAGAAGAACATACGACACTACCGCCCCAACGTCCACAGAGATTCGGTGGTTTAGCACATGAACAACAGTATGTACCATCTTAAACCTCCTTAATCTTTTGAGAGGTTTGTCCTGTGTTTCTGAAAACAGATGTTCGCTTAGCAGGGTTGTCTTAATTTGCCTTCCAAATATGATCTCTGCTGGTGGTAGTAAGCCTATATCCAGAGCAGTAGCTTGAGTGTAGCAAAGCAACATGGCGATCTTGTTCTGTCGCCCTGCACTTTAATGGTGCAAACCATTAACTCAGCAAGACCAGTGGATCTGGGATTCTGATGAAGCTTTTTTTTAAATTTCAAAATATACTTTATTCATAAAAATTCCTTGCATACATAGTTACTACAGCAGTTCCATTCTGTACAGTAGCATATGAAGCTATCAGATGGCTCATTCCCTATTTGGCACACTTGTACCTAAAGGGGTCTGCCCTTAGTGTACAGTGGCCCCATTGTCAGACACTCTTTTCAGATGTAATGAAAAGACTGAATAATAGAATTGTCATGATACAGAATTAGCCAATCAGCCTATCGTGTCTGCACAGGCTCTCTGGACATTTCAACTTATCTCCTGCCTTTCCCTCCAATCCTGCACAATATTTAAATGTAAACAATGTCCTCTTGAATGCCTCTAATGACCTTACCTTCACCACACTTCCACACTGTGCGAGTCCATACCTCAACTACTCATTATATTAAGCCATTTGCATTTGTTGCATCTGTCTCTGGCATACTTGAAGTGTCCCTTAACTATCAGGGAATTGGTAATTTGGATAATGCAGTTGTGAACCAGGAGACTATTGCTGCCATGTATGGTAAATAAATTGGTCGTTATTTTGGAATAAAAGAATGTGGAATCTCACAAGGTCCGCTGCTGTGGTTGATGACTCTGGCACACTTCACACATCTCATTTTGGTCTCAATACTTTTGTTGATTCTTGGCCAATAAGCAGTACCCCCTGCCAGGTGTCTTGTTTGCTGCATGTCCACACAACCCCAATAGGACCTGGTGAACAGCTTAATGCATGAGTACTTGTTTCACCTCAAAAATTATTCCGAGATTCCTAGTTAATTTCTTTACAGCCAAAAGCACTAAAAGTGTCTAACGTCATGTATGGCATCAGGCCACCCTTCTATGATAAATTATTCATAGTGCCTTCAGTTGTGAATCATTAGCTGTTGCATCCTTAAGTTGGTTGAGTTTGTGTTGACCAAAGTTCATCAAATCTACCCTGTCTTCCTCCTCAATGTTCATACTGTCTACTTGGTATGTAGAGTGGAATTTCTCAATTCTTATTTGGATAACCTGCTCAGCTTATCCGAGGAATCCACATCAGTACCAGTTTTGTATCAGATGACAAAATAATATCCTGTACCTTGATGGGGAGTTGTTATAGGCTAGCTGTTGCATTTGTTTGCACCAAATCATTTCTAATGGTTTCCACAGTGAATCACTTACTGATCAGGTATGTACAGAACCTTGTGATACAGAGCACCGAAGCAAATTTTCCACACTGTCTTAGAATAATTGGACTGCATTTAAGGTAGTTAATTTATGGAATTCTTTACAGCAGAGGGCTGTGGAATCAGGTCATTAAGTATATTCAGGATTGAGATTGGCAGATTTTTAATCAGTAAAGGAAACGAGCGTTATGGTGAAAAGGCAAGAAGTGGAGTTGATCATCAGATCGGCCATGATCTTATTGAATGATGTAGCAGACTTGATGGGCTGAATGGGCTATTCCTACTCTTAGGTATATGGTGACTCTTCTCTAGTGCAGTCTGAGCGTAGGTCCTAGATTGAGTGCACATACCAATCACAGCAGGACTGGCCAAGAATATTTGCATACACAGTCTGTCCAGCAGGAATTCTCCTGCCTGAACCACAAAACTAGCATCCGAGTTCAATGGTAACTGGGAAGGCAAATGGAATGTTGGCCTTTATTTCAAAGCAAATGGAGTATAAACAGCATTCCTGAATCCCTTTGTGCTACATCTTTCTGCAGTCTTCTTCCATTTAAATTATGCTCAGCTACTCTGTTCTTCCTGCCAAAGGCCATAATGTCACATTTTCCCATATTGTACTCCACCTGCCAGGTTTTTGCCCACTCACTTAACCCGTTTGTATCCTTCTGCAAGGTCAAGCAGCATCATGGGAGCAGGAAAACTTGACGTTTCGGGCCTAAACCCTTCATCAGAAA
>JAHRHZ010000111.1:36079245-36112793 GCA_024137785.1 Ginglymostoma cirratum
TAAACCCTTCATCAGAAATTTTCTGATGAAGGGTTTAGGCCCGAAACGTCAAGTTTTCCTGCTCCCATGATGCTGCTTGACCTGCTGTGTTCATCCAGCCCCATGCTTGTTATTTCGGATTCTCCAGCATCTGCAGTACCTTTTATCTCTGTATCCCTCTGCAGATCCTTCGTGTCATCCTCAACACTTGCCTTCCCGCTAATTTGTGTGTCATCCACAAACTTGGCTATAGTAAATGCACTCGCCTCTTCCAAATAACATATCTACTTACTACAGGTTGCCATCCTGAAAATGTCCAACTTAGCCTAAGTGGGTATAAGGAGTTAGTGGCATAGTGAACTAGTAATATTCAGGGGACATGGCTACCCACTACAGCAGAAAGTGAAACTTGCAGTCAATGAAAATCTGGAATAAACAAGGTGAAATGGTGAAATGTAACCTCCTATTTATCTGAAAAAAAGCAACAACCTGGTTTACTGACATCTTTCAGGGAAGGAAATTCTTAACTAGGCTGGCCTACATCTGACTCCAGTCCAAAGCAGTATGGTTGACTCTTAACTGCCCTCTGATTACTTAGGGATGGGCAATAAATGCTAGCTCATCTAGTAATACCACAACCTATGAACGAATAAAAGAAATTGTCTTCTATTACTAATATGTGGGCCTGCAAAAACATGTTGCTTTGCTGAACCTAAATTGATGTACATTGTTCTACATGCTGGCATACCCCTTGAACAAGAGCAACATACTCTGTTCTTCCAAAGTTTGTACCGAATTGGAGAGAAAGATTTTGTTGGCACTTGGCAGATTTGAAATATTTGACTCTGGCCCACAAAGCAAATAAGAAGCCCCAAGGAGGGGAAGAGACAAGAAATCCCAGACTTGGGCATATAGGGAGCGAGGGGAAACACAGATACTGAGCAGCCTGGTGCAGTTCTCCAAGGCTCAGGATTGGTTGGGAATGGATTGTAAGAGACACAGAGCCACAGTAACAGATAGAAAGACAGGGATGAATGAGTCCACAGAATCTTCCTAGACAGACTTCTCATTGACTCCCTCTGAAGGGGGTCCTTACAATGGGAAGGAAGAGAGTCTTCCAACAGACACTCCAATTGGACAGCAGGCCTGTTGTGTCTCTTTCTGTTACAACAGTATCTACATTAGGTATTGGATCCTTTGGCTGGGTAAGATGGGTGTTTGATCTTGCAATTTAAGTCAGAAGTCCATTCACTGGTTAGACATTCTTTGTGAAGCAGGGTCATGATCATCAAAACCAGGCCTAAACCAGCAAATGAACAGTAATATAGCTTTTGTAAGGAGGTGACAAACAGACTCAACTCCAGAGGGGATGTGACGTGGCCAAAAAGCCAAAGGATTACAGGTTGGCTCCACGTTAGCTTATTAGAGCGCTCGAGACTCTCTTCTCTATAGGAGGAGAGGGTCACTGTCAACAGAGAGAAACAAGAGGGCATCTCCTGACTGAAGTGTCCTCTGTAGATTTTAGACTGGTTAAAACAAAACACAGACATAGTTACAGAGGCAAACCCCTCCCCAAGAATTGGTACCATACCACTGCTGGGCCGGTAGGCACCATCCCACCTGCCAAAGACATTCTGCATGAAAATACAGGAGAAACAGAAGCAAGCCAACAGACCAGAACACTGACAGAAGCATGAAAGTACTAGTAAATCACAGGTTGAAGCTTCAGTCACTCAATAACTGCAAATACTTGTTTCACAAACAGGTTCTCCATGGTTCAATTGCCTGTTTGAGTTGGGCAGCAAAAAGGTATTTCACGAGTAAAATAACTTGGTGCATTTTCAATGTAGTCAAGCATTTGTGTAATGTAAAGCAGAAGTGGATTGCTAAGAACGTGGTTGAAACCTGAAGGGTAATTACATGACATTATTTGTTAAAATGTGTAAGTGACAGCCCACACCCTTGTGCAAATTATTAATGATTTATGTATTTGCCATATTATTTGGTTTCAAAGTAAGAGCACGGCCAACGGCACTCACTTAACGTACGAATTCTGTCAAAACTTCAGATGAGGACAGATGTACGTTTAAACATGAAACTCCAGAAATGTTTCTGTACGAGACCCACAATTCCACTATTAGCTTTGTGTAAACAGCATCTTACTGTCTGCTTCATCACCAAAATTTTTGTATAATGTTAGGTAACTAAGCAAAGAAAGTTAAATCTTCTCCATTTCAGTCAAAATACTCTTTTTAATATGTGATTAGATGGGTTAATTGCCAGTTGGCACTGAAAATTAACTTTTAAAGTGTGAAGTCTTTTCTCCTTCAGGTTCAGAATTGCTTTTAGGAGATTTGAATACTTGAAGAGAAATTGTTGGACTAAGTGCCCATTTTTAAAAACAAGTGACATAAAGAATACACGCTTACCTTTTAAAGAAAGGAGATTTTCTTTTCTCCCCACCGCAGTCTTATACTAAGTAGGAGAAAGACCATGGAAAAATGAACCTCTACTTGAAAATTGTTGTCAGGTCTTGCAAGCCAAATTGGTTGAAAGACCCATTTGTGCAAGGTAACAACTGTTTGTACGCAACACATTACTGATAATAAGCAAACACTTCGCAGAATTTGTTTTCCTTCTATACTTCTTACTTGCCATATCAGTATTTATCAAACAGTAAGAAATCACTTCAGGGGATCACACAGTAAGGGAAATTATGGAAGTGAACAGATTTCATTTACACAGTGAAGAAAATATGGGCCTGTGTGATTCCATGTTAAACCACATTATATTGTTCAGTAGTTGATTCTCACATTACACAAGACATAAAATTAATGATACTGGAAGAAGCCAATTTTTTTTTTCTAATTATGTTAGCAAACAGCAGCTTCTGGAAATAAACTGACTTGCCACACAGGGAAATAATTAAATGTACATAGCAAAAACAAAATGTACTTAGACTGGAGTATTCATCTGAAAGACCACTTCCACAGTCACATCTACATTTCATTACTTAAATAAAACTAACAGTTCTTCTACTTATAATAAAAGGAAATTATCTTCACTCAGTAAATGCATAGTTCCCAGATATCTTTCCACATGAACACAAGTATTAAAAGTAATCCATACGTTGGAAAATGAGAAGGATAAAAACACTTCATTGTACTTTGTACAGCAGGATAAACGTCCCTTTACAGTATACATGCTCAAATGTTTCAAGGTAGTGCCATAAAAAATAATTGGTTTTATTTTGCTAGTATCAATCTTGTAGGGAAACAGTGGGGTGAGCTGCAAAATAATAGCAAACCCAGGTGGCCCAATGCAAGTCATTTCCTTCCACCTGCTGGCAGCCTTGGGGTTAGGAGCATGCAGTTCCCCTGCATTTTCAAACAGCAACTGCAGATGAATGGGCAAAGTCACTAAACATGATAATGGGCTCATTTTTAACTCAAATGAGGCAGCTTGGTTGAATTTAATTTGCTCGGTGGCTGACTACTCAACATGTTCATGTTATATTCCCTTCTGAATGATGTTATCCATTTATCTTATATGGGTTAATAACAGTATTTAAACTGTCACAAGGGAATATTTCATAAAACAAGAAAACCAGTACCATACCAAAGAATGGCATTTACACAAAAATTTCAATTACACCTAATTCTGTCGTAGGCTGAAGATCTGAAATGAAGGAACAGCTCAAGTAATACAGTGAAAAACTGCTACCAATGAAAATTAGAGATACGCCTCTAATGTTTACAGATCAAGAATTGATTCAAGTGTTTCTATCACAGGATCATTTTACAAGGAAAATATTACTAATTAAATGTTAACTATCCAATAAAGTGTTTCTAAGTAACAATGATGGAAGTGGACAACTAACAGAAAGTGATCTAATCAGATGAATAACCACTTAATTTATTGATTAAATGCACTATTAATCATTTGAAGTCTTGATCAGGGACTCTTGTGGCACAATGACAATGTCCCTACCCCTAAATGAAGAGGGCTGGGTTCACGTCCCATCATCGAGGTGTGCATAAATCTTGATCATGTAGGTATGTATACAGATTTCAAAATCTCCATTTCAAAAGGAATCCAGAATCTGGTGCCAGAAAGTCAATGATTAAGCTTGGTGAAAATCCAATAAGCAAAATCAAGATCATAGCTATGTACTGAACTATTCTAGGATGCTAAACCAAAGTCAGAAATGTAACTCATTGGATACTACAGGTTATACTTCACAAGTTGCATTCTGTATGTCAAAACCTAATATTACACGAGGGAATTGTTAACCTTTACTATATTTGATTATAGTCAGAAACAAAGTAAATTTTTTGAATCCAAACAGGGACAAAAAAATACATGTTTAGAAGAGGAGACATGCATCAAAACCTCAATGGTCCAGTGGATAAAAGCACTGTTCAAAAGTAGCTGTCACACAGAACAGAAAGTCGTAACACAGGTTCCAAGACTATCATGAGTTTGCAATCTTGACCACAGCAGTATTCAATGTTACAACAGGCCACAAGGGAGAGGCAGAATGATTAAATTTTCCATTCTCGATTGCTATCCATTGAAACCTACTGATAGTCACTTGTCCAAAATCCTTTTGAGACTCACATGAGGAATAACCATTCTGATGGGGCACCACTTTTCAACTAGCAATGTGGTGCCAGATTCTGTGCTTCCAAAATTGAAGAGGTTAAACAAAAATATATTAAAAATAATTATAACTACAAAAATATTAATAACTGCTTTGCCCAAGAGCAGATATCTTCAATTGGAGTTGAATTATAACTGCATTCAGGGTAGAATTGCATAGTGGTTATAATATTGGACGAGTAAAAGAGGAGTTACACAGCACAGAAACAGACCCTTTGGTCTAAATCATCTGTGCTGACCTGATATCGGCAATTGATCAAGTTCAATTTGCCAGCATTTGGCCCATATCCCTGTAAACCCTTCCTATTCATATGCCTATCCAAATGCCTTTTAAATGTAATTGTATCCATCTCCTCTGGCAGCTTGTTCCATAAACGCACCACCCTCTGCGTGAAAAGGTTGCCCCCCCCACCCCCATGTCCTTTTTAAATCTTCTCCTCTCACCTTAAACCTATGCCCTCTAGTTTTGGGCTCACCTACTCTGGGAAGGCCTTGGCTAACTTGGAACAATCTCGCAGTAATACGGATATGACATAGCTTTGGTTTTAAAATGAAATTTATGGACTGTGAGAAAGCATCACTATAGTGAAACTGCATCACTGCCACATCGCTTTCTTACGAGATAATGCAAGCTATACTATTAGTTATGTGTTCCCTCAAATCAGGGACAGCACTTATCACCAATCCAAATCTAAGTTTTCCCAATACTTAAGTACGTTGCTCCTTCATTTATGATTTTATTTTGGAGGTACATTAATTCAGAGCAACAAGACTGAATACAAAAAAGGATTTCTGACTTGTAACAAAACAAATTACCATTTCTCTCGGGCACTGAAAAACACAGAAGAGATATTACAGAACAATCAATTACTCCCCAAGGTAATATCAAGCTGCAACTTCACCTGGTGTCCTTATTCCGTTGCGAAGAGAACCAGCAGGGTGGACAGTTTTTGACAAATAGTACAGATAACTCTAAACATCTGGACTAATAATCCAGAAACATGAGGTCAAATACCACAACGTTAACTGGGAAATACAAATTCAATTAAATAAATTTGAAATAAAAATGCTTGTATCAGTAACGATGCTTGTGAAACTGTTCATTAAAAGTACTTCACAGAAGGAAACGTGCCATCATTAATTAGGTCTGGCCTACACATGACCCCAGATTCATAGCAATTTGGATAACAACTGAAACAGCCCAGAAAACTATTCAACTGCATTAAGGGTGGTGATTCAGCACCCAAATTCAAAGGCAATTAGGAATGGACATTAAATGTTTGTCTTCCCAGAGGTTACCACATGATGAATGTAAAACAACAAAATCCACAACAGAAAATCATTCTAATCAATACTGCAACTGTTACTAGTACTGTTTGGTTCAATGTTAGCTGAAAAAGTGAGGAATTATTTGTTTATAAAACTGAATCTCATTATTTCTCACAACATCCCAGTATCTCACCTTATATGGTTAAGAGATAAGGTTAATGCTATAGTCTGTTTCCTTGACTGCAGCAAATCTTTAGTGCTAAGTACAACTGTTGAATGAGTGGGCATGGAGGACTAAGTATGCAACACTGTAGAACTAATTTATTAAATAATCATCCTCTACCTGATTCAAGATCTCAGCCTTAAAAATCAGAAAAAAAATGTGGATCCTCACGCATCAGTGTGTCTTGTTACATTGTGCTGAATTCTATGGAAAATCTGATTCAGTACAAGTTGCTCATCTTAGATTGACTTCTGAAACAGAGAGGTGGGGCCAGAGGAAAATGTTCCCTTCAGAGCAAAAGAAAACAAGTGCAATGCAACCTGGTCTCAATGCTGTATGGACTACTGATGGACTACATCCCAGAGTTCTTAGGGAGAAAGCTGAAGAGATAGTGGAGCCATTAGTGGTGATCTTTCAGGAATTGCGAGTCAGGGAGGGTCCCAGAGGACTGGAAAATAGCTAACGTGACACACCTGTTTAAAAAGGGAGGAAGGCAAAAATCACAGGCCAATTAGCCTAACCTTGGTCGTGGGTAAGATTTGAGTCCAATGTGAAGGATGAGACTTCTGAATACTTGTAAGTGCATAGTAAAATACGGCAAAGTCAGCATGGCTTCATCAAGGCGAGGTCAAGCCCGACAAGTCGGTTAGAATTCTTTGAGGAAGTAACAAACAGGTTAGACCAAAGACAGCCAATGAGTGTTATCTATCTGGACTTCCAAAAGGCCTTTGACAAGGTACTGCAAAGGAGGCTGCTGAGTAAGATAAGGGCCCAGGGTGTTAGAGGCAAGGTGCTAGCATGGATTGAAGATTGAGTCTCTGGCAGAAAGCAGAGAGTGGGGGTAAAAGGGTCTTTCTCAGGTTGGCAGCTGGTGACTAGTGGTGCTCCACAAGGGTCAGTGTTGGGACCTCAATTTTTCACTTTATACATTCATGATCTAGATGAAGAAACTGAGGGAAGTCTGGCTAAGTTTGCAGATGGTACAAAGATAGGTAGAAGGACTGGTAGTATTGAGGATGTGGGAGGCTGCAGAAGGATTTGGACAGGTTAGGGGAGCGGGTAAAGTGGCAGACGGTATACAATGTGGGAAAGTGTGAGGTCATGCATTTTGGTAAGAAGAATAGAAGCCTGGACTATTTTCTAAATGGGGAGAAAATTCAGAAGTCTGAAGTGCAAAGGCACTTGGGAGTTTCTAGTCCAGGATTCTCACAAGGTAAACTTGCAGAATGAGTCAGTAGTTAGGAAGGCAAATGCAACTTTTTTATTTTGAGAGGACTTGAATATAAAAGCAGGGATGTACTTCTGAGGCTCTATAAGGCTCTCGTCAGGCCACATTTGGAGTGTTGAGCACAGTTTTAGGTCCCATACCTCAGGAAAGATGTACTGGCCCGGGAGCAGGTTCAGAGGAGGTTCACGAGCACGATCCCAAGAATGAAAAGTTTAACATAGGAGGAACGTTCGAGGACTCCGGGTCTAAACTAGATGGAGTTTAGAAGGATGACGAGGGGATTTAATTGAAACTTACAGAATACAGAATAACATGGACAGAGTGAAAGTTGGGAAGATGTTTCCATTGGTAGGAGAGGCTAAGACCCGAGGGCACAGCCTTATGGTAAAGGGAAGACCTTTTGGAACGGAGATAAGGAGAAGCTTCTTCAGCCAGAGAGTGGTGAATCTCACAGTTACAGAAGGCTATGGAGGCCTAGTCATCGAGTACATTTAAGATGGAGATAGGTAGGTTTTTGATTGTCAAAGGGATCAAGGGATACGGAGAGAAAGGGGGAGAATGGTGTGAGAAACTTATCTGCCATGACTGAATGGCAGAGCAGTCTCGATGGGCTGAATGGTCTAATTTCTGCCCGTGTCTTATGGTATCAACTTATTGCATTTTAGAAAACTTTAACCATTGAATATCGTTAGCTTGCAACAAAATAAAAAAAAAGTCCCGAAAAAGCACATGAAGTGAGAGCTCTAAAACATGCAACCTGTAAAAGGCTGCTATTCATAACATCCTTCAATGCACATTTTCAATACTAATGTTCAGCCACTTATCTCCGAGAATAAATTAAATGCAACAGGAAAAATCAGTTATCAGACGTGGATAGTGCCGATGAAAGGGTGCATTTATTGTCCATGTCTAATCACTTCGGAGACAGCAGTGGTGAGCTGCCATAACAAACTGCGACAGCTCCGTTATGAAGGTAGACCCGTGATGGGGGAGGGAGTTTTAGAATTTTGGTCCAGAGAACGACTCATCTGGTAGCAGACAACATTAGGGAGGGAAAAACAAATTTGAGAGCAACTAAATTAAAAGCAGAAAAAAGAAATGAAACAAATGGAAGTAAAATATGACAAAGAAAAATGTAAAAAGGAAGTTAATTAAAACACCATGAAGTTAGCATAAAAGAAACTCATGAAAACAATATGGCAAATGTTGGAGTATAAAAAGCAAACCGGAAAATAAAACAGAACAAAATATTTTCCTTAAATTTAGGGCATGTGAATACTCATTAGGCCAGGGTAACTTTCAAAAAAATTCTAATTCAAAAATGGAAGATTTTAGATGTTGAACAGAACACTGGAAGAGATGCAGAACACAGCTCAGGTGCAAGACTGTTATTCCTTTACTGTTACTGGTCAGGAATAGTTTTGGATAAAATCTGAAACCTGGTCATCTGTTTGCCCTCCTGATTAAGACTACTGTATTAGTATTCAGCAATCATGACTTTAAACGTTAAAACAATTACATCTTGCTGTTTTTGAAAGTCTGTGAACACATCCTAAACTTGAACGAAGGAATATTCACACTAAACCCTAAGACAATCAAGAGAAATAAAATGAGCAAAGTATTAATTATTTTGACTGGTATGACTTTGCTCACTTTCTGAAGCTGGTGCTACACAGTCAGCCACAATTCCATAATCATACTAGTCCTTACAACCAAAACATGGACAAAAAGACAGCAAAGCCTGATCCGCGCACACATTTTAAGCAAATGCCATTAAATAAACATCAATGATGAAATAGCTGGTTGAATTTTCTTACCTCTTGGCACTGCGACTAAAAGACTTCTGTTAAAAACTTGGTTTCAGAGAGAACTTCCAAACAGTCCTCTATGTAGTGCAGGGTATTGTGTGTCAATAAGCCAAGTGCACAGTGCTTTACAAAGCAGGACCAGTGTATGATGAAAGCACTGGTTTCTGTTTTTTGAATTCTCCAAAGGTTCCTGGATTCAGATAAAAGATACTGAGCCCAGCCAGTGTGATAGTCAGATTGATCACATTATATTACACTGCAAGCAAGATGTCACACGGCATTGGTCAGCGAATTCAGCTGGCCAATGGAGAAGCCAATTGTTGCGATAAAAAACACACATACAGGAGTCAAAAGCAAGTGTGTGCCTTTGCTGCCGCTGACAGTTTACCTACAGGATGACAACTCATTTCGGGTAAAGGGCAGATAAAACTTTCTCAGCAATTAAAGACAACCACAGGGTTTCCACTGCTTTTCTGGCCAAGACCAACTACCAAAAGGTTCAGCAGTTTCATATGGAAACATTCCTGATCTCATATTCACTACCACATCATTCTCCATTGAAACACTAAGTTAGCCATAGAAAAATGGTTTCAGAAGGACCAGAGAGCAACATATCTAGAACCACTGAGGAGACTTTAAGAATGCTAAAGAAATAACACATGAATAGTTTAATGATACATAAAGGGAGTGGGGGTGACATCCTTTCTTCAAGTCGAAGAATCTGAGTTGTATAACAGATCAACAATTATTGCTAAGCAATACAGATGCTCTCTTTCTCACCCCATAGTCCTGATTTATTGCAGGAAAGCTTCAACTGCGAGTCTCTCAGTCACAAACAATTAATATTCAATGGAGACATGATGACAGAACTAAAACTAATACTACCCTCATCAGGAGATTACACACAGCAGCAAGGACTATAACCAGTAAAATTTCAGCACTACTTTTTGATTAAAAAGATTGACAGCATTGCAAAAAGGAGGAAAGTAATAACTGCAACCTGACCAACGTACCCGTATAGAACCGAACTATAAGTTCTGGGGATTTCTAGTCTGAGGTCACTGCTACGTACAGATCTCGGAGCTGGAAAGAAAATGAGGGAATGCTGGTCGTGAGCTGTCTTAATGAACCACTGCAGTCCATGTGCTGTATGTAGACACTCAATGCCATTATGGAGGGAGCGCCAGAACTTTATTTCCGAGTCAGAACGGTGACCAGCTTGGAGGGGAACTTGGGGGTAGCAAGGCTCACAAGTGCAAAGCAGCACAACTAGATTTTAACCATCTAAAATTATAGAATGTAATAGGAACATAGTAACTTGGACCTAGTGGGCTGTTGGCTTGCAGGACTGCAAACATCTGCTACCAATCCCACGCAGGTCCCACTAAACCAGGCTATGGTATGTCAGAACAAAAAGCAAAAGTGCCGGAGAAACTCAGTAGGTCTGGTATTATCTGTGGAGAGAGATGATGCCAGACCTGCTGAGCACCTCCAGCACTTTATTTTTAATTCTGACATCCCATAGCCTGGTTTAGTGGGACCTGTGTGGGATTGGTAGCAGATCCAGCATCTGCCATACTTTGCTTTTATTAGGGTAAGTCAGACCTGTCTTAAGGTAAGCTATTACCAAAACTCAGAAACAACTTGGGGCAAATTACCAATCACCAGCTGTCATCTTGAAGCAGATTTGAGATTTCTTATAATTAGTCAAACACTGGCATAACATCAGATCCTAGGAGATTCTTCTGACATTTTACAGAAAAGACTATTTTTTTTTATCTACCTCCAATTTTCTATTTAAAAAGTTGGTCAGGAGTGGAATTTGACCACTGGAAGACACTTTTCACTGAAGTCTTTAAAAATTTAAGATCAAAAGGCAAAAACCAAATGAAGAAAATGTGTGTGTAAAGAAAATGTGAGCCAGGCAGAAAACCAATTATAAGTTTTAAAGCTAGTGAGAAAGCAGTAACTTACCTGGTAAGTTTACTTTTCCAAAGTGAAAAAAAAAAGCAAGATTTTGAGTACTTTACATCCGAGAAGCAGAATGCTAAAAATATGTTTGGAAGATTTCAATGGTAAACATATTTAAGCCGATGTGGAAAAACTTCATGTTACATAAGCTAGAATAACATCCTACCAGGTACATGAAACAATTATATAATAGTCACTGAGTCATCAATCACACCCCCGCTCTGAAAGTAATGCATTATAAATGCCTTCACCATTGAATTACATTTAGTTGAATGACAGGAAGTAATCAATTCAATTTTACATGTTCTTGTATATTTATTTATTCTATCAAATATTTTGTTAGATATCTTAGGTTATTACAAAATTAGTTGGCAAAAAGCAACAGCACTTTGGGTGTCGGTGCTCACAGATTAAAATTTTTTAAAGAGATCACACCACTTGGCAATTTACTTTACTTGCAACACTAAGCTCTGCTTTCACCATTGGAGATGCAGTTATTCAAAATAAAAATTATACAGAAGATAGTTACTTGGAAAATGACTGAGGCATTAATAGTTTACTAATCATAGATGAAGGATACATTTAATAAGATTCTGTTTTCTTTAAAACCTTTCTCCTTTGTTGCATCACCTCATGCTAGGCACTATCTCTGGTTGAATGAGTGAACTGCCCTTGGTACCCAGCCATACTAAAATCAGTAGTCAAGAGGTATAAAAACAGCTGAGTGCAATTTTTCCTTCCTCACAGGGAAAGCATCTACCCACCTCTCAGCAGTTTTGCCATGTGTTATGGTCAAAAATCAATAGCTGTGTGTGGGTTTGACTGCAAATTCAAGACCAGGCCTTACCATTCACAACAGCCTTAAAAACCCCCATCATAGTCACTACCGTCAGAAAATTGCCATTACCACCCACTGGTGACATTCTTTCTAAACGTATGATTCATATGAAACATAGTATACATTACCTATATAGTGAACAACACATGTCTGGCCCTTTTTTGGAAATGTCCTGCCTGAAAAAGAAGATATGAAATTAGTACCTTTGACATTTTTGCGTTTCTGTAAGGTGTGTCGCAATTCTTTGCTATAGATCGCCCAACTAGATGTTATAGTGGTTTTAAGGTTATAGCACAAAACCACGTTAACTTTCAAAGAAAAAAAATGGCGTGTCCAATTAGTTGCTAAAATGTTAGGTTGCTTTTCGACTGGCTCCACGGCTTTACATTTCATGACTTTCGTAACGAGTGCTTACCTTCAGGCTTTAAGCCTTTAGAAGATTTGATTTCTGCTGCCGGAACTAAAGTTCAAATGCCTTTTTCAGGAACACGCTTTGTTGAAAATACGAACCCGCCTAATCATTTCCCCTTAGCACGGATACCAACAGCAGCAACAATGCTACTAACGAAAAGCCAGACAGAGTGAAATCATACAGTCCTTATCGCTCCTTTATAGTACAGTACTAGTCTTTACGCAGCTGTCAGCAAATGCCATTTAAAAATCCACACACACTGCATTGCTACCAAATTTGTCTAGACTACCAGGACAAGGCAGCTTCCTGCAATGCAAAACCCAGTTAAATACACAATAAAGAGCTTTCGGGATGGCACAATTACCGTCTCCTGGCGATATTGTCTCGATTTCAACGCCCATTCTTAAACAACAATGCTCTCAAGCCTGTTATAATGTGTGTGTATATATATTGTGTCTATATCTCTTTCGCGGAGGAAATTGCCACGCTTCCCAGTACAGCCTGCAGCGGTAACACTCCTTTCCCCGCACACCCAGCGCCGCTACGGCCACGCACCAGCCCGGACATGAGCACGTGACCTCCGCGGCGCCCGTCAATCACCCGCGTCCCCGCCCCATTGTAACGGTGAAACGTATTGTCATCCAATCAGCAGCAAGGTCCCCGCCCCTGTATGTTGCCATGCTGCTACAGCTACCGCTAGTTCCGGGGAACGGGCTGTCCTTGCAGTAGTAGCTTGGGTCTGAAACGACGAGGGTGTCTTATTATCGGGATAATAAACTAAAAGAAATAGGAACAAGAGTCGGCCGTTCGGCCTCTCGACCCTGCTGTGCCAGTCAATAGATTCATTTTTCTTCTAATCAATTTGTTCAGAGATGTTATTACACACCTCTGGAGTAGGTAGGTCTTGAATTCCCCACCTCCAGCCTCATACTACATGGCTGATCCAACAATCTTCGATTCACTTTCCTGTAACCTTTGAGTCCCCTGCTGATCAACAAACCATGTCAGCCTTAAATATACAAAAGGACTTTGCCTCCACAGCTCTCTGTGGCAGGAGTTCAAAAGGCTTTCCATGTCCTGAAAGAAGAAATTCCTCCTCACCTCAGTCTTCAATTGGCACCCTTTTGTTCTGAGACTATGCCATTTCAAAGACAGGCCAAAGGCAGGTAAATGAAGTTAGGTCACAGACCAGCCATTATTTCATTGAATGTTACAACGGGCTCAAGGGGCTGAATGGCCTACTGCTACTCCTATGTTATTGAAAATTTATGGAATGTTCCCAGCTTGAGAACTTTGCATCATACCGTTTCAAGATACCATGGGACATAATGATATTTCAAAGTGATATCCTTTGTCATGGGGTTGCAGTGTTCTAATTTAAAATCCCACTTCCAGGAATTAAGCTATCCCAGTATGTCTAATAAACCAATGTTTATTAGACTCAAATTAACATCACATTATCTAGTCATTATTCTATTACTCTTTGTGGGTGTTTGATATGCACAGATTGGTGGTGCTTCAGCCTACGAGGGTACCTGCTGTCAGTTGTCCAAGGCTCTGAATGACATAAGAACACGAGAATCACTGCTACCTGGTAAACCATAATGTTAGTCTCAGGTTTGAGTTCCTAGTTCTCAAATATTTTTCTTCAGTCAATCAGCAACTATCACACTGGAGGCAATGATGAACTTCTAGGCATTTGTCAAGAGAAGGCACCCAAGATATGGGAAAGTAGTACTGATTTTCAAAGGTGAGTCATACAGGACTCATAACCTTGACACCGTTTCTCTCAGATTTTGCCAGTCCTGCTGAGTTTCTCCAGTATATTGCGCTATTTCAATCTCTAATGTACACCATATTTTCATTTTTTGTTTATATCTAAAGATTTTCCACAGCCCCGAGGGCCACTTTCATTTCTGCTTTACAAAAAGCTCAATTTCCATAACTGTGTCCAATAATTAGTTCAATACATCTCTGCACCTAGCTAATTATTCCTGAATCGCCTGTGGTATTATTCACATTGGGCTGAGGGATCTGTAGCTTTATCAGGATATCATGATTATCCTATGTAAAACACAGTGCCTCACTGTATAAAAAATATTACCCCAGTCAGCTACTCTACTTTGTCCAACAGCAATTTCCAACTGTCACATGCTTTTGACTACATGACCTAATTTAGTATTAAATGTTTTGGATATGCTTGCAAATGCAGGGAAATTCATATATACTTAGCAGACATCTGTCACCTATCTGTAGCTAAGGACGTAAGGTACTAACAATTAAGAATCACACGTACTTCTTTTTCTCTTAGTTATTTACCAGCAATGCACAGAAGCTTAAATTATACATGCAATCATTGAGGTTGTAGGCCCAAAGACAGTTTATTTTGTTTTTTTAAATTCATCAACTGAATATTTAATTAGTCTCATTTTGATTCTTAGCTAGCCAGATGGATTCATAGCTTACATTTAGTTAGCAGTGTCATACTGTCACCCAAACTCCTAATTGAGTTCAAACCCCACTGTAGGATATGATTGCATCATTTCGTGTAATTTTTCAGTACTGTGGTACAGGAAGAGTGCATTGGTGGAAGTACCGTCCTCTGAATGAGATTATTGAACTGCCTAGCTTGTTACTATTGCAATGACCTCTTTGCATAATATGGGTTATTTTCTTGTTGACGGTGATTCTTTGTTAACAGGATACTTTAATAACAAAATGAAAGGGTAACAAGGGATCTAGTAAATAGATAGAAGAAGCCAATAAGTACTTCAACAAAATCAAATTCTTTTCTTAACTAGTAATACTGTAAAAAGATAACTGTTATAAAGCACTAAGAAGGGGGACGAGGTGGCTTATCAGTAATAGAAACAACTGGGAATCTTGTAATGCAAATATTTATCAAAATTCAACTTGCAAACAAACCATACTTCAATCAATAGAAACTCATATACAACACCTCTACATCTTGTGATAATTCTAGATGAGGAAGTAGCTCATTTTTTGAGCTTAATAAAAACAGAGAGAATTGTAGATGCTGTAAATCAGGAACAAAAGCTGAAGTAGCTGGAAAAGCTCAGCAGGTTTGACAGGTTCTGTGAAGAAAAATCGGAGTTAATGTTTTGGGTCCACTGACCATTCCTCAGAACCAAGCCAACAGGGACTGAACCCAGTAATGTTGATATCAACCTGATCCGCACTGTTTGTCTGACCAACTGCATCCCCCCCTCCCTGGACAAGGAGAGTCAAATTACTGCAGCATTATACACATTCCTGTGCGAATTGTAGTCTGGTGAAATGGATATTAAAGTCTTCAGCATTCCGTCCATCATCATATGGATGACTGGGAATTTCTCCCACTCTTGCAGCCTGTCTTTGGAAGGATTTACTAGTTAATACTCAACTTGTTTGGCCATTTTATGAATGCACCTTCTTGGACATCAAGTACTGAGTTTCTGGCTCAGAAGCAGGAATGCTACCCATTACATCACAAGACCTCCTGAGCAACATTTGACAATTTTCAAATTAAAAGCATAGGCAACAATAAGGCTGGGATCTCTACATAATTGTCAAAAATAAATTGAGGAGCCATTTGTAGTGATGACTGCAATGTGAAAAAGTTATCTAAAAGGGGAGATTTAAATTCAGTTGCTCACACAATGGCACAGAATTACCACCAATAGAGCTGAGAGACTTGATTTTGTGAGGAGACAGTGTTGGATGCTGCTAGCATCTATGGCCATGGCCAGCCCCAGACCCAGACCCAGACCCAGCCATGCCTGCTTGGTCTGTTTCTTCTTCTCTTTCAGCTCTTCTTCCAGAGTGAGGGAAGAGTAGAGCTCTCCTGTCTGTCACAACTTGAGCAGAGCCACAAGTGATGGCTGCCCAAACAATGCAGATCATGTTGATGCCAACAGCACTGGATTCAGTCCCTGCCTCTTTGCCCTTCTCATGATGGCTTGGAGTTCCCAGTGCATCCATTTCTCATGGCAACAGCCAGTCCAGTCTCTTGCCTTTTCATTTATTTATCTGTGCTTTAAACAGACCACAAGGATGCCATGGATAAAGGACTAAAGTGTGTTGACCATTTTCAGTGACTTGGCCTAAAATCCTTTGAGTTTAGAAATTTGGGGGAAATGATCTAAACAATGCATTTGAAATAAAGAAGTCAAATCAATAGGTTGAAAATGATAAACTATTTCTTCAGACGGGAGAATGCAGACCCAAGAGGGCGCAATCTTAAAATCGCAACCAATCCATTTAGAAAATAGATTTGAGATACAGGCTGGCCAGATCAAGTTAAAAGGTTCAACATATTTCAAAGGTTGAATGACTCACCCATTGCTATGTTGTAAAATTAGGTATCTTTATGCATGCCTTACCTTTCTATAGCTAAGATGGTTGCTGTGTTTCTGTTTCATTATTTTGTATGTGTCTACTCTAAACAAGAACCCAGAAATATATAAATGTTTTGTAACATCTTTCTTCCTTAAATAATTTTACTCATAAATGTGGGCAAGCACAAAAAAAATGTTGACATGATACAAAACAGAGCTGGAGTTTTGGTGATATCTTACACCATTTCTGACCTACAGCTTTTTGTATTTAGGAAGGCATGTGTCAGAGACAGACACAAACCCTTCGGTCCAACCAGTCCATGCTGACCATAATCCCAAACTAAACTAGTCCCACATGTCTGCATCTGGCCCATATCCTTACAAACATTTCCTAGGCACACACTTACCTAAATGTGTTTTGAATGTTGCAACTGTACCCGCATGCACCACTTACTTTGGAAGTTCACTCCACACACAAATAACTCTGCATTAAAAAAAAATGCATCTCACATCTTCTTTAAATGTTTTTTTCTCTCACTTTAAAAATATTAGAATTAGAACTGGAATCCCTACAGTGTGGAAACAGGCCCTTCGGCCCAACAAGTCCGCACCGACCCTTGGAGCATCCCTCCCAGACCCATCGCCCTATAACCCACACATCCCTGAAGACTATGGGCAATTTAGCATGGCCAATCCACCTAGCCTGCACATCTTTGGACTGTGGGAGGAAGCTGGAGCACCCGGAGGAAACCCACGCAGACACGGGGAGAACGTACAAACTCCACACAGACAGTCACCTGAGGCTGGAATTGAACCCGGTCCCTGGCGCTGTGAGGCTGCAGTGCTAACCACTGAGCCACCATGCCGCCCACATTGTTTTGAATTCCTCCACCCGAGGGAAAAGACATCTGCCATTCACCTTATTTATACCCCTCATTATTTCATAAACCTCTACAAGGTCACCTTTCAACCTCCTATGCTCCAGTGAAAAAAGTCCCAGCCTGTACAGCGTATCCTTATAACTCAAACCCTCCATTCCCAGCAAAATCCTGGTAAATCTCTTCTGAACCCTTTCCATTTTAATAATATCCTTCCTACAACAGGATGACCGGAACTGGACACAATACTCCAGAAGAGGCCTCACCAATGTCCTGTACAATCTCAGCATCCCAACTCCTATATTCAAAGGTCTGAGCAATGAAGGCAAGCATGCTTAATGCCTTAACCACCTTATCTATATGTGATGCAAACTTCAAAGAATTATGTACCTGAACTTTTTGATCTCTCTGTTCTACAACACTGCCAAAGGCCCTACTTTTAATTTGATAAGTCTTGTCTTTGTTTGTTTTATCAAAATATAATATCTTACATTTATCCAAATTAAACTCCATTTGTCACTCTTCAGCCCACTGACCCAACTGATCATGATCTCTCTGTATTCTTAGATAACCTTTTATGCAGTCCACTATACCACTAATCTTGGTGTCTTCCACAAATTTACAAACCATGTTTTCTATATTCTCATGTAAATCATTCACATAAATTACAAACAAAATGCCGTTTTCTATAATGGGCAGTGATCCTCCCACATACCCCATCATGCATTATTGTGTATGTATTAAGCTGGGTCTCAAAGCTTTTGAAGAAACAGTAGGAAACTTACAGAACCATTTTTCACCAAAACCATTAGTGATTGCTGAAAGGTTCAGACGTCACAAACACAATCTATCTCCCCATCTGTAACAATTTTAAAGTAGTCAGTAGAATTTTGTGAATTCAGAGACAACTTAAATGATCTTATCAGAGACAGGCTAGTGTGTGGTTTAAGTTGTGAAGCAATCCATAACAGATTACTGACAGAAAGGAATCTAGACTCAAAGAAAACACTGAAAATTGCAGTCTCAATGGAACTAGCTGAGAAGGAAGCTCAACAACTAAGATCAGTATGAGAGTTCATAAAATGGGAGCTGAGAGATCAGCACCAACACAGACTTAAAAGTGCCATTGGTGTGGAAAAACAGGACACACAGCAGCAAATTGCTGGCATAAGGAAGCTCAATGCGGAAACCGTGGAAGAAAAAAGGGCACACTAAATGGACGTGTTTGAGGAAGAAGCATGAACAACATACAGTAAAAGTACAGAGACACACGAGTGGAAAGTAAATCTACATGGTACAAAAAAGGCATGAGAAAAGCCCAAACACACTATCCAGAGAAGAGTTGTTATTAAACATATTGGCCATTGTTGATAACAACAACTGATACTGGGTCACTGGAGTGGTGGTTTCATTGATACTTGAATGTGTGTTTATCAGAAGCAGTCGAGTCATATTGTGCTGAAACCTCAAAACGTACACAGATGAAGTACTATCTCTAAGGGTTGTATCAATATGAATGATCAGTTATTACAGTTAATCTGAAGATTTGTCCTTACTTTTTCCCACGTTATTGAGAAGAATGTGGTTGGAGAAGATCAAACTCAATTGGTACATTGTTTGTCAGATTCCGAAACTGTTCTATCACAGATTCTAAAGAAACATGCTGCTGTTTTCAACAGGGATCTGGGAAGCATGGAAAAGATCTGTCAATGAAAATCAATGATGAGATTCAAGCAAGACAAGTTCAGTCCTAATGCATTCAGATCAAAGGGTGAAGCAGAATTAGAGATGTTGGTTAAGATGGGAGTCCTTCAACGAGTAAATATGAGTGACTCGGTCATGCATATCATACCATGATCTGTATGTCCTTGCTTACTATAATTTGCCCGTGTTGCTCGAAAGCAAAAGCTTTTCACTGTACTTAAGTACACGTGACAATAAATAAATCAAGTCAAATCAGTGATGAAGAAAGATGGATCAGTACCCAGCAGCGGTGATTTTAGGTCACTATTAATTCAGTACTATGTACTGAGCTGTATCCTTTGTCTTTCATTGATGACCTATTTGCTGAGCGAGCTGCTTTTCAGTGAAATTGACCTTAGCCAAGGCTATCTTTATAACTGCAACACAAAGGACAATCGTATACAAGAGACCCAATCACATCTGCACATGTGTTATTCCAACGTGCCATGGTCAGATTTTAAGTGGATTAGAAGGAGTCCAGTGTTACCCAGACAATATTTTTTGGTCATGGTGAGAAATGAGAAAGAACATCTCCACAATTTAGAGATAGTAAGAACTGCCGATGCTGCAGTCTCAGATAACACAGTGAGGAGCTGGAAGACAGCAGGCCAGGCAGTGTCAGAGGAGCAGGAAAGCTGACGTTTCGGATTGGGACCCTTCTTAGAAATGGGGGAGGGGGAGGGAGCTCTGAAATAAATGGGGGGGGGGGGCGGTGATAGAAGGTAGATAGTTGAGCGGATAGGTGGGAGAAAAGACGGACAGGTCAAGGAGGCGGGGATGAAGTTAGTAAAGGTGAGTGTAGCTAGGTGGTGGTGGGGATTGGTCAATGAGGTGGGTAGGTGGGAGAGAAGACGGACATGTCAATGAGCTGGGGATGGGGTGGGGGGCGCTGGGCTTGGGATGAGGTTGGGGTGGGGAGATTTTGAAGCTAGTAAAGTCCACATTGAGACCATTGGGTTGTAGACTTCCAAGGTGGAATATGAGGTGCTATTCCTTCAGTTTCCGGGCAGCATCGTTGTGACACTGGAGCAGGCCCAGGATGGACATGTCATCCAGGGAGTGGGAGGGGGAGCTGAAGTGGTTCGTGACTGGAAGGTGTTGTCGTTTGTCGCGAACTGAGTTTAGGTGCTCCACAAAGCAGTCTCCGAGCCTCCCCTTGGTCTCACCGATGTACAGGGGGCCACATCGGGAACAACGGATCAATAGACCACATTAGCAGACGTGCAGGTGAATATCTGTTTGATGTGGAAGGTGTTTTTAGGGCCTGGGATGGGGGTGAGGGAGGAGGTGTAGGGGCAGGTATAGCACGGTTGCAGGGAAAGGTGCCAGGGATGGTAGGGCTAGTGGGGAGTGTGGAGTGGACGAGGGGGTTGCGGAGAGAGCAGTCCCTCTTGAAGGCAGATAAAGGTGGGGAGGGAAATATATAGTTCATAGTGGGGTCAGATTGCAGGTGACAGAACTGGTGGAGAATGATGCGTTGAATCGGAAGTTAATGCGGTGATACATGAGGACAAGGGGAATTCTGTCTTTGTTTTTATTGCGGGGAGGGTGTGCGAGGGCTGAGGTGCGGGAATCACAAGAGATGTGGTCAAGGGCATTTTCGACCACTGAGGGAGGGGAAGTTGCAGTCCTTGAAATACGAGGACATCTGGGATGTTCAGGAGTGGAACACCTCATCTTGGGAGCAGATTTGGTGGAGATGGAGGAATTGAGAGTAGGGGATTGCATTTTTGCAGGAAGGTAGGTGAGAGGAGGTGTAGTCCAGATAGCTGTGGGAGTCGGTGGGCTTGAAATAGATATCAGTTTCGAGGTGGTCACCAGAGATGAAGACAGAGAAGTCCAGGAAGGATAGAGAGGTATCAGAGATGGTCCAGGTGAGTTAAAAATCAAAATCTCCCCACCCCCGACCTCATCTCAAGACCAGCGACCCACTCATCCCCGCGTCATTGACCTGTCCGTCTTCTCTCCCACCTATCTGCTCCACTATCTACCTGCTATCACTGCCCCCCCCATCTCTCTTCTATTTTTTTTGAGAGCCCCCCCCCCATTTCTGAAGAAGAGTCCAGACCCGAAACATCAGCTTTCCTGCTCCTCTGATGCTGCCTGGCCTGCTGTGTTCGTCCAGCTCCACACTGTGTTATCGCCATAATTTAGGCTGCAGAGACTTGAAGATTATGGCCTTTGAGTAATGCAAGGCAAATGTGAATTTTTTAAATCTTCCATTAAATATTTAGCTTATGTTATTGATTTATTGTTGTTATTAAATACACAGAACCCTGTTTTTGAAAACAGAAAAAAACGTGCACACAGTAGACCTGTTTTAACTCAACAAAAGAGTTAACAACTGGTTCATATTTCAGGGCAATGCCCTGACCAATTAGAATTAATCAACCTGGTTTAAAATTTAAACAAAGCTTGGAAGTTAACTATAAAACATGTAGACCCATACAGAACAGAAACAGATTCTTTAGTCTGATTCGTCTACACCGACCATGTATCCCAAACTGACTAGTCTCATTTGCCTAATTTGGTCCATATCCCTCTTAACCTTTCCTATTCACATACCTATCCAAATATTTTTTAAATGTTGTAATTATAATGCCTCTATCACCTCCTCTGGGATTTTATTCCATACATACACCATCCACTACATGAGAAAGTTGCCCCTCTGCTCCCTCTTAAATCTTTCCTCAATCCTATGGCCTCTAGTTTTGACTCCCCTACCTTGGGGAAAAGAACTTGGCGATTCACTTTATCTGTGCTCCCCATGCTGGTCACCTTTCATCCTTTGATGCTCCAGGGAAAAATGCCCCAACCTATCCAGCCTCTCCTTATAACTCAAACCCTCCAGTCCTGGCCACATCCTTGTAATTGTTTTTCTGTATCCTTTCTAGTTTAACAACATCCTATAGCAGGGCAAACAGAATTAAATGCAGCATTCCAAAAGTACCAATGTCTTTGCAGCCGCACGTGACGTCCCAACTCTATATTCAATGCTCTGACCAACGAAGGCAAGCGTGCCGAAAGCCTTCTTCACAACTACATGCAGCACCGCTTTCAAGGAATTATGTACCTGTACCTGTACCCGTACCCGTACCCGTACCCGTACCCCTAGGTCCCTCTGTTTGATAACATTCCCCAGGGCCCTACCATTAATTGTGTAAGTCCTGCCCTGGTTTGCCTTACCAAAATGCAACATCTTGTATTTATATAAATTAAACTCTATCCACCACTTGTCAGCCCATTAGCCCATCTAATTAACAATATTAATTGGTGCATTCTGCATGGTAATCCCTTTACCAATCAGAGTCCACTTGCTAGATAATCAGCAATTTCCTCTCATGCAGTAAAATGTTGGTTTTCCTTTGAATTGGTATTCTTGTAAAACTGTCCTAATGAGTGCAAGACAAAAATCTTCAAAATGTCTTTTTCAGTAATATTCCCATCGTCTGTCCATTCTGTTTTTCTTATGAAGAGAGATTGAGCAGTTGAGGCCTATATTCTCTGGAGCTTGGAAGAATGAGAGGACATCTAATTGAGGTATGTAAGTGGACGTACAGGCAGTTCTGCTGTAACGTGTGTTTCATTAATGCAAATTCGCAGTAATGTAATTGATGAATAGTGGACACTGTTTGGATAATGCGAAGTTTCTGCTGTATGATATAGTGATTTCCCTATAACACAATTTTCTATAGCACGAGGTCACACAAGAATGCAACTATCACGTGACAGGAGAACTATCCGTAGAAAAGATGTTTCCTTATGCAGGACAATCTAAATGAGAGGTCATAGTTTTAGCATAAGAAGTAGCAGATTTAAAACAGAGATGAGCAGAATTACTTCTCTAAAAGGGTCATGAGTCTGTGGAATTCACTACCCCAGAGTGTAGCAGATGCTGGGACATTGATCAAATTTAAGGAGAAGATAGACATTTATAATTAGTAATGGGTTGACCAGTTGTAGAGAGTGGAGATAGTAGAGAAATGCACATCATATATATTAAGAAATATATGTAAGGTCAAAACATTCTTAGAATACACTAATAAACAGAAATAGAATGTAACAGTATCTAACACGATATCTGTGTTTTCCCAAATGGAGTTTTGCCGACAAGATATTTCCTGTGTTCCAATCTGCAAGTGTTGTTTCCTACTAGAGGTGCTGGATTGTGGAACCTTGCCATAAATTATATTTTAAACAACAATAAAAAAAAAGTTCTGGTATTACAGTGATCATAAAAGCCTTATTAATAATTATTTAGCTTGGAAGGGCAAATTTAAGATTGCATTTTTGGCTGGCAGTACAAATTGGTACTTTAGTTTTCTGCTCATATGATTTTTGTGACCATGTAATTGAGGAAATGTTCGTTCATTATTTTTCTTTATTTCTAGCTCATTAGGAAAGTTGTTAGGCAACGGCATACTGACGTAGGGAGTGAAATTATTGTTCTGATTGTTATCTTATGAGCTGAATCATGAACTCCTGCTTTAAGTAGGAGTAACAATGCATATATTTCTATAAGTGTGCACTGTGTGACATTTTACAGTTTAGATAAAGGATACAAATGACTCATTTTGAATGAGCTATAGTTCAGCCTTCCTTGACTCACATGCTTTTTAATAGGGTTACTTCCATTCTTGTTAACAAATACACATCTACTACAAGAAAGAAATATTCTATTAATCTCCTTCAGCACAACCTAATGATTTATCTACTAACAGGGTGTGATTGCCAGGATTTTTGGGATATTATCTTTAGTGGTGATCTTTGGCAATAAATTGGTTGCCAAGTGTCATGTGGTTCCAGTGCTTAACAGAGCAATGTTTCGCGTCGGCCGCACAATTGATAAAGTTTCCAGTCAACAATAATGTGATACCAACATCACAGGAAGTTAAACTACCCAATTTCAGCTCAGCCACAACGTATGTAATTTAGTATTTCACAAACAGGAATGAACCTCCTGATCCATTGCAATACAAATCTTCCTGCCGATTCAGATGAATTGTTTGAAAAACTGTGGTTTTGAAATGGATGGGCAGCTTTTTGACATATGGACTGGATCGTGGCGAATGAGGCACAGCATTTTAGTCAGGAACTTTCCTAACTCGCCAAAACACATGACCTGTTCCTTGGGTCTTTGTTCCACCTGTTTTAGAAGCTGCTAGGCCAACCAGCCCCTTAATCTTAAAGGCTCTAATGACCTCCCCCACCCTATGGCCCAATATATCTTTATAAATGCCTGGTTGACCTGCCACAAAGATATCATAATAGCCCCTGAAGAAATGACGAGAAAGAGTTCTATTGTAATTGCCCAAACAGTTGTTACATTTTCTAACCTCTGCTCTTCATTCAAAGCAGTCCAGTAGATTTTTTTTAAACTCTCACTGACAGCCTCAGCCTTTTTTTATTGAAGATTAAATAGTGGGTCATTTAAAAAATACTTTCAGATCATGATAGTTTTACAGATTATAGCTGCCTGAAAATGACATTGATGCTTATTTCATCAGATACTGTTGGTAAGAAAGCTTGCACCAACCAAGGTGGGGTCTGTTTGAATTGAGCGTTGAGTTCGAATGGCCCTGTTGAGTTCTGAATACACTCCTCTGTATCACAAACTATCTCCTTTCCACTGC
The DNA here is from genome assembly GCA_024137785.1 of Ginglymostoma cirratum. Classification (NCBI taxonomy): domain Eukaryota; kingdom Metazoa; phylum Chordata; class Chondrichthyes; order Orectolobiformes; family Ginglymostomatidae; genus Ginglymostoma; species Ginglymostoma cirratum. The sequence goes on from JAHRHZ010000111.1 coordinate 36,104,227, forward strand.
TGGCAAAAATTAGACCTGTCAGAAATGTGGACAGAACTTCTGTGTCCAAATTTCAACTGCCATTCCTGAAGAGCTGCAGAGTTAGGAAGGCTGCACAAAAATCTGGCTCCAAGTGTTTCTCTGCTTCACAAGGTAGTGCCCAGGCAGATGGCTGATAAATTGTTTGATTAGGAATGCAGCCTCCCACCCTCCTTTGCTAGAAACACTGAGCTTAAGGAAACTGCAGTTGGTTCAGTCTCATCTCCAACACTCAGAACAATTTGGTTGAGCTACGAAAAGGATATCGTCCTTTAATCACAATCGTTATTTTCAATTGCTGGGCTATGAGCACCATCAGTGGGTGTTCATGGAAACTTAAATTCCAAACAGCACCAGAGAAACTGGTGGTGTATCTTAACAATTTATGGAGTCTGAACTATTACAAAGGAACTATTACAAAGAGAAAAATGTTTCAGATTTGGAATTAATATGGAACATATTAACACCTCAATTGAATTTTGCAAATCTACAACAACACATTTATTTAATGCCTCCAACATGATGAAATGGTCCAAGACAATTAACATGAGCATTATAAAGCAAAGAACGACACCAAGGCTGTCACGATGACACTGGGCATGTCTGCAGAGTAGCCAGTGAGCTGCAACATTGTAGAGTTAGTCATCTTTTAGTTTTGAGTTTTCTGAAATAAACAACAGTAATCTTTAACGATAAACAAGATAACAGTACTAACATCCTCTTAAATAAGAGTACTGCTGTATTTCAAAATCTGAAACATTTTTCTATTTGTGACAGCACTGTTGCTCCTCCAGAATGTGGTAACATAAACAACATTCAGGAGTCATAGCATGTTAATAAAAAAAAATTGGTATAGGAACTAATCTAAGACGACCTGGGACGTAAATAAGGGTTTGAGGAGAAAATTAAGGCTGACACTCCTGTGCACTATGTGGGAGTATTACACTGTTAGAGGTGCCATCTTTCAGATGAGAAATTAAACCAAGGCTCTATTCTACCTGCTAAGGTGGATGTACAAAACACCATGGCACTACTTCAAAGATGATCAGGGGAGTTATACATGGTGAGATGATCAACATTTATCTCTCAATCAATATCACAAAAACATTAGCTGTTCACTATCGCATTTCTTTTTTTAGATGTTTGCTGAGCACAAAATAACTGCTGCGTCTCTTACATTAGAAAAGTAACTCCCCTTAAAAACAAAGGCTTAATTGATTGCAAGGTGCTTTGAGATGTTCAGTGATCGTGAATAAGCGCTACATAAATGCGACTCTTTGCTTTTTAGTTGGTGTGGTGAACTCCAATATATCCCTAGTGTTGGCTTTCTCCTTTTCACATTAAATATGTCTCACCTAAATCATTAATTATGTAAAGATTTGTTTTTAAAACAAACCTCCTCCAACCAGCCCTAACTTTATTTTCAAGTGGTTTGAACTTATCCCCCTTTACCTTAACTTCAAGATGTTCCCAATTGTCTGATAAATGCTAGCAGCTGTCTAATTACCCATCACCAGTTTAAAATCAGAAAATTCGATACCTTGGCTCCTTTTTCTTTGTTAAAAGTTCCTTATACTCATTGCACCCACCTCTGTTGAGGCTTATTGAGGATGGAGAGGGAAAGAAATAGTCAGTATTTTCCAATGGCTCAGACACACTTCACCCATCCTCCCCTTTCCGTGTCTGAATGAGCTTCGCGCATGCGTGCCGTGTACGCCCGCGCTTCGACGAGCAGACCGGAAGTAAGGCTGTTGCTAGGGGCAAGCTTCCGGCGAGGATTCTGAGTCAGTGCAGTTGAAGCCCCTTTGAGCCTTTTGCTGCTGTTGGGGGGCGGGATTTGTTGTGAGGGGAGGGAGATCCCGGGAAAGCTGTCGCTGGGTGAGTGTCACCGCGACCGCTCGGGCTCGTCGAAACGGAACAGGTTTCGCCCAACTCCCTCGCTTCAACATCTGGTGCTACCTCCTTCCTTTCCCTCCCCTCCCCTCGCCATTTGGGGGAAGCATCCCAGAAACTGTGCTGTTTGGTCTACTTGCTCAACAACAACAAAATCCTTTGTCTGGTCACTTATTCTCATCGCTTGCTGTTCGCGGGACTTTGTTGTGGACAAACGACCAACCCTGATTGATAGCAACACATTTCCATTGGCTTTGAGGCTTCCCAAAGTGTTTATAATGCTGCGTAAATACGAGAAGTATCTACATCCAGAGGGTGTTTGGTTTGTAGATTTTGCTGCCACAGGAAGTGGTTGAGGCCAAGTCGAAACAGATACAGTTCCTAGGGTGAAAGGGATCACATGGGTATGGGGAGAAAGCGGGAACAGGGTGCTGAGTTGGATGATCAACCACGATCATAGATTCAGATAGCACGGGATCAGGCTCTTTGGTCCAACCAGGCCATGTCAAACATAATCCAAAACTAAACGAGTCCCACTTGCCTGCACCTGGTTGATATCCCTACAAACCTTTCCTATCCATGTACTTATCTAAGTGTCTTGATCAACTTGAATGGTGCAGCAGGCACAAATGGCTGAATGGCCTATCTTGGCTCCTATTTTCTAAGTTGCTTGGGTCTTGACAGGCTGGCATCCTCATATGATTCATGAGCCTCCTATCTCTGTTTTTGAAATGGTACTTATGAAATCTATCTATGCTTCAGACCTTCAGAATAGGGTTCGCCTTCGTGAATTGTGAACAAGTTGTTGAAAGTAATTGTCTCTTAAAATGGTGTGCAGTGATTGTTGAGATAGCTTTTGGGAAACTATAATAAAGTGGATGATGTGTTAAGACCGTACAATGTAGTAGCAGAAGTAGGCCATTCAGTCCATTGAGTCTGCTTTGTCATTCGATAAAATCATTAACATTGCTGATGAGGAATGGATTCTGTTTCAACTGATGTCCCTCATAACTCTAAACTTGTTATGTTAATTGTTAAAGTAATATTTAAAATAGTTTAATTTGTATAGTATTTATGTTACATTCAAAGATGTCACCTCAGTTGGGTGGATGGCTAGTTTGTGATGAAGAGTTATGCCAAAAGCATGTGTTCAATTTCTGCTCTAGCTGAGGTTACCATGAAAAGGACTTTCTTTCTCAACCTCTTTCCCCTTGCTTGAGGTATGTTGACCCTCAGATTAAAACATCACCAGTTACTTCTCTCTAAGAAAGCAGCCTTATGTTCTGCTGGGGCTATGGTGACTTTGTAACATTTGTACAGCATTTTAAATATGAAGCACCTCAAAGGGATTTATAAGATAGTTATCATTTAGAATTTGACACTGACCCCTTTTAGAATTATTATTTCAGATGACTTAAAGCCTCTTTAAAGAGCTTGGTTTTAAGGAATGCCTTAATGCAGGATGGAGATATAATGGTGGAATGTTTGGGTCCAAGCTGAAGGCAAGATCTTTAATTATGGAGGGAATAATATGAATTTGCATAAGGACAGAATTGGAGCATTGTTGGAGCACTGGAGAAGATTTCAGAGATAAGGGAAAAAGCCATGGAGGGAGTTCTTTTAATGATTTTAAAATCAAGGCGTTATTGTATTTGGAGGTGCTCTAGGTCAGAGAACACAATGGTGATGGATGAGCAAGATTGCAATAGAATACAGCAACAGAGTTTCAGTTGAGCTCATTTTAATGGAGAATGCAAGGTGAAAGGTTGGACAGGATGCGTTTAAGTAGTAAATGCTAGTTTTGGTAGCACGGAAGTTGAAGCAGGGACAGAGTTGAATAATATTTCTGAGATGAAGGCAGGTGATTTTGGTAATGGAGAGGGTATATAGTTGCTAGCTTTATCTCAAGGTCAAACGTGACAAAATACGTTGCTCAACCACAGTTGGAAGGGAAAGGGATGGAGTCAATCTCTAGGGAGTAGTGTTTGCGTTCAGTATTGAAGGTGATGGCTTTTAGTTGGAAGAAATTTCTACTAATCTGCTACTGGATATTGGGCCAGTTGTTTAAGTGTAAAGTGTTGAAATCCTGTGTGAGAAGCAATGCAAGATGCAGTATTGAATAGTAAGATTGGAAAGAACCATGAATGAAAGATTTTAGCTGTTGATGTTTCTTGAAGTTTAAAAATTTTTCATTAGAATGAGGCAATAGGACATCAAAGTAACTGGACTGAATTATTAAAATCAGAACTGTCGTTATGCTCAGGTTATTGCAGACTTTCTATTATGCCTTGAAATCTCATCAAAAGTAAATTGTGAGATTGAAACAAATCTGATTTTTGTGTATTTGTGAGAAAATGATAATGAAAGCTCTTTTACTGTCTTACAAAAATTACTTACTGATCTCCTTTGTGGACATCCCTGTCTGTTGGTGGCCTAGATCCAGTTGATATGCCCTCAAACCTGAGTATGGTCTGCAAACACTGCCTTGCCATCTCAGCATTTAAAAAAAAATCTAAGGGCTACCACTTGAAATACATTTCCAGCAGTATCATGTTTTGAAGAGGGTCCCAATCTGCTGTTTCAGGTGGACACAAAACATTTTACACTGTTACTAGTCAAAGGGCATAAATTTCTCCAGTACCATAGTTTAAGTCCTCTTGCAACCACACCATATTAACCAAATTCTGTGCAGCAGTGGATGTGTGTTTGATTGTAGTGACAACTTTAAAAGTAGGGAATGGGAAGCGTTTTGGCTATCCCACAGTTGTGATGATTTGGTACGGCATAGGTATTCTGCCCTTATGTCCTTGGCCTGTTGACTGCTGATGTTTCATTTTGAGTTATCTTGGTAATGGTTTGCCTTCACCTTACACTTTCAGGGGCAAAGTAAGGAGTCAGGCCCCAAGTATACCTCAGCCAGAATGGGAATTGAACCCACTCTAATCATTCAAGCCATCTGAGCTAGTCAATAATTTTCCATGCAAAAGCAAGAGATGTAACTCCTTACCATTTAACACCTCTCCTCACTGTCCAAGGTCCTAAATGTTCCTTCCCGATGAGATAGTGATTTACATATCTTTCAATCCAGTTTGCTATATTTATTTCTCAGAATGTGGTCTCCTTTACACAGTGAAGATGAAACCCAGATCCGGTAACCATTTTTGCAGATCACCTGTGGTCAGTCTGAAAGTGCGACCCCATTCTTGCAGTGGGTCTGTTGTTTTAATGCTTAACCTTGCTCTCATGTTGACGTCTATTTTCTGCATACTGCAGTGTTTCACTAAGGCTCAAAATAAGCTTAAGGAACAGCATCTTATCTTTCAGTTAGGCACTTTACAGCCTTCCAGACACTCAATATTGAATTCAACAATTTAGATCATAATCTGCTTCGTGTTGCTTCCTTTTTCCATTAAATTCTTAATAAGTAACAAGAAATATCTTCTTTTCCTCTAAATCTTCAAGAAACACCAAGAAATATTCATTCCTGATATGCGTTTTGCAGTGGGAAAGCAGCTCCTTCAGTATTTATTAGAGTAATTTCTGCTGAGAGGTTCAATTATCTGTCATTCTTAGCTTGGACTACTAAAAAGAATAATCAGCTCAGGTGTCATTATGGATTAAATGCTGCAGCTTTCTTCTTTTGGACAGCTGTATTGAAGGAGTCTTAGGTAAGTGACGGAGTGGTGTAGGAGAGATTGCACTGACCATCTCAGTGAGACATTCTTTCAATGGTACTGCAAGTGTTAACAGATTAAATTTTTTTGACTCGATCGTATGTATACAGCATTAAGATCAACACAAGTAATATTTATTGGAGAAAATATGCTGATAGTTTAAGTATGATTCTAATTTTTTTTTTCTAATTACCTCTAGAATTCTTCAGATGTTCAGCATGGAGCTTGGAAAAGCAAAATTACTGCGGACTGGAGTTAATGTATTACATCAAGCTGTTCATCCACTTCATGGGATTGCCTGGACAGATGGAAAACAGGTTGCTCTCACCACCATTCACCTAGTCAATGGTGAGGTCAAGTTTGGCGATAGCAATGTCATTGGAAGTTTTGAACATGTCAGTGGCCTTCACTGGGGTCCTGTTTGTTGTACAGGGACTTTGGCGCTGCTTGCTGTGCAGCATAAAAAACATATAACAGTATGGCAGCTACAAAACAGCACCTTGGAACACAACAAGCTTTTGGTTTCGCAAACATGTGAACTGGGAGAAATCTTTCCAATATTGCAACAAGGCTGTGTGTGGCATCCAAAATATGATGCCTTAGTGGTATTAACAAAGAGAGATGCCTCTGTATTGTTTGCAGTACAGATTGACAACCGTAGAGTTAAAGCAGATATCAAAGGTAGTGGTTTGATTCACTGTGCCTGTTGGACTACAGATGGAAATCGTTTAGTGATCGCTGTAGGCAGTGCCCTTCATTCATACGTATGGAATAATAACCAAAAGACTCTTCACGCTTGTAATTTCTGCCCCATATTTGATGTCGGAGGATGCATCTGTGCAATAGAGGCATGTTTGGATTTTCAAGTGGTTGTGACAACTGAATTACCCCTTGATAAAATCTGTGGTCTGAATGCTTGTGCTGCCTTTGAGGTTGCTCCTATATCAGAAACTGGATCCTTGATGTCAAGACCCACAATGCTGGCAGTTGAAGAAAACCAATCTATGAATGTGAGAAGAAAATCAGTAGATTCCTCAAGGTCTTTGACAGAAGGTCCAATGCTTTCACCATCTGGTCCTTTAGATCTGACTCATCTTCTGGCAACTCATCGCAAATCTGATCCTAGCCCCCTTATTCACCTGAAGCGCAAGGATTGCCTTACTGGAAGTGGTCATGATTCATCACATCTGATTTTGGTAACTTTTGAGAGAAAGGTGACAACAACTAGAAAAGTAAGCATCCCTGGGATTCTGGTCCCTGATATTGTGTGTTTTGACCCTCGTCGATGTACGATTGCTGTATCATCAAATAATTGTAATATAATATTTGTGTATTCAGTAACCTCTTCAAGTATGCCCAACATTCAGCAAATACAGTTGCACAAAAATGAACGGCCAAAGGGTTTGTGTTTTCTGACTGAGAAACTACTATTACTCTTAGTTGGGAGGCAAAAAATAAATGATCTTGCTTTTCTCCCATCTTCAAATTCTGACCGTTATTTAATCAGACTTATGACTAAAAAGCTATTGTTGGATGATGGTTCTGTATCATCGGAGACACTTGGGCAGCCCGGCATTAATATCTCTGGAATGAAGAAGTACTTTGAAGATCTGTCCAAGGAAGAGCAATTTGCAGGAAAAGAACTATTATTGCCAGGAAATAGTGCAACTCGATTTCCAAACATTAGAAAGGGGTTGATAGAGGAAGTAAAGAACAGCGGTAGTGAGCAAAGCTCAGAAGCAAGTCTGTCAAAATCATCAGGACCAGTCTCACCTAGTGACCCTACAGTGATCTTAGGCTACAATGCCAATGAATCTGTAAATGGCTCCATAGGTAATCATGGACGAGGCACACCAAACAGGACTTTGATTAGTCCAGTATTGTTTAATGGAGACCAACTTACACAATCACCTGCTGGTACTTCACTGAATATTGGTGACCAAAGAAATGACAAAATGGAACAATTGTCCAAAAAAATGGATAGATTATTTGAGAGCTTAACAGAGATAAAGCAGTGCCTTTCTCAAATATCAGATTATGCCAAAAATGGAAAGAAGTCTTCAGTAACCTATTCATCTGATCCATCCATCCTTTACGTCATCTATCAGGTACTTATTTTGACAATGTTAACTATACTTTCAAAATAAAGATGCTCATCATATACTTTTAGTTTAGAAATCAGAATCGTTTTTTTGATGTATTCACTGCTATGTGAAGACTTCAAAATTTGAATCTCTATCCACTACCCTATAGAAGAAGCTAGGCTTAATCCAAAAACTGTTGAAGCTGATGAAAGTTGCTGTGTCATGTTATCTGCTTTAAGTAGTGCTTATTTATAGCAGCTAAAACTGGATCTTTTAAAACGTTTCATTGTTCTAATTATTATAGATATGAACTCATTATTTATGTTTAGCTGTGTACATGTCAATAAAGCTGGATAAGATTCAGTATTTAATTTTTATTCCATGAAAGATTTATCAGATTAGCTCAATTATTTTCATTCTAAGCGTGAAATGCCTGAAAATATGTTTATTTTTAAACAACAAATAAACTAAACATTACTCCTTTCTTTGGCAGTAATGAGGACATAAAGGTGCTGATCTTCAAATTGTCAGGTGTTAACTGCTTTTAACTGGAGATGACCAACCAGCTCCCTTAACACATTTCTGTCCTTTAGCAAGGAAGGTCTGGAGAGAGATGTAGTGGTTTGTGTCGAGGTTTATCCTGAGCAGCTCTGTCATGCAGGACTCTGTGCTCTCTGGAGTGTTCGAGATAACAAGGTGTGGAGCTGGCTGAACACAGCAGGCCAAGCAGCATCATAGGAGCAGGAAAACTTGATGTTTCGGGCCTAGACCCTTCATCAGAAATGATTTTCAATCAGAAATGGCTGAACACAGCAGGCCAAGCAGCATCATAGGAGCATGAAAGCTTGACGTTTCGGGCCGAGACCCTTCATCAGAAATGATTTCTGATGAAGGGTCT